>JAHLGP010020642.1:7388149-7908110 GCA_020141445.1 Bruguiera sexangula | reverse complement strand
AGCCACCCCTTTTTATATGCTAATAAGATGGGCTTATTAAGGAAATTGGTCCAACCCACTAAATAATAATAATAACCCATGAAAATAACCATTTAAATGCCCAAACATGGGCTCCCAAATCCAACTTCCTTCCCAAGGTCATGGTTCTTGAATTCCTCCACAGATGACACATTCGCAAGCCTTAGTGAAGCCTTCATCATCCTTAACTTGTACCTAGCAACTTCCTGATAGTAAATGTCGCATAACAAGTTGTTGAGAGCTTCCTTTATTTTCTTTGATCTTGCCCTTGTCATTGGTCCTCCAAGGTTTTGCAAAGCATCAACTCCCTTGTTGATTTGGGCTGGTACCATACGGCTTCCATCATTCCCTCTCTCCTTAAAATGATTTGTCCTCAAATCAGCACCCCACAATGTTTTCCAAAAATGGCTCAAAAATTTCGCATCATGGTCTGACACAATACTCTTCGGCACTGCACATGGACTCATGCTCTCCCTTACAAGTCCCTTCTTCATCAACTCATCAACTTGCCTCTGAAGCTCCTTTGTCTCCTCAGGATTACTTCTATATGCTGGCTTATTGGGAATGGGAGCTCCAGGAATAAGATCAATGTGATCTTCAATCCCTCTCCTTGGTGGCAAACCATCTAGGATCTCCTCGGGGAATCCATCATTATAATCCTGCAACAAAGATGAAATAGTACTAGGCAAAGATGAATCAAGGTTAGTGTTAGAGAAATAAGAATCCTTGTAAAGGATTAAGATCATTTGTTGCCTAGCTTGGAAGGTAACCCTAACATCTGCTACTTTTGCAAACACACTCACTTGTTTTCTTTCATCTTCACTCTTGTGAACTTGACCACTCTTGTACTTAGCACTCTCAAATGCATTTATCTTCTTTTTCTCTCCCTCACTTTCTTTTCTCTCGACTCTCTCTTTCTTTTTACTCCTCCTCTTTTGCTCACTTTCATAAAGTCTCACTTGGTCTTCATATACCTGTTTTGGAGTCAATGGAACAAGTGTAAATGATTTTCCATCCATGGTGAAAGAATAGCAGTTCTTGTAACCATCATGCAAAACTTTTCTATCAAATTGCCAAGGACGGCCCAATAACAAATGCCCGGCCTGCATAGGTACAACTTCACAAAAGAGTTCGTCCTTATATCTGCCAATGGAAAATGGAACCACAACTTGTTTAGTCACTTTCACCACTCCACTGTCATTCAATCATTGCAAATTATATGGTTTAGGATGTTTGGTTGTAGGCAAGTTCAATTTTTCCACCAACTATGTACTTGCTACATTAGTGCAACTACTGCCATCGATGATCAAGCAATAAAGTCTATCTTGAACTAAACATCGAGTATGGAAAATATTTTCCCGCTGCATCTTAACATCACCCTCCTCCTTAACCTGCACACTAAGGGCTCTCCTTGCTACTAAAAGTTGTCCACCATGCTTTGGATACTCTATCCCTTCATCAACATCATTAGCATCCTCTAGTGGTGGCATTTGGTCTTCATCACTAGCATCACTACTAGACAAATAGTCACCATTCTCCTTAAGGTATATGGTTCTCTTGTTAGGACATTGTGAAGCCACATGACCCCTACCTAGACATCTAAAGCATTGGATGTCTCTAGTTTTTCCTTGGGTGCCCTCAAGTTTTTCTTCAAATTTGCCCCTTTCCAGGTTGCCCTCACTAGTCTGGGGTTTATGTAAATTGGTTTTAAGCTTATAATTCATCTTTCTCTTCCTTCTTCCCCCAGTTTGACTTCCAAATAGATGAACCTAAGTTCTGATTATATCTAGAAGTGCTCCTTCCCTTAAGTTGCCTCTCAACTTTCATGGCAATGTGTACCATGTCTTCAAGCTCTACATAGTGTTGCAGTTCTACCACATCAGCTATGCTTCTATTCAACCCTTGGAGGAACCTAGCCATGGTTGCCTCCATATCCTCCATTACATTTGCCCTAACCATAGCAATTTCCATCTCCTTATGGTACTCTTCCACACTCTTAAAACCTTGTGTAAGGTTCTACAACTTGTTATACAAGTCCCTATAATAAGAGCTGGGAACAAATCTTCTTCTCATCACAGTCTTTAACTCATTCCAAGTTTTTACGATTCTCTCAAAATTTCTTCTCCTAGTGGTAACTTACTGGTCCCACCATACTATAGCATAATCAATGAACTCTACCACAGCTAACTTCACCTTCTTCTCCTCAGAGAAGTTGTGGCACTCATATATTAATTCTACCCTTCGTTCCCAATCCAAATAGACATCAAGGTCAACTTTCCCTTGGAAAGAAGGTATTTTCATTTTAATACTACTAAGATTTTTGTGTACTCCTTCCTCCACTCTATTTCTGTTATCCCAACCTCCATTGTACCTATCATGAACATTTTCATTGCCTCTTACTCCTCTACCATTCCTATTACCATGTCCTCCTCTAAAACCACCTCTGAAGTTTCTACTAGCATTATCACCATCATCACAATAATCATCACCATTTTCACCAAAGTCATGTTCAAATTGCTCCTTCGTGACCCTCCCAGCTGGCCTCTTAGGATTGACACTCGATTCCCCTTCTATTTTATCCATCCTGTCTCGAACTTCCCAAAACATTTGGTCAATCCTATCAAACTTCTGCTCTAAGGATTTCATAAGCAATTTGAAATCTGGAACAACTACTTCCTCTTCTCCATGTGGGAAACTGCCTTCTTTGGCATTGGACATTGTGTATACTAGATTGTTAGTAAAGAAAGAATATACCTCACAAAACTCACTCCCTTGTGTGTTTGCTCTCCTCAACCCTCGTGTTTCACACAATGAATTACAAGACTTTAAGAGCTATTTCAATAGTTCCAAGCAAACTAAATTCAAAACAAACAAAACTTGAATATATCAATCTTAGACCTACCTCTTCAAAAAAGTGACACAGCCAAAAAGATGGGCAATAAAGCAAACAGAATGACAAGGAACTCAATGGTATGAGTAGTGCAATCGGACAACAATCAGTTTCAAATATAATTAAGTAAATGACCAATTGAGCAATGAACCCTTTTTTTTTTTTTTTGGGTTTACTAATGGGTACTTTTGTAGAAGAAACAAATATCAGAAGAGAAACCCACAAAATCCACGATTTTTGCTTTTGTTTTTGTTTTCTTTTTGTGTTTTTTTGTTTCTCTTTTTAATTATTCAATCAACAATGAACAATACACGAAAGAGATGATAACAAAAGTATAACTAACCTGAGTTAGAGCCAAGGCTCTGATACCAAATGATATGAACTCTGATTATTTGTAAACATAACCCAACACCAATATTGGTATAGGATCGTTCTAACAAAGGTTAAAAGATTTTGGAGTTCTGACCCAATGATTATAAACAACCAAGAACCAAAACTATAAGATTTAGACGCCACTCCCAACAACAAAATGTTGAAGAAGATAAGTCTATTGAACCAACACAGTCAAGTATGAAAGTTCAAAATTAGTTCTCAAAGAACTAGAGAAAATAGCTCATACACTCATCTTCTGCCGTCCTCCCCTCTAACCACCCTTTTTATATGCTAGCTCCCCCTAAACCCTAGCTAATAAGATGGGCTTAATAAGGAAATTCGTCCAACTTGCTAGCCACCCCTTTTTATATGCTAATAAGATGGGCTTATCAAGGAAATTGGTCCAACCCACTAAATAATAATAATAACCCATGAAAATAACCATTTAAATGCCCAAACATGGGCTCACATATCCAACTTCCTTCCCAAGGTCATGGTTCTTGAATTCCTCCACAGATGACACATTCGCAAGCCTTGGTAAAGCCTCCATCATCCTTAACTTGTACCTAGCAACTTCCTGATAGTAAATGTCGCACAACAAGTTGTTGAGAGCTTCCTTTATTTTCTTTGATCTTGCCCTTGTCATTGGTCCTCCAAGGTTTTGCAAAGCATCAACTCCCTTGTTGATTTGGGTTGGTACCATACGGCTTCCATCACAAGGCCTTATTAATATGATTTGAGTGCTTAATGGGTTAGGTTAAGTAATAACATTCATCCTTAAATAGGAATTTGTCCTAAATAAGTATTTGTTATAAAAGTGGAAGTTAGTAAGAATTTGTCCTATATAGGAGTTTTTCCTATATAGGGATTTTTCCTAAATAAGAATTTATGTCTTTTTTAAGTTACTATCCTAGCAAATAAATAGGCATCTCCTTGTAAGCTCAAAAATTAGACAATTTGAGCAAAATAAAAAGCGAGAGTTTTCTCCATCAGTTCTGTCCAAAACTAAAGAACTTATCGTGAAATAACTCTTCTTGTCGTGTTCAACTTGACTTATTACTCCTAATTCCCTTCTCTTATAGAGTGTGGTGTCTGTATTCTTTTTAATACCCTATGTTCATGTTTCTTTGAATATTGGGTCTGGGGTTTGTGTGATTGAAATTTGACTTAACTTTCTTAGGTATTGTTTGATTTCTTTGTGCATTAGGTCCCTAAACCATACCTTTTGGGGTTCGCATCAACTTTCCTTCCTTAACTTTTACTTCCATGGTTAATGAACCACTAGAAACATCCAGCCAAGCTTCTAAGCTTAGGTCTCTTTCTCTTTCTAATATGGGATATCAAGATAAAGATAGAAGTCTCTATGTCCTTTAAGTAGTTAATAAAGTAAATGAAAAAGTGAGAGAGTTATTTTACTCTTTTAAAAATACTGATAAAAGAAAATGATTCTTTATAGCCTTTAATGAAAAAGAACAAGTATGATATAAACACTATAAGATATATAACAATGGTATGGATGTTGTAAATATTTTTACCTATTTGAAAAATATCGACAAACTTAAGAAAAAAAATTTGCTAAATTTTGTTGCTCCAAAAGAATGTATGGTCTTAGAAATAGTGTACCAAGAATACATTATGAAAAAAGGAAAAAGGGTTATAAGTATTTACCCTCTTACGCTAAATTTGAGTATAACTTACAAGGTAGAATAATTTATAAGTATTGTTATATAGTAAAGAAATTATACTAATCTTTATCTTTAATTTATAGGAAATCAACTTACTAGAGTTAAAGGCAAGATTAAAGAAATAGCCCAATAGCCTCTAAGATCTCTAGTTAAACTAGAATAAAAAATAGTATTTTATTTAAACTCACGTCATCTAGAGAAATAGATTATAATATGTCAAATAAAAATCTTGAAACAACAAAGTTGATAAATGAAATAGTTAACAAGTTAAAAACCCTTAAATTAAAAGAAAAAGAAGTCTCTATCTTGGGAAAAGAGAAACAAAATCTTCTAAATTTGAAGATTAATCGAAAAAATAAAAGAAATGTTCTTATTAAAATAAAAACCTATGATAAAAGAACCATCACCTCCTTATGTGAAGGAACTTATAAATATTAACAAGATGACTTTTAATAAAGTTCCCACAAGACTATATTATCTTAAGCTAACTTCAATTGACCTCTTAGTAAAGTATTAGTCTAAGGACAATTATGTAGAATATTATGGTAGTAGTATT
This sequence comes from Bruguiera sexangula, assembly GCA_020141445.1. Lineage (NCBI taxonomy): Eukaryota > Viridiplantae > Streptophyta > Magnoliopsida > Malpighiales > Rhizophoraceae > Bruguiera > Bruguiera sexangula. The sequence continues at coordinate 7,902,589 of JAHLGP010020642.1, read as the reverse complement.
ATGGAATGGAACTTGGATAGGATATATGAACATTATATTCTCATTTTACTCCATTATATAATAATATTTTCCAATGTTACAAAATGAAAGAGTAATTTTGACTCTTAAATAGCAAGATTTATAACAAATAGTTTTATTAGATAGCTTAAAGGTTGTTGAGATTTTTACTGTCAAATGATGTTATGTCCCTGATATTTAATACTATAAAAATAAAGTAGGGGACATAACTTCCTAATAGTGTTAATTCACTAATATATACCATCACTAATCATTTTATTGGGACAACTACTTTATTAGTAGACAAGACTTATAAGCACATCATTAATTTGAGGGGTCAAGACCTATCTCATATAAAGATGTTTACTTTTCTAAAGTTTTTACTTTTCTAAACATCATTTTAACTAAAGTTTTTACAAAAAATTTATTTGAGTTACCAACCCTATTTGCTGAAAGAATTAACAATAGGTTAAAATCTTACCATGGTAAAATTATTGATTACTCCAGTTATACATATGGAGAATTAGTTGCAAAAGTTGTGGCAGAAAGAGTTAAACTCTGTAATGAAATAAAATTACATAGACAATTAGAATATGAGAAAGTATAGGGTAAGAAAGGCCTAGGAGATTTATATGAATAGATGAGTTATTTACCCATGAAACACCCCAAAAAATTTAGAAAGAAGGGTTATAATCTCATATCTCAAAAGCAATCTTTTTATGGAAAGGAAAAGTTAAAAGAAAAAAAAAACAAGAAGTATAGTCTATAGAAAAGAAAAAGAAAATAGTTGTTTATTATAAATGCAAAAAGATAGGACATTATTCAAATAAATGCAAAATGAAAGAGAAAAATTAAGAATTATCTATACATTAAGTCTTTAAAAGTTCACTTAAACATATATTTTTATTAGAAGATGAATATGAAGAATTAGACTTGGAAGTAAACCTTCTCAAAGAAGAAGAAACTACCTCTAAAGATGATTTTAGTAATAGTTATAATAGTCAATATAATTATTATCAAGTTTTATGTAAAAGTAATGCCTATTACTCCTTACAAAAGGAGACAATTTAATATTAGATCTCATTGATAAGATTACATATCCAAAAGAGAAAAGAGAGCAGTTAGAGAAATATTTTCATTTACCTTAAGGCAAGTTAAAGTAACAGAATCAGAAGAGGATTATAGTTTAAAAATTGTTATTCAAAGAATTAGAAGTAATTATTCTAGTTTAAAACCTATATTAGCTATAATAGAGTCCTTAATTAGTGAGCTTATATCTAAACTCAATCAACTAAAAATTGAAATCAAAGAATTAAAAGAAAGAGTTTTAGTTATGGATTTTTTGTTTAATAAAATAGATGAACTTCTAAACATTCCAGATATTTCTTTGAAAAAAGAGTTAAGTACTTTTCAATATATTAGTTTAATTGATAGGGTTATTGCCCATAAATGGCATACTAAGATTACTATTGTAATAAATAAAGAATACATCTTTTCTACTATTACCTTAATAGATACCTTAATAGATTTAAGTACTAGCATGAATTACATAAATGAAGGGATTGTGCTTTCAAAAACAATAAAAGTGTTAAACACTATTGACAAAAATAAGCTTAATATTAGAGACAAGTTATCACAAGTCGTTATATGCAATAAAGGAATTTATATAAAAATTCCTTTTATATTAGTTAAAAAACTATCTCAAGATGTTAAACTATATCTTATTAAAGAAATTAGCAATTAAGGGATTTATTTAAAAATAAAGAGAAAGTTTATTAATTTTAAATTTATATCTACCCCTCAATGTAAGGAGATAAATTTTCTTTAAAAATCAATAAGAAGAAAAGAGAGATTTATTCAAACTCTTCGAAGTGAAGTAAAAAATAAATGTTTAAAAAAAAACAAATAGTCTTGTTTTACAAGTTAAAATACATGAATTATAGAAAAAAAAAATAGAAGCTATGATTTGTGCAAAAATACTTACACCCTTTTGGACTAGGAATAAGCATGTAGTAGAATTATCGTATGAAACAATTTATAATGAAAGTCAAATGCCCACTAAAACCAAGCCCATAACCATAGGACCTAGGCATTTAGAATTCTACAAAAATGAGATTAATAACTCTTGAAAAAGAGAATTATTAGAAAAAGTAATAGTCTTTGGAATTACTCAGCATTTTATATTGAAAATCCTATAGAATTGGAAAGAGGAGTTCAGAGATTAGTCATTAACTATAAGCCTTTAAATAAGGTATTAAGATGAATTAAATATCCTATACCTAATAAGAAAGATTTGTTTAATAGACTTTATGAAACTCAAATATTATCAAAATTTGATATAAAATCTAGTTATTGGCAAATCCAAATTCATAAGAAGGATAAATATAAGACAACATTTGTAGTTTTATTCAAATACTATAAATGGAATATAATGTCATTCGGGTTAAAGAATACACCCTCAAAATTCTAAAAAATTATAAATGAAATATTTAATATGTATTCATCATTTACAATTATTTATTAATGATGTATTAATATTTTTTAATACCATGGAACAACATATCAAACATTTAAACCTTTTTTTAAAGGTTATAAAAGAAACTAAACTAGTAATATCTATTAGAAAGATGAAGTTATTCTAAATTAAGGTTAAATTCCCTAGACACTTCATCGAAAATAGAACAATGGTTCCCATTGATCGAGCAATTAAGTTTACATCTAAATTTCCTAATGAAAGAAGAGACGAATAACAATTGCAAAAGTTTTTGAAATGTTTGAATTATATTTCAGAATTTTATACAAATTTAACTTATGATGTTAAACCTTTCTTTGAAAGATTACAAAAAATTCTGCTAGATTAGATAAACAAGCATACAAAGGTAGTAATGATGATTAAGATAAAAACAAAACAACTATCATGTTTAACTCTTATGTCATGTTTAACTCTTCCTTATCTTGATGCTCTTAAAATATTTGAAATGGATGTATTAGATAAAGGCTATAAAGGAATCTTTTAGCAAAGGATTAACTTAAAAGAACAACTTGTTTGCTTTACTTCAAGAGTTTGGAGAGGAGTTAGAGTTAATTATTTTACAATTAGAAATGAAATCTTATCTATTGTGCTATATATTCAAAATTTTGAAAGTGATATGTTAAATCAAAAATTCCTTTTAAGGATTGATTGTATGGCAACAAAAGATGCCCTTACTAAATGTTGTTCCCATAACCTTGTATGGGTTGTCATTGTTACCAACTAGATCTAAGTGTACAAGCAGAAGTGGCTCATTCAAGCATTCAAGGGATGAGTTTTTAACAGAAAGAAAAAGAGCAAGAAAAATAAATTAAAAAGGAGGATAATGCTGAATTTTGTATGGAACAGAAATATGAAGCCACATGGAGAGGCAAGAAAGGAAATTCACCGCAGCTCCAGTAAACCCTACTAGGGAAGACCTAGTCAAGAACAACCGATTCGTCTAATAGGCAAGGTGTCTGAAAGGTAATTTTGGGGACTTTTGTGATCAGTAGGTAACAATAGATCTACCTTAGTTGAATCTGGGAAAGAGTTCATTTTTGGCTTAAATTATCAAAGTTTTTTTTGGGTGTGATACTGATTCAGCCCCCCCCTCTCAGCATCATAGACTAATAGATCCTAGGGTGAAGTTGGGAACTTCAATTGGTATCAAAGCATGGTTCACTAGTTTGAAGCTTAACAGCTTGGTGTACTAGTTTGAAGAGTTTCAGAAGTTTTAACTTGTTCAACATACTGAGAAATGGATGTTGGTACCAGCATCAGCAGTACTTACAGCAAGAAGGTTCCAATCTTTAATGGAACCAACTACCATATATGGAGAGCGAGAATGCATGTGGTATTTGCAACCATGGGCATGAACATGGTGAAATCTGTATAAGAGGGTTTTAAGCCTCTAAAAGAAGGTAAAGATCCAACCCTAGAGGAATTAAGGCATTTTGAGATCAATTTTTTGGTATGATATTGATTCACCTCCCTTTCAGCATCACAGACTAGTAGATCCTAGGGTGAAGTTGGGAACTTCACTAAAGATTTTAAAAACATCCTTTCTAAATAAATCTTTGGTAAATGGCAAGGAATATTATCTATATTTGATTTTGATATTGGGTTTATTAAAGGAAGTTTTAATTTTTTTTATCAGATTTTCTAACTCAAAAAGTTTTGTAGGTAACTCAGACATGAGTAAAAGGCCTCTCATACAAGGACCTTAGTCCCCAATAAATTTAGTTAATTTACCTATTAAAAAGTTAAAAGTAAAAGAAATTGATAAATTTCATGATGATGCTTATAAGATAGTTTTAAATATATCCATTATGTATCCTTTGATTCCAAAGCATATAGATTTTTTATATGCTATTGAAAATAATTATGCTCAACTTAAGTTTAATAAGGTCACACATTTTTATCTTAAAGATGATATTTATCCTTATAATAATATGAAGAATTGTCTATATTATCAATAGTACTACATGAAACAAACTTAGTGGTTATTGAACTCATAGAAAGAGGATCTGAAATTTGATCTAGTTATGGCTTTAGAGATTGTGTTTATGCAAAATTCAAGATAAAGAAAATTCTTTATTTAAAAGATTGGCAAGGGGATCTCTTTGGCTAAAAAGAGTTGAAAGAATGGTGGAAAGTTGAAACCTATAATAATTTTGATTATATTAATGCATGGGAAAATGCCTTATAATATGAAAATAGGTAAAAGAAATTTAGTTTGTTCATTCAAATACATCTTCCAAATGATTCAAAAAGATTTCAAAATTGGTTTTAAACCTGATTTTTCAAGTGATAAACCTTACCTCATAATGAATAGTTTTGTAAAGCAATAATAAGGTTAAAGACCCATTATTAATGTTTGCAACTTGGTATCATGTCCCTTAGATTATTAAATGGGATAAGTTAACATCCTAGATATTGACATTAGACATGTTCCATGGTTAGCAAGGTGGATTAATATTTGATGATAGGAAAATTTTGACTTTTTTAATAAGTCTATATAGGAAAAGGAGTTATTTGCATAAATAGACCTAAGGATTTGCCATCAAAGCCCACTTTCACTAGTCCTAAAGAAATATTAAAGACTTTAATAGAGTTTGTATCAAAAGAGAGGTTATTGGAAATGATAACTGCTCTACTCCAAACAAATCAAGGCACGCAAGTAGACCAAGCCGAAGCAGTTAAAGGTACCTCAATGATGATATTATGCAAGATTTTTAGGACTTATATGAGTTGTAAAGAGCAAAAAGACAAACAACTTTTGGTGAAAAGATGACAACGAGACCTAAAAGATAGCTTTAATAAAGCTACTTTAACAAAAGTGAAGAAGGAAGAGACGACTACTTTAGAAAAGGAAGATTCTTCCAATTATGGTTATTACCTTTTTATTTGTATAAATAAGACCTTGCAGCTACTTCTAAGGGATAAAGTTGAAGTTTCCTTTTTTCTTTCCTTAATTTTTGTTCTCTTTTCTTTATAAAATATAAGTTTGTAATGACATTTTGGTATTAAATGAAAGTTTTATTTTTTGTAAGCTATCTATCCTTGCTTAAATTTTGTGTATTATAAATATCTACAATTTTATTATTTGCCTACTTGTTTATTAATTTTATTATCTATTATTATATCTACTATTATCAATCATGTGCTACCAAGATAAGAATGGTATTAGAGTCTTCAACCTAATAGAATGTTGATCTTTTAAGTAGTTGAAAAGCTTAAACTTTTTTGTATCTCATTGTTGAAACTCCAAGTTCCTATGTTGGCCGTGTATAAATGTGTAGGGTTGTGACATAAAATGTTGATAGTGATATAGTGAGGTATGGATAGGTTAAAACCTAATTAATTATTTAGAGGCGATAGTTCTTTTAGGAATAAGAATAAGAAATAATAGTTAGTAAAAATTTAGATAATAATTATTTGCAGTATTATACTCTTCCTTCTTTCTCATCTTCTTAGGTTTATAAATAGGGATGTTTCTTTTGTAAAGTTGATTATATTATTAAAACTATAAAAGAAACTTCACACTTAACTTAGGGTTATAATGATTTATTTCTAGTATATCAGAAGCTTATTAGTTCACATCAATAAAAGTATAAGTCAAAATGTACAAATATACGGATAAAGGGACTATTATATTGTTTTTGACTAATAGCCAAAATCTAATATCTAATATTTTTGTTCCTAAAACAATTTCTTATGATGAGGTTAAATTAACTAAAAAATGGACATTAGAAAAAGTAATTGAACCTACTAAACAGATTAACAAGAAAATGGTAGAAATAATTGAGTTTAAAGATGGAAGTGTTGAAATTTGATTAGCTCTATTTAGAAGTGAGGTTAAACCTTGAAGAAGGAAAAGAAAAAGTTAAACCCATATTATTTACCTTAGTGCTAGGAACTAATTTAGAAAGTATTAAAAAAATAAGAGAGCAAGTAAGTCAACCTCAATATAAAGGTTTAAAAACCTATGCCTTGGGAAAAGAGAAAACAAGAATCTTCGAAACCCAAAGATTATGAAGTTCCCAACTTCACCCTAAGATCTATTAGTCTGTGATACTGAGAGGGGGTGAATCAATATCACACCCCTTAAAACTCTGATAACTTAAGCCAAAGTATTCTACTTCTTTAATACTTTCGCTCTTGTCAATATGCAGGTATGTGAACAACTTCAACCTCTTCTTAAAAATGAACTATTTCTCATATTCGACTAAGGTTGATCTATTGTTACCTATTAATCACAATAGTCCCCAAAGTCACCTTTCAGACACCTTGCCTATTAGATAGATCGGATGTTCTTGATTAGGTCTTCTTTAGGTTATGGGTTCGATGATACTTTAACTGCGTTCATAACTCAATTCAAAACATAGAATGTAAATCAAAGTAAGGACATAAGAGATTTACGTGGTTCCATCAATGTGATGTACGTCCATGGTGGTAGAGACTCTTGCTTTACCGAGACAATCCACTATACTTGAGAATACTAGTGTGGTACTCCTGATGTTCACAATGTAGTTACAATGGATGTCTTAATCCTCCGTTCCTTTCACTATTGCAAATACAAAGCAAGTACAATACAAAGAGTGTCACTTACTGTGTCTACCCTTCTTTTAGCTTGTCTTGCCTCTGTTGAATTGAATAGGCTGCTTCACTGCCACTTAAAAGTCCACCACAATACTCTCTAACCTCTCTTGAAGAAATCTGGAAATACGTTGAGTTCTTTCCAATGCTTCACCAAATTCCTTCTCTAGGTTGTTTCACACAACTCCTGCTTTCACCATCTCATGGTTTCAGAGCTTGTACTCACGCTTCTGGTCTACCGTTTCACGTCTCACGGCTTGCCCCTTGCTTCTGATCAGTCACGCCGTTGCACATTCTGGTCTCACGTTTCTGGTCTACCGTTTCACGTCTCTTGGCCTGTCTCACGCTACTGGTTTTTCTAGTTCACGTCTCTCGGCCTGCCTCACACTTCTGGTCTGCTGTCTTCTATTCCGGGTGGTCTCATGGATACCAGGTCTGCTCTCTTCTCTTCCGGGTGGTCTCACAGATACCAGGTCTGCTGTCTTCTCTTCCGGGTGGTCTTGCGGATACCAGGTCTGTTGTCTTCTCTTCCGGGTGATCTATTTCTTATTTCTCCTCTTGCTGGTTGTGCGTTTCTGGTTTGCTTGCAGGTCATGTTTTTGGTTTGCTTGCGGGTGGCGTTTCTGGTTTGCTTGCAGGAGGTGTTTCTGGTTTGCTTGCAGGTTGTGTTTCTGGTTTGCTTGCAGGTCGTATTTCTGGTTTGCTTGCAGGTGGCATTTCTGGTTTGCTTGCAGGTGGCGTTTCTGGTTTGCTTGCAGGTGGCGTTTCTGGTTTGCTTGCAGGTGGCGTTTCTGGTTTGCTTGCAGGTGGCGTTTCTGGTTTGTTTGCAGGAGGTGTTTCTGGTTTGCTTACAGGTCGTGTTTCTGGTTTGCTTACAGGTGGTGTTTCTGGTTTGCTTGCAGGAGGGGTTTCTGGTTTGCTTGCTGGAGGTGTTTCTGCTAGGATGCTCTTCCTGTTTATATACTCCCTTCTATGCAAACCCTAATAGGGTTTATTGGAGCTGCGGCGAATTTGCTTTCTTGCCCCTCCATGTGGCTTCACATTACTGTTCCATACAAAATTCAGCATTATCCTCCTTCTTAATTTATTTTTTTTGCTCTTTTCTTTCTACTGAAAACTCATCCCTTGAATGCTTGAACGAGCCACTTCTGCTTGCACACTTAGATCTGATTGGCAACAATTACAACCCATACAAGGCTGTGAGAACAACAATCTCCCCTTTTGTAATTGTTGGCAACACTCACAACAAAAATCATTATGCAGCAGTGCTTCATAATCTTCTTAGAGTAATAATCCAGAAGCAAATGGATTACAATTCACCCTAAATATGCACTCCCCCTTCCTTAACAACTCCCTCTTCACTGTTGCTTCTCTTCCCCTTTGCTAACCAATTACAAATTTGAAAAACCTGCAAAGTAAAGATGGAGGATTCACTTGAACTTCAAGTTTGAGGAGGCATTTGCACAGATAGACTCATTCTATGCTTTTCAAACAACTCTGTGGACAGAGGTTTAGTTAGAATATCTGAGATTTGATCTTTAGTACTGACATACTCCAACTGAATTGTGTCCTCTTCCACTTGATCTTTGATAAAGTGATACCGGATGTCAATATGCTTGCTCCTTGAATGTTGAAATGGATTCTTGCTAAGATCAATTCCACTTTGATTATCACAAAGTACACTCACTGGTAACTTCACTTCAACACCCAAATCTGCCAATTGTCTTTGCATCCATATCACCTGAGTGGTATTTAATCATGGGTTATGGTTAGATTGGGTAAATGAGACCCTATAATTAAGAAGACTAAAGGAGATTAGCATAACTGCTATGCATGTTTGCTATAATTATAGTGAGAGGTATATGGATTTTTTTAGAGTCATAGTTACTACTTAGGTAAATAAAAAGCATTGATTGATATAATGTAATGCATTAATCACCTCTTTGTTATGAAGGATACAGGAAGTAGAAGCCTCGTTGGGAGTAATTATTTGATTATATGATATTCAATATGATTGTGGTTAATTTCCGATTGTAGTTATTGTTCCCTTTGATATAAATGATGGAATGGAATGTAATAAGAATTCATAGGAATTTTATTGTTCAATTTTCCTGTTGCATTGGTAAGTTATAGATGAGTCAAAATGCCATGAAGTTGGGTTGCTATTCGGAAAGTTTGAGCTGAATAGGAAGGAAATTGTTTTTTTTTCTTAATTGGGTGGACATCCGCAATGATTTGTCTTATTTAATGGATGATGTCCTAGAGGTGGAGAGGGACATTGAAGTAGATGCAAGCATTGATAGTGGGGTGGCAGCAATGGTATGGAAAATGGTGGAAGCAATCATTGGCAGTCAGCTCATGCAGAAGCCAGGGTTGAAATGATTTTCAAAGAAACTGAACAATTATGTAAATTCTAGAAGGGTTATGCAAGATCCAAGAGAATTGTAAAGCTTGGTGGTAAAAAGGATGAAATGGCTGGCCATCATAGATGGATGACAATTGCATGCAGTAACAAGTCAAAGGGAAGTCATTGGTTGTCACAACGTGCTAGCTGTAGGTTTGGATGTAAAGTTTAGGTTTTCTGTGCTTAGACAGGAAGTCTATGGATAATAACAAGGGTGCAGTTGGAGCATAACCAGGAGGTGAGTCCAACAATAATTTTATAAGGCAATACTAGGTAGTAGATGTCCATTCTAAGAGACAGCCAAATGACTTGGTTGGTACATGGCTTATTGACAATGTGAATGTTGTAATATTCCAAGCTTGTGGCATAAAGAGTTGCCCTGCCTTAGTGTTGACTCAACGAGTCAAGTTCAAAAGGTTCGTAGGTTGCAATTAGCAAGGGAGGATGTTAATGTTGTGCACAAAATATCTGGGAAGTTATAAACTAAAAGCAGGGATTTTGCTTACTTGATTAAGCCAAATAAAGAAGCAAAGAAGGAGGGTTGAAACATGCATTTTGGGCTGATAGGAGGTGCAGGGTTGCTTATAAAGAGTTTTACGGTGTAATCATGTTTGAGACCCTATCTCGTGAACAAATATGATATGCTCTTTGGTGCTTTTGTTTTGTTTAATAATCATGACCAGTGCATCATCTTAGGATGTGCGTTATAGGATAATGAGAAGACTAAGACTTACAAGTGGCAGTTTGAGACGGGGTTAAAAGTGCATGGATGACAAACATCTTGATGTTATTATTACCGATCAATGTCATAACATCGGGAAGGCTTTTAAAATAGTTTTTCCTATCAATCAATACAAGGCACATTTTATGTAAGTTTCCATCTAAGTTAGCCGGAAACTCGGAATATTTGTCTGTCAAAGAAACCTTCATGGCAATTGGAAATGATTTAGTTAGCTGTGAGGCGTTTGAGTTAAAATGAGGAGCAATGCTACCTGATTTTCTAGGACTTGAGAGTAATGTTTGGATTTCATCATTATTTTAAAATAGGTAGCGTTGGGATTTGCTCTACATAGGGTGTAAGAATATGCGTTCTTTCTTTGATGGATACGTTAACTCAAAAACTACACTTTCATAATTTGTGGACCAATATCAGTTGGCTTTAAGAATAAGTCTGTCATCTCAAACTGTTTCATCACTTTAGATTTAAATTGATTCACCAAAATGGAGTTGCTTCCAAGGATTAACAAGTTATAAACATAGAGAGAGACCACCAAAAGCTGTTGTTTTTCTTCCTTGATGTATAAGGGAGCCTTATTATTGCTTTTAATAAAAGACAACCCTAGTAGGTAGTTATTAATCTTTGTATACCAAGCTCTTGGAGCTTGTTTTAAACCATAAAAAGCTTTATTTAGTAGATAGACTTTGTTTTCCTGCCCTTACTTTTGGAAGCCTCTTGGCTGCTCAATGTAGACCTCATCCTTTGGTTCACTATTTAGGAAGGCTAATTTAATATCAAGTTGATGGACAACATAGACCTTTTGTGCAGCTACAGCTAAGAGTAGCTTAATGGTGCCCATTCTAGCTATTGGAGTACAAGTTTCAACATAGTCAATGTCATATTACTGCATATAAACTTTAGCTAGTAGCCTTACCTTCAATCTATTTAAGGAGCCATCTAGATTCAATTTTATTTTAAAAATCCATTTGACTCTTATAGGTTTCTTATCCTTTAGCCTTTTAACAAGACTCCAAGTCTTGTTCTTCTCAGTGACATTGATTTTTGCTTCTATTACTTTCCTCTAATTTGGATCATTATAAGCTTCTTCATGGTTGGTTGGTTCTAACTGAGCAACAAGACTCCTTTCATAAATATTTGATAGAGCCCTCATTCTTCTTACTAGTATATGATCCACTTGATCATTATTTGAGGAGTCAATATCCTATTGTGGAGTTTGTTACACAAGGATGGACTGAAGTAGGGTGGTTTCAATGTTGGCTTCCTTCCAATTCTAGCTTTCTTCCTATATAAACTTAACATTTTTGTTGATAAAGATTCTATTTGTTTAAAGATTGAAGAGTTTGTAATTGTAAGGTGTGTTTGTGTAGCCAACAAACACATTTGCTTCTACTTTAGGATCCAACTTGTCTCTCTTGCTTCCAAGTACATGTGAATAGTATATGCTACCAAAAATTCCTAAATGATGGAGAGAGGGCTTTTTCTTGAACCAGGTCTCATAGGGAATCACATTTGCTAAGGCCTTAGTTGGAAGCCTGTTTAGCAAATAGACAGCAGTGGTAACAACCTCTCTCTAGAATCTCTTGGGCATTCCTTTGTCATGATGTAAGCTTCTAGAAACATCTATTATGAACCTATTTTTCCTCTCACTCACCCCATTTTGTTGGGGTGCGTAAGGAGTAGAAAGTTGTTGTATGCTTGCTGCTTTGCATGTTTGGCTGAATGTAGTTGATATATACTTTGCCCTATTATCTATCCTTATAGCTTTGATTTTGTTGCCTAATTGATTTTTTATCTAGGCTTTAAACTCCTTAAATGTTGTTATTGTTTCTGACTTCTGTTTCAATAGGAAAATCCAACAAAACCCCGTAAAGTCATCAATAAAGGTTATAAAGTACTTGCTTCCATCCAAAGAGGTCAAGCTCATTAGACCACAGATGTCACTATATAAGAGCTACAACCTTGTTGCTATTTTCTGCTTCTAGTTGCATTGGAAGGGCAATCTAGGTTGCTTACCCTGTTGGCATACTTCACAAATCATCAATTTCTCATCAAAGGCAGGTATGCCTTTTGCAAGATGTTTTTTGGATAGATTCTGCATTCTAGCGTGATACATATGCCCTAACCTCTTATGCCATAATGTTGTCTCATCCATAAAGACTGTTATAGTCATGCAATCAGCCTGTCTTAAATCCAAATGAAAGTTTTTTTCTTTTATAAGAATAAGGAATATCTTCCTACCATTTGCATTAGAAATCACACATATTCTATCTTTGAATTGTAGGGAGTAATTTTTCTCAAAGAGCTGCCTCACATTTAGGAGATTTTAATTAATTTTAGGCACACATAGGACATCTGACAAAAGCCTAATACCTAATGGTGTTTGGATAGTTGTTACTCCTCTCCTTTGGGCATGTATAAGTTGCCCATTACCAACTCTAACTTTGGAGGTGACTGACTAATCTAGCTCCTTAAAGATTGTAAGATTTGGAGCCATGTGATTGGAGCACCTACTGTTTACTAGCCAAGTCTCGCTACTTCCAATAGAGCTTTTACTGGCAACAAACAGCTACTTCTCTGCTTCCTTAAAACCACCATCTGCAACCTGTGCTTGTATTTGGTTATGATGTGATTGTTTCTTTTTTAAACATACCCTCTCCCTATGCCCTTTCTTTTTGTAATGCCTATATGTTATATTAGGTCTCCACCAACAAAACTTAGGCAAGTGATTGGTTTTCTTGCAATGATCACAAGGAGGAAAGGTTTGTTTGCCAGCAATTGTGCTTTCTACTCCTTCCTTCCTTCCTTCCTTCCTTCCTTTGCTACCTTTTTGTTTGCTACTTCTTTTTGGTCTGATTTTTCTTTGATGCTTAACAAGAAAAGCACCTTTTGCTGGAGTCTCTTTCTGTCTCAGCAACCTTCTTTGCTCTTAAGTCTAAAGGGCATATATCAGCTCACTCAAGAATATCCTAGATAGGTCTTTCGAATCTTCAAGTGAAGAGATTTTAACTTCGAACCTCTCAGGTATGCTCATCAGCACTTTTTGGACAATTCTGGAGTTAGGAAGCTCTTCTCCAAGGATTTTAATTTGATTCACCAATTTCATCAATTTATCTTCATAATCTTATATAGTTTCTACTTCTTTCATCTTAAGCATCTTAAACTCTTTTATGAGGTTGAGAAGTTACATGGCTTTAGACTTGTCACTGCCTCCATATTCTTCTTTCAATCTCTCCCAAGCATCCTTAGCTGTCTCATAAACCATAATTCTTTTGAAAATGGCTTCTGTAATAACAAAGTGAATGCAGGTGAGAGTTTTAAATTGTTTTGACACAAGCTCACAATGGTTCTTGAGCTGTGTTACAGTGGGATTGGCTAGCAAGGGGGGAACCATAGCTCCTGTTTTTGTTACTTCCCAAAGATCAAAGGCCCTCACATAGGCCTTCATCATTATAGTCCATTAGAGATAAGTTGCATAGATGACAGACTTGGATTAATGTGAAAGAGTGGAGAGGAAAACATTTGAAAGTAGTAAATGTCTAGAGCCAAAAGAATCATTTTCATTCATACATACAAACTATTTAGGAGGTGCTTCTATCATTTTAAATTTGAATTCATAATGATTACATTAGTAAAAATAATCAAGATAAATTCAAATTACAAATTTCTAATTTTGAACTAATTTTGTTTCTTGAAGAAGCCAACCTTTGGAAGGGAGTTATTCAACAGCCTCCTCCTTATAACTAATTTAACTAACATTCAAAAGTTGTTGGAATTGCAAATCACAACTTGAACATGCTGCTTATGGATAACAACAGTTACAACAATGTAGAGACAACTTAACCCAGCAATTCAACAGCACCAATAACACCATCAAAACTTTTAATTGTACCATTATAATTTGAATTTCAATTTCAAATTGTAAAAAGGTTGTAATATTGCAATAGCTATTTATTTGAATTTTGTAACTTAAATACTTCATATAATGAAGTTAAGGTGCAATGAAAGGAAAGAGTGCCATTTTTTAATACCATCAGCTTCTTCTTCCATTCTAGTTTAGCTTTTTCTTTCAGTATCGTGTGTTATTATTGTTACCAAAACCAACAAGAAACTTTAGAGGATTTCAACTTAAAACCAACAAAAGTGGTATTAAAGATGTAAGGTCTTTGTGTTACCTTACTCTTTGAGAGATAGAGAGAGTCTAAACACCTATAAGGAAGAGCAAACACTAAATAACTAATCTATATAATCTTGAAAGGTAGTCCTAAATGGTTTCAACAAGTTTTTCTCCTCTTTTACTTCCAAAGTTCACTAATGATGACTATACATAATGAATAATGATGATAAAAGCCTATCTAAGAGATTTTAATTTTTCGAAGATCACTTAAAAGGGGTCAGAACTTACGCTTTTACCAGTTAATCCAACTATGACTCCATTAAAACACCATAATGAGTAGGTTTCCAAACAATATAAAGCACTCACATGTATACACATAACTATCTCTAAGTCTATATTCAATAGGATTATGATATGTGAAACAACAAAAAAGAAAAAAAACCTTTAGATAAACTAAAGGAGGAGTATGGTTGAAATTAGAAGATCAAAACTATACAATTGCTTAACCTTAGGAGAGAATTTTAACTCTTAGGGATGAAAGAGACAAAAATAGTAAAAGACTACATTGATAAGCTATTAAAGATTGTAAATCAAATTGCTTGAAGAGGATTTTTTAAATAAAAATATTGTTCAAAAAGTCCCAGTGAACATTTCAAAGAAGTTTGAAGTCAAAATGTCTTATTTAGAAGATTCAAAAGACCTAAATACCATCTTGTTAAGAGAGTTAATTAAAAGTTAGTATTCACCATGTGAGTATTGCAAAAGGACTAATTTTTTGTCTAAGTTTTGCTAGTGGAAACCAGACATCTTTTGCAAGCTCTACAATAAAAAGGGCACTCGAAGAGAATTTGCTTGAGAAGCTCCCTTAGTAGAAACCTTAACAATCTAAACAAGAAGTACAAGTTGCTAATGAAGATCAACTTCTTAAAGAGCACTTGTTTGTCATAGCTTTGAGCACTAAAAGAAATAATATTGGAGTTTGGTTGGTAGACAGTGGGCGCACTAACCATATATCTCTAACACCTGAAGTTTTTAAGGTCCTTGATCAAACCTTCAAATCAAAAGTGATGATTGGCAATGGAGAATTCATTAATGTCTAAGGAAAGGTATTGCAGCTCTTGAAACTCATTCAAGTATCAAATTCATCTTTGATGTTCTATTTATGCCTAACATTTGCCAAATGTTTGTTAAGTGTTGACCAACTCTTAGAAAAAGGCTTTTCTTTATTGTTTAGAGACAAAACCTACACTATTTTTGATCATTTTGGTACTCAACTAGCCTTTGTGCCTATGAATAGAAAAATGTTCCATTTAGACACAAAGAAGACACAATATCTTGCCTTATTTGCTATCTTTGATGATTCCACACTATGGTACAAGAGACTTGGTCATTTTCATTATATTATTATTCAAAAATTGCAAAAAAGGAAATTGGTGCATAATCTACCTTTATATCTCAAATTAACCATGTGTGCAAGACCTATCAATTAAGGGAACAATCCAAGCTCCCTTTCTCTTCAACACAATTCTCTAAAGGCAAAGAGAAGCTACAATTGATCCATTTAGATCTTTGTAGACCTATGAGAACTAACTCATTGAATGGCAACATATATTACATTATTATTACTTTTATTGATGATTTATTTAGATTTTGCTAGACATTCTTCCTTAAATTAAAGTCAGGTGGTCGCTATATTTCAAAAGTTCAAAGTGTGGATAGAGAAGCAACTAGGAAGCATAATTAAAGCTATTATAATAGACAATGGCTTTGAATTTATCTTAAAATCATTCAAAGCAATCTATGCATAAGTTGGTATATAATTGTAGTTGACTACTCCTTGTTCACCTTAACAAAAAAAGGTTTGTGAGAAGAAAAATAGAACCATAATAGAGATGATCAAGTGTTTAAAGGCAGAAAAAGACTTGCCTAAAAGGTTTTGAGCTAAAACTATTGCAACTTTAGTCTACCTTTTAAATAAACTGCCAACCAAATACCGTCCAACTTAACTTCTTTTAAGGCATGGTTTGGCAACAGGTTTTCTTTAAATCACTTGAAAGTATATGACTATCTTTACTATGTGTTGTTCCCACAGCCTTGTATGGGTTGTAATTGTTGTCAACTAGGGTTAAGTGTGCAAGAAAGTAAAGCCATATGGAAGAGCAAAAAAGTAAATTCGCCACATAAGGGCAAGAACGTAAATCCGCTATGTAAGCCCTATTAGGGTTTCATGGAAAGGAGTATATAAAGGCCTTGGAAGACAAAACTGGTTAAGGCCAACACAATTGAATAAACGGCAACCCTACAACAACCAGCCAAAAAGAAGAGAAAAACAAATCAGAAATGCCTCCTGCAAGCAAACCAGAAACACACAACCAACAAGAGGAGAAATAAGAAATAGACCACTCGGAAGAGAAGACAGCAGACTTGGTATCCGTGAGACCACCTAAAAGAGAAGACAGTAGACCTGGTATCTGTGAGACCACCCGGAAGAGAAGACAGCACACTTGGTATCCATGAGACCACCCGAAAGAGAAGACAGCAGACCAGAAGCGTGAGGCAGGCCGAAAAACGTGAACTAGAAAAACCAGTAGCGTGAGGCAGGCCAAGAGACGTGAAATGGTAGACCAGAAGCATGGCTGTATGTTAGGAGACGGCATGAGACCAGAACATGCAACAGCGTGACAGACCATAAGCATGAGGACAGGCCGTGAAATAGTAAGACCGTGAAATAGGAGACGGGTGAGACCGTGAGACGGTGAAAGTAGAAGCTGTGTGAGACAACCTAAAGAAGGAATTTGGCGAAGCATCGGAAAGAACTTAACGTATTTCTAGATTTCTTCAAGAGAGGTTAAAGAGCGTTGCAGTGAACTTTTAAGCGGCAGTGGAGTAGCCTTTCAATTCAACAGAAGCAAGACAAGTTAGAAAAAGGGTAAACACAGTAAGTGACACTCTTTGTATTGTACTTGCTTAGTAATTGCAAGAGTGAAAGGAGCAGAAGATTAAGACATCCATTGTAACTAAAATTCTCAAATATAGTGGATAGTCTCGATAAGGGAGAGCCCCTACCACCGTGGATTTATGTCATGTTGACGAAACCACGTAAATCTCGTGTGTCCTTAATTTGCTTTACGTTTTGTATTTTGAATTGAGTTGTGAACGCAGCTAAAGTATCAGCCAACTCATAACCTAACAAAGACCTAAACAAGAACATATGAATTGTCTATTAGGCAAGGTGTCTAAAAGGTGACTTTGGAGACTATTGTGATTAGTAGGTAGCAATAGATCTACCTTAGTCAAATTTGAGAAAGAGTTCGCTTTTAAGAAGAGATTGAAGTTGTTCACTTATCTGCGAATTGCGAATTGTGGTGATACTAATTCACCCCCCCTCTTAGTATCACAAATTAGTAAATCCTAGGGTGAAGTTGGGAACTTCAATTGGTATCAGAGCATAAGTTCACTAGGATAAAACTTAACAACTTGGTGTACTAGTTTGAAGAGCTCCAGAAGTTTTAACTTGATTAGCATACTAAGAAATGGATGCTGCTACCAGCACCAGCACTACTTACAGCAAGAAGGTTCCAATCTTCAACGGAACCAACTATCATATGTGGAGAGCGAGAATGCAGGTGGTATTTGCAACCATGGGCATGAACGTGGTGAAATCTGTATAGGAGGGTTTTGAGCCTCCAGAAGAAGGTAAAGATCTAACCTCAGAGGAATTAAGGCAGTTTGAGATAAATGGAAAGGCCTTAAACATCATCATTTCAGCATTGATAGATGCTGAGTATGCTTAAGTTATGGACTGCAAATCTGCCAAGGAGATATGGGACAGATTGCAGAAAGTCTATGAAGGTAATGGCAAAATGAAGGAGGCCAAGTTTCAAGTTTTCATGGAGAGATATGAATCTCTCATAATGCAGAAAAATGAGACAGTCTAAGAGTTCTTCACCAGGGTTATTGATGTTGTAAATGATCTTAGAAGTCATCGGAAGAACAAGAAGGACTCATCTATTGTGAAGAAAATTCTGAGAATTATGCCTGAGAGGTTTGCCTCAAAGGTGGCAGCCATAGAGGATAGTAGAGATCTCAATTCTATGTCTCTGCATGATCTCCAGTGCAATCTCATTGCATATGAGATAAGAATAAAGTCAATGGAGAGCTCCTCAACATCGAAGGTATCAAAGGAGGTAGCTTTCAAAGCTATGAAACACTTAGAGATAAAAGAAGAAGAAGAGTCATCTAGTGAGGATGATGATGATGACGAGGAAGAAAGTGAAGGTGAAGTGTTGGCATACTTCCCAAGGAAGTTCAAAAAGGGGTCTAAGAAGGGAAAAGGACAGTTGTCCTTGAGATGTTATCGGTGTGGGCAGACTAGACACTTTGCTTCTCAGTGCAAAGTGAAACTTGATGATGAAGATGAGCATGGTGATGATGAGCCGAATTCAAAATGGAGAAGACCATCATTCAAATCAAATAAGTCTAGCAAGAAGACTGCCAACGCACAGAAGAAGAAGAGAGGCTCATTCAAGAGTTATGTGAGTCAGATAAAAGAAGCTAATGAGGAGAAAGATGAAAAATCATCAGATGAGCATGCCTTTATGGCATCAGCTCAAGGTGATAGTTCAACCTCTGAGGAGGAATAGGAGGTTGATGAAGAAGAACCAGATCTTGAAGCTGAGTTAGAAGCAACTTCAAAGGATATAATCAGAAGGGGTAGAACCATAAGAAGGTTGGAGGCCCATATAAAACAAGTTAAAGTAAAGTCTGAGGAAGCTGAAAGTCAAAAGGATGAAATAAGGGTTGAACATATTGACTTGAAGAGAAGATTTGAAGAACAAATCAAAATATGTGAAGACCTTACAATGGAGCTTGGCTTAAGGACTTCAAAATTTGAAGGAATGGAGAAAGAGTTGTTGAGACTTCAGCAACAACTCAAAAGGAGTGAAGAGAACATGCAAAAGCTTGAAATGATAGGAGAAACAAGTTTTGCAAGAGAAAAGAAGAATGAAGAGAAAGTGCAGCAATCTGAAGCTGCATTGCCTAAAGATAATAAGAATGTGCCACAGAAGTTGAAAGAGAAGGTCGTGACTCAGGAGAAGATAGCTGAGAATAAAGAGGATTTAAAGAAGCAACCTAGGGTGGCAAACAAAAATGAAGAAAAGAAGGTTGGCCAGCAAAGGGCTATGGCTGAACAGAAGAAGGAAAAGAAGGTGGCTGAAATGAAAGCCACACAAGCAAAGAAGCCAGCCACCTTGCCTACACAACAAGTAATGAACAAAAGAAAACAAGCTGTGATTAGACCCAAGAAGAGGCAGTTTCAAGGTCACTGTCTTTATTGTGGAGTTTGGGGTCATAAGGCAAGTAACTGCTGGTGGAGAAGGCCAGTATATGTCTCCAACTTGAGAAGATATGATGGCTGAAATGAAAGCCACACAAGCAAAGAAGCCAGCCACATTGCCTACACAGCAAGTAATGAACAAAAGAAAACAAGCTGTGATTAGACCCAAGAAGAGGCAGTTTCAAGGTCACTGTCTTTATTGTGGAGTTTGGGGTCATAAGGCAAGTAACTGCTGGTGGAGAAGGCCAGTATATGTCTCCAACTTGAGAAGATACGATGCTGCATATAGGGGGAGACAATACAAAATTCAGAGGAGAACACCTATCGTGAATTCTTGCACATACTGTAAAAAGCAAGGACACACTAAAAAGAAGTGTTGGTGGAAGATCAAACCAGTGGTTTCAAAGAATAAGTTTGTTGTATTCGCAGACTTGGAACAGTGTGAAAGGTGCGGGCAGGATGACCACAATGCTAAGAAAAAGGAGAAAGCTATCTTCCAGCCAGTTCAAAAGAAGGAATATAAAGCTAAAAGGGAGGTAGTTAATATAGCTAAAATTGCACTCAAAGCTGACTACAAGGATAAGCAGTGGATCTTTGACAGTGGATGCACTTCACACATGACAGGAGACAAGAGTAAATTGTCAAAGCTAAACAAGTCAAGAGAAGGCAGAGTCAAGTTTGGCAATGATGATTCACTCAACATCAATGGTTATGGGTCAATAAACATTGGAAGAGGAAAGCTGAAAGATGTTCTGCACGTTGAAGGACTCAGATATAATCTAGCATCTGTCAGTAAACTATACAATGAAGACCATAAGGTAATATTCATAAAAATAGGTTGCTAGGTAAAGAGCAAAGAAGGCAATACTATTGCAGCCAGGAAGAGAACAACTGGAAATTTGTATGTGATTGATGAAGAAAGAGATCCTCTTGCAACTAAGATTGTGCAAGAAAGAAGGCCAAAGAAAACGTGGACCAGTGCTTATCAAGAAAATCATATCATAGGTGACTCATCAACAGGAGTTACAACAAAAAGAAGAATTATGGGAGCTATTGCTTTACTCTCACAAGTTAAACTTAAATCTATTGAAAAGGCTACATAAGATCTAACTAAATCTCTATCCACATAACTGTTTGAAAAGCACAGAATGAGTTTGTCTATGCGAATGCCTCCTCAAGCCTGAAAATCAGGTGAATCCTCCATCTCTACTTTGCGAGTTTTTCAGATTTGTAAATGGTTGGCAAAGGGAGAGAGAAGCAACAGTGCAAGGGGATTTGTTAAGGAAGGGGGAGTGCATATTTAGGGGGAGTTGTAATCCATCTGCTTCTGGATTATTACTCTAAGAAGATTATGAAGGACTACTACATAATGGCTTTTGTTATGAGTGTTGCCAACAATTACAAAGGGGGAGATTGTTGTTCCCATAGCCTTGTATGGGTTGTAATTGTTGTCAACTAGGGTTAAGTGTGCAAGAAAGTAAAGCCACATAGAAGGGAAAAAAAGTAAATCCACCGCGTAAGGGCAAAAATGTAAATCTGCCACGTAAGCCCTATTGGGGTTTCATGGAAGAGAGTACATAAAGGCCTTGAAAGACAAAACTGGTTTAGGCCAACACAATTGAATAAACGGCAACCCTACAACAACCAGCCAAAAAGAAGAGAAAAGCAAACCAGAAACGCCTCCTTCAAGCAAACCAGAAACACACAACCAGAAAGAGGAGAAATAGGAAACAGATCACTCGAAAGAGAAGATAGCAGACTTGGTATCCATGAGACCACCCGAAAGAAAAGAAGTAGACCTGGTATCTGTGAGACCACCCGAAAGAGAAGACAGCACACTTGGTATCCATGAGACCACCCGAAAGAGAAGACAGCAGACCAGAAGCGTAAGGCAGGCCGAAAGACATGAACCAGAAAAACCAGTAGCGTGAGGTAGGCCAGGAGAAGTGAAATGGCAGACCAAAAGCGTGGGTGTATGTCAGGAGATGGCGTGAGACCAGAATGTGCAATGGCGTGACAAACCAGAAGCATGAGGACAAGCCGTGAAACAGTAAGACCGTGAAATAGAAGACGGGTGAGATCGTGAGACGGTGAAAGCAAGAGTTGTGTGAGACAACCTAGAGAAGGAATTTAGTGAAGTATCGGAAAGAACTCAACGTATTTCCATATTTCTTTGAGAGATTAAAGAGCGTTGTGGTGAACTTCTAAGCGGCAGTGGAGCAGCCTTTCAATTCAACAGAGGCAAGACAAGATAGAAGAAGGGTAGACACAGTAAGTAACACTCTTTGTATTGTACTTGCTTAGTAATTGCAATAGTGAAAGGAGCAGAAGATTAAGACATCCATTGTAATTGGAATTCTCAAGTATAGTGGATAGTCTCGATAAGGAAGAGCCCCTACCACCGTGGATGTACGTCATGTTGACGGAACCACATAAATCTCATGTGTCCTTAATTTGCTTTACGTTTTGTGTTTTGAATTAAGTTGTAACATAGCTAAAGTATCAACTAACCCATAACCTAACGAAGACCTAAACAAGAACATCCGAATTGTCTATTAGGCAAGGTGTCTGAAAGATAACTTTGGAGACTATTGTGATTAGTAGGTAGCAATAGATCTACCTTAGTCAAATTTGAGAAAGAGTTCACTTTTAAGAAGAGACTAAAGTTGTTCACTTACCTGTGAATTGCAAATTGTGGTGATACTAATTCACCCCCCTCTCAGTATCACAAACTTGTAGATCCTAGGGTGAAGTTGGAAACTTCACTATGTTTATATACCAAAAGTCAAAAGAACCAAGCTGGACTATAAAGCAACTCCAACAAACTTTATTAGTTACTCTAATACTCTAGCCAATTATTAGATCTATAGCCTCAACATTAGTAAGATTTCAATTAATAGAGTTCTTAAGTTTCAAGAAGATGAGAAATGGAATTGGGACAATTTTGAAGTTGAGCAACAAAAAAATTAGATTTCCAATAACCTGCAAATACAAGATCAAAAGCCTTATTCCTTTGTAGAAGAGGATGATCCTCTTGTAAAAGGAAATAGAAGCATAGTAGACATCTATAAAAGATGTAATAAAGCTATCCTTGAACCTAGAACTTATCAAAAAGCATCAGAACTAGTAAAATGGAGAAAAGTAATGCAAGAGGAGTTGAATTCCATCTACAAAAATGACACTTGGGTTCTAATTTCTAAACTAGATAACAAGACGTTATCTAAAGGCCACCTCTTATTTGATCAAAACGATGTTGTTTAATTAGATTATAAAAACATTACAACACTTGAAACGCTACCCCTTTTTCAATTTTTTCCTTTTCACTACTCCTTACCCCTTTCTTCTCTATAACACACCTCTAAACCCTTAACTGCTACATTCAACTTATTTTCCCTAGCTCTAAAATGCCAAATCTCCATTTTTGACTGCCCCCCTTTAAATTGTACTATAAACTCATCAATCTTATCATAAACTCGACCATTTATTAAGGGATTATAGTATTTAGCAAAATAACCCAACTTAAAAAGCTCCAAAATCAGCCACCACAATAAGAAACGAAGGATAGCCAAAATGGAGAGTTGGCATTTTAGAGATGGGGAAAACAAGATGAAGGTAGCAATTAGGGGTTTAGATTAAGGGTTTAGAGGTATGCTATAGAGAAGAAAGGGGTAAGGAGTAGTAAAAAGGAAAAATTTGAAAAAGGGTAAGGTTTCAAGTGTTGTAATACTTTTATAGTCTAATTAAACATATCATTTTGATCAATGAGAGGAGGCCTTCAGTTTAACCAAAACAACGTTGTTTTGGATGGTGAGCGAACTGGGTTTTTAAAAACTTCGTGGGCTTGGGTCTAATTCTAACTCCAAAAGATGTTGGTTTGAATCACATTTCCCAAAATGAATTCCAAATGTTTTTAGCCCATTTTTCCAAAATAAGTTTCAAATACTTTTGTGTTCTTTTTTTCTTTTAAATCAAAAATTTCATAAAAGCTTAAAGATCATTTAAAATTCATAATTAAAAATTCCAAGCATTCTCATTTCTTAACAACCTTTTGTTTTTCTAGGACACAAATTTCTTCTTCTAATAAAATTTAGTGGTTCAATTAATTTTGTTAACACCAAATTCAAGTTTCAAGGATAGGTTTCACATAAAAATGTAAATAAATAAATCTTCTTTAAAATTATTTAAATCAGTTGAATTTTAAGCAAGTAAATAGTCCAATCAAAATATAAAACCTAATCTCTTCAAAAAAGAAAAATAACAATAAGTTTGGACAATTTATTTTTGCAACATTCAAATAATTCAAATATTATTTTAAAAAAATTCAAGTCCTTAAGGAAAACTTCCAAATTCAAAGAATCAAATTCTCTAAAATTTTGAAATTATAAAAGACTAATCGATTAACTAAGGGATGTTTAAATGAGCAAGTAAATGATCTAACAATCAACTTTAAATAAACCTCTTTTTTCAAAAATATACCTTTACATGTTGAAATATATTAATGCAAAGAAACTTTAGAATTCTTTAAAACTAAAATTCCCAACAAAAATTAGGGTAAAAAGTATCTGAACATTTTCAAAAACTTTTGAAAAAATCTCATTTCTATTATTAGTGCAAGAGATCATTGTAAAAATCATTTTAAACCCATATCAATGCAAAAGATCAACATTAAAAGCATCCCAAAACCTTTCTCTAGATCTCATCCTGAAGTCATCCCTTAACTTTAATAAATTTCCCCATTTGAGCATAAGGTCTCTATAAAAATGTTCCCTCCTTTCTTTAAACACTATTGATATCTAAATTTCTTATAATTTGAGTGTGTGCATCCTTAATGAGTACTATTTGAAATGTCAAAGAGAGAGAAAAAGTAAATAAAGTATTAAAGCAAGAAAAAGCATGGAAATAATGTAAGGTGAACAATGGTACTATCATTTATGATGGGCATTTAAGTTAGTTACAACCCTTGTCAGACGTAACCATACCCTTAAACCTTAACGAATCCTAGGAAAGTAGATCAAGTCTCATCAATTTAGAAGATAGGATAGTCTTTTAAGTTGAAAACTTGTGATGTTCCAATTGCACCTTAAATGGCTAATGGCAACTTTAAGTCAATCAACAAGAAGACTTGGACCGCATTTGAAGCTTAAGGTCTAAGCAAGTATAACTCTTCCATGTTCATTACATTTCCCTCCCGAAGGCACATAAGGAAAACTTAACAATGCCATTAGGGATCTTTTTAGACTCATACTGCTTTAACTTGTTTTTATTGATATGCTTATTATTTATCTCTTACTTAATGCTTTAATTATTTATCTTTCTTATTATGGTATTTATAACTGTCTTTTGCATCATAATTTTCATTACACATATTCACAAAGGCCTTAGAACTCGACCTATACCTTATTTAACTTAGGCAAGGAAAAGTACAAATCCTTCATATAGCTTATGGACGTATAGGACAATATGAAATCTCTCACAAAGTGAGAGATTAGAGTAAGTAACATATAAGTAGGAAGAATTGATAAAACTTATTGTCTTAAGTTTTAAGATGAAGATATGTTATCAAGCCCTTAAGTTTATTGCATACTTGGACTCTACTTAGATTTATCCCCAATTTCAGGCTATCGCATTTTTCCCAACAAGTGGTATCAATGTTGATGGTTTAGCAAGGGATAAGTATATATAGCACATGTTTCCTATAGTTGTTGCTACCATAAGGAAGGAAAAGACAAATTAGACTCACTAAAAGCAGGCCATTTAAAGGGGAGATTGTTGGAATTTCAAGGGTGAATTGTATGATTAAGAACTCCCACCTTAAAAGTGAGAGGGAAAAGTAAGTAACATATAAGTAAAAAGAACTTATAAACACAATGCTTTAAAGTTTTGAGTGGCAATGTAATATCAAACCCACAAATTTATTGTTTACTTAGATCTTACTTGAATTTTTCCTTAATTTTGAGCTCTAATGTTTCCTATCATCTTCTTCATAAAATGTAATTTTTGGTTTTGGTATTATATGATAGTCAATTTGATTTTGATAGTTATTAAATTTATAAAATAATAGCCAAACCATTAAATACAATTCACCTAAATTACATCTAATTCATTCTTAACAATTTTAATGATATCAATTTAATTCTAGTTGGATTAATTGAGTTAAATAAATTGTGTGATTTCACTTATATTTGTAGTTGCTAGGGTTAGGAAGAAGAAACAAATATAGCAAAGTCACACACCATACGTTATGACATGTGTGAAAATGCCCTAGTTATGAACCCATGTCTAAGCTCTTTAGTCCCACTTGTAAGCTTGTTGATTTCTCAATTTATTTAGTTTAGTTTCAATTTTTTCTATTTTCAACTTAATTTTGTAGTCAATTTTTTTTGTTGGATTATTTTCAAATAGATCGGACAAGTTAGGTCTATTTTCTAGGTCTTTCTTTTAATTTAAGCATATAGCTTGCTATTGTTTCGATTAAGGGAATCATTTCATCTTCTAATTTTCAATATATGAATTATTGGGCTTTATTTTTTAAGATTATCTATGCTTTAAGATTTGTGGAATCATGGTTGTTTAGTTTTTCAAAGAATTATAGGATTTGGTAATTTGTATCTTATAGATGTATCTTTGCTTTTCTTAATCAAATATTTTGTATGGGTTTTTTCCTTTTCCTTTTTCCATTAACCTTAGTTGTAGCTTAAGAATATTGGAATATAGTTACCTATGATTTTCTATGAATTATGTGGTTTTATTCTTATGTTAATGAGGATCCATCCATGATGAGTTATGAGTTTGATTATGCCTTGTCATGTTAGATCTAATAATGTGATCTATGTGGTTTGAAAATTTGTGTTAGGGCCATATTTGTTTCTTTATGGATCAAGCAATATTTATTCTATACTTTTTAAGTTAATAAATTAAATCCATATAGAATATAGAAACATGAAATGAAAAGGGGTGGGATGTTAAATGTTTAATGATCCTAATTGGAAATCCATGTGATATACATGTTATCCTTCATTGACATAGCTTACAAAAAATAATTAATAGATGTAATTTTATGTAGAGAAAAACTAGGTAGTAATACAGAGGGAGTAACATGATAGTAACCAAAAAAAATTGAATCAATCACACCTTACTTAGTCCCATAAATAAATGAAATTATTGGTGATCCTTATGTGTTATAACGTAGTGATGCTCTTTTATTTAACCAAAACCATGATAATTAATAGTTTATCTACTTTTAGATTTCCTTGGTAAAAACTGTAGACTTTTTATTTATATATCATTCTTAACATGTCCTTACAAATATTTTCATAAAAGAAAACGTAGAAAAGAAACTTGCATTAGGTAAAAGTGTATTTGTTCTACATGAGTTCTCTTGGCTTTGAAATACATAAAGAATTTGTAGTCTAAGGCATTAGATTGCCATATTAAAACTATGATTATGAATTATGAAAAATTTTGATTGCAATATGCTTGTGGAATTAGGTTAAAATATTCATATAAGTTTATTGGACTAATGGAAAATTTCATCTTACTTGCTCAAATAGTGATGATTTTTCCCTGAAGGGTCAATATTCTCAAACCCAAAGGATTTGAGCTTCTTTTTGTTCCTTGGTCATCATGTACAAGTACATTTTTCCTTTATGCAAAAGGTTTTGCATCAGTGCTCCATTTGTTTCCAACAAAGAGGGTTTTGAGCAAAAAAGTTAAGCTTCCATTAAAGTTTTTCCATGTGAATGTCTATTTGAAATTTTTAGACATTTCCTTAGAAGAGCATAATTTAATCTTGCATTTTAAATCACTAGCTATCTTTTATAAGTAATATCCGTAAGGATAAATTTCACAACAAGATTATAAGCATAATTAATAGTCTTTTAGGAGTAGATATTTTCTTAATTATCAAATCAAACTCTTAAGTCTATATATAGGTAATAACTTTTCAATTTAAGTAATCAAATATATCAAAACTATTAGCTTATTGGAAGTTGATTCCTTGAAATAATCATTGAAAGTTGATCCCTTCAAAGTATAATTAAGATAAGTCATCATTTTATAATTAATAATATAATTGAGGTATATTAATATTTTTGATTAAATATATATATGGTCAAAAATATTTAATTACCTATTGTCGTAATGTGTCCCTAGGAAGTTGCGACCAACACTAACTAATGATGGGTGCACCAAAGATGATCTTTGGAATGACTTTGAGTTATTACCAACCATTTAAGATGCAATTGTATTACCATAAACTATCAATTTAGAATAATGTCATATTTTCTAAACTAATGGAACAACTACTTAGATGAAGAAGGGCAAGGGATAATGGTTACTATTTCAAATGGTGTTATTGCTTTGAATTTACACCCAAAGTAACCATTAAAGAGTAAATCATTCAACAAGAAATAGATTCAATCATGAACAACCTTGTCCTCAAGGTTAGTTGGCAAAAAGCTCCTCATGTAACATCTAAATAGGAAGATTAGTTCACTAAATAAAAATTTAAATGACTGTTTGATTTTCACACTTAATGATACGTTAATGGAAATTAACCTATAGTTGAACATTAACCTTTCCAATAAAAGTAATGTTAGTGAGTTGGTTTTATGCAACCACAGTCTTTCCTAATTTCCTCTTAAAGTACGAGACACGAAAGACTGAATGTATTTTGAACCCTACTACTAAGTCAAGATGATAAGTAACTAAAAACCCTAAGGAAAACAATGATTAAAATGAAAAACAAAGTGCAAAATAAATCATGACTATTGCAAATATTTTTTTTACTTGAATTATACAATAATCATTTTCCTCTCTCTTTGTAGTAAGAGCAAAGCATATAATGTCAACAATTTTCAATTCATATATTAGAGTGGACAAACTAGATGGTTTTGTTCTAGAATTTTTATATAGAATAGGTTGATTGATACCTATGAAAGGTCTAGTTGCTTGGTTGATGGACACAAAATGTTTGATAAAATGCATTAAAGAAACACAATCAATTGGAACTCAATTATGAGTGTCATAATGAAATGGGGTTTTCTTGATGAATGGACACAATTATTTGCATCTATGCCTTAACCCACACAATGCTCATAGAATTTGGTAATGCCCTTAGTGCTTGGCCTAAGCTAGTAAGAGATTTTTAAGGTAACTGTTTCAAATAGTTGCTCAACTAAGGCTTGAATTTGGAGATACACTAACAAGAAGAAGTAGATCAAAGTTGTTTCTTCAAATTTCCTTTTGCTTGGCAGTTTCTACTTGGGGCTCTTCAAGAAGTTGTTTCTATGAAGCCACCTAAAAGATTTCATGGATCTTTATGGACATGCAAACATTGACCCAATAATAGCATCATGTTAAATAGAAAAGGTAGAACATTGGCCCCAAAAGGCAACTCAACGTAAAAGAGAAAGGAACGACCTCCTTTAAGAAAGGTTCATCCAAGAGGTCCTTTATTACGATTGGCTTACAAATGTGGTCGTGGCAAAAGAGACCAATGGCAAGTGTCACATCTGCATTAAATTTCAACGTAGTCAATACTTTTTTTTTTTTTTGCTGAAATTCCTTCACAAACAACCTTATCTTATATCTTATATTATCATCATATTTTTCTTTAATTTGGTAAACTTACTTATTTTTTAGTGTCTTTTTGCCTTTTAGTAATTAATTTAGTTCTCATGTATGATTTTTCTATAATGAACTCATCTCTTTTTCCATGGCTAACATCCCATTGATAAAATCTTTAACTTATATTGTTTCATTAAAGCGTCATAAAGCATATTCTCTAAAACCCTAGGGTTTATGTGCATAGAGGCAAAAGTAGGTGAATAATAATATCGTCCCAATTGGGATAATTATGCCCTCTATCCAACATAACTATACTCTCAAACCTTGATGAACTTTAGTGAAATAGACAAAGTCTGGTTGATTTAAAAGTCATAATAAGTTTTATAATAGATAATTTATAATATTTTAATCATATTTAATATGATTAATAATAATATTGGAAATAATTAGCAGTAACTCTAAGTCAATTAATAGAAAAATCCGTGCCCCATCCTAAGCCCAAGGTACAGATAGGCACATTCCTCTTCCACATTTACCACGTCCTCCTCCTTGGGAACACATCGCAACACGTATGCTATACAGAATGAAATATATTCCAATATTAAATTGTTCCACAACATTTTGAAATAATTAAAACCGCATCAAGAAAATGGCGGATCAGTGAGTTTGGTACTTTTATTTGCACCATCGTAAATCCTAAGTGTGAAGCCCTAAACTTTAGCCGACCGTCTACAGTCGTGATCTCGATGGTGTCACAAGATATCGAAAAGTGTTATGCATTCATAACGAATACTTGTTCACAGGTTCATAGTACGAATTGGGAGTGGGAACTGTTATTACGGATTCTCTGATGCCTAACCTCTATTGAAAGCGAGATAGACCATAGATGGAGAAACACATTGCACAATAAAGGTTGCCGGTAGTAGATCAGCCGAATAATACACGTCTTGAAATTAGTTGGCCAATTAAAAAAGATAGAAGGTTATTCAAAAAAAGTATAGCAACTTCGGCTGAAGTATGATTAGCATTCAACTTGAATGCCAATGATAATAATAGTATTCCAGTGACAATAACGACTTCCAGAACATAGGGGACAAGTGAGAGGAATTCCAAACGGTATAAATTGTATGCGAATGACGCATTTCCTGCATATTTTGCAAAGCCGATGTATCCGAACGAATTTTAATCAACAGGAAGATGTACTTAAAAATTCTTGCCCAATCTACCTTGTTTACTATCCAAATGACATCGAATCAATCCCAACCATTCCACTATTGTTTTCTAAACGCACGTCGCAGAAAATTCATAAGGTCAATTTCAATACCTATCCACTTGTGTGCCCAAAGCTTGTCCAACTATTTCGGATTTACTGCTTTTTAGAATGGAATTTGCTTAGCAGACACCGGGTTCGCTGTTTGCATACTGCCCCACATCGGTTGAACTTAGAGATCTATCATTTACCATGATTTGAACAAGATGTTTGGCTCAACTCTCTGTCTTAGTTGGGTCGACCGAACGGACATTACTACAACTTCCGCCCAATTGCCTGAAGTCCTCTTCCCTGCTAGATTGATTGGGTCAACCTACGGCATGATACATCAACCCATACTAGTTCCTTTTGGAATCAAAGACAAAGGCACTTCATCTTTCAATATGGTAGTTACTTGTTACGAGATATCAAAGAAAAATGATACTTCTGCCTACAAATGCGAGACTTGGAAGGGAACGGGGTTTAATTTGCGCCCCATATTATATGATAGATGGACCTTTTCATGAGACTGGTTTTGCTAAAGATTTCTACCTCATTTTTGTTCACCTTATGCGACATCGCCCGCTGTTTCAATCTAGTAGGAATAGAGCTTGATATTTCGTTACGTGTTTTGCTCCTTGTGCATTTTAATACGCAAACTGATTTCTCTTACTATACGAGCAATTTATATGTTTGTTTCCCCCCGTTTTCTTTTTTTTTTGGTTGTCAGCGTTTATCATCAAACCCACATCACTAGATTTGGAATGAAATGCACAAATATATTTCACTCGAGTATTAAAGAATACCACAGGCACGACAAATTTATTGAGAAAAAAAAAAAAAAAAAACGAGCTACATCAACACACAACAAATGAAGCCAATCATTTCAAATTAATCCGACAAATTGTGCAACTGAACATTTCCATTGCGAATTTCCCTCAAGCTAAACAGGGGAATGATTAATGATGCAAGTAATTGTCCACAAATATAGTCCATAAAACACATGCTTCAAGTAGCTATTTGCACAAGTGTAATGTAACTGATGACTACAAGATACACTAGTGATCGCACAGACAACGAAATGCATATGTGCTATAGTCTTCACCAAGAGCATGAGCTCCCCAAGCGGGGCAGTGATGCTGTCCAACCTTTCCCTAGTCTCCTATCAAAATCCCTCAAATTCAACCCGATGCTCCAGATGCCTTTCTAATAGTGCTTCTTCATACTCTATATTGTTGACATGGTCATCTGATGCGTTGAGCACCGCAGGTTTAGCAGCATCTTCAGTGGATGTTGGAGGTGCACGAGGAGTACCTCTCATAATTGGGGGCACAACAAGTAAGTTGCGATGAATGTTAGATTTTTAAATAAGAATATCATTATTAAATATTAATTTTAAGTTTTAAACATGAATAATTTTATATAAATAATATAATAAATAACATACATAAATTTATAAAAACTAAAACTATTAATATATTTGAAAAGTTTGTCTTAATTTTATAACAAATTTCTTATTTTTTTGACCTTTTACTACTGCCACCCAATTTTAAATAGAGTTTTCATGGTGTTAAGAAAGAGAAGATCGACTACACAGAATTTTTGAATTTAAATTAATCATATTCATCAATATTTGAATTAATTTTAAAACTATAATTTTTTATAGTACAATAATGTACAAATTTTTTATTGTTAATCAAATTTTATTATAATTAATTTTTTAATAAGAAAATTTTGAAGAATATTTTGATATTATTAATTAAAAAATTTTAATATTCTCTTACTTGACCCAATTAAAAATTTATCATATTAATTATTATACAATAATAACAATTTCATCATAATAAAATAATAGATAAATTATTCAATATAAGTTATAACAATTATATCCTATTTAGTCAAAATACTCCAAGGCTAACTACCCATTCCTAATGTTAGTTTATTTAAGCCTAAGCCAATGGGGTAGTCCGCAGCCTAATCAAACAATTCGCTCCAATAAATAAGCATGGTTCTATAATCAAGACAACTTCATCACTTTCATGTACTCATTGGACAATAGCCCTCTCAGGGGCTTCTTAAAGACTGATTCACTCTGTATAGATTGAATGAACATAGAAAGTCTTCCATTGGCAAGCAATTGTGTTTTTCACAAGATTTCTCGTTACTTATGATAGCATTCTCACTATATATATATATATCAAACATAATTTCATAATGGTCAACAAAGATATCTAATAAAGACTTTTTTATTAATTTTAAAATAATAATGTGCATATAATTATAAAATAATATAAAATATATAACATATGTCAAGAGCATATTAGTGAATTTAAAATGTCATTATATTATATATCATCAATTATTATTAGTATAATTAAAATTCATTTTGAAAATATATATTTTGTATATAATGTTAATTGTAAACTTTTATATTGATCAACTATCATGAAATCAATTAATATTTTATAAACATTTTTTATTTATGAACTTTCTTTATAATAACAAAATACTTTAATTTTTATAAGTTTAGTATCCTTTAAATATTTATCATTCATGGAGGAGAATACTTGACGAGAAACTAGTGATTAAAAATAAGAAAATTGCAAAAATAAAAGATAAGAATTAATCTTTTTAAAGAAATTAACCTCTAATGATCTATTTAACTAATATTTTTAAAGGGATTGACTTTTAATAAGTTAAAAATTTTGATATATTTAATATTTGAATTAAAAAAATCTTAAGGCATTACATATATATAGATTCAAAAGTCTGTCTTGACAATCTACTAATACGAAATAATTATATTTACTAATTCATAAAACATAAATACATAAATATTAATGATATAATTAATAATAATTATTATTTCCTAATTAATAGGATCTTATCATTCTCCTGCTCCTTAAATTAATCTTGTCCTTTAGGTTGGCCAGTAATAAGTTTCAAAAATTACTCTACAAATGAATGATAAAATTCTCAAGTAGCTTCCTCAATAAAAAAGATTAATCTACTAAATAATAATTTGAGTGATGACTTAATTTTCACATTTGATGATACGTTAGTCTAAGATAGCCTGCAACTAAAAATTAACCTCTCTAATGGAAGTAATGTTAGGTAGTTAACTTTGTGCAACAACATTCTCTCATAATTTTCCTTTCAAGCAAAAGACATGAAAGACAAGATGTATTTTGAACCTTATTGGTAAGTTAAGATGATAAACAACAATACCAATATGTTCAAGAAGAGAAGATAATTTTATTAATCAGCAAACAGTGATAGATAACTGTTGATACGGTTAAAGCTTGAGAACTCACATTCAATACAATATGTATCAATGTGTTACTTCTTCTGGGCTTGGGCTACAATAAGATTGTCTTTCAAAAGTTGAAGCAACTTGTCCTTATCTTATAAATCTTTACCAATTTGGTCCATGTAAAATGACCTAGTTATATACCTTGCAAGAGTAAGTAAGGTTTAACCATAAACAGTTTCAAATGGGGACATCTTTATTAAAGAGTGATAAGTAATCTTGTAACACCACTCAACCCAAGGAAGTCATTTCACTCAATCCTTTGGCTTGTCACTCGTAAAGTAGCGAAGGTAGTTTTACAAGCACTTATTAACTACCTTACTTTATCCATCCATCTGCAGGTGGTAAGTTGTACTCATATTTAATTGTCCTTCGCAAACAAAACAACTCCTTCCTGAAATTACTAATAAAGACTTTATCTTAATTATTGATAATAGATTTAGGAATATCATGTAACTTCACAATATTTTCAACAAAAATTCAAGCAATAGTAGTAGTAATATAAGGAAGAGTAACAACATAAAAATGAACATATTTAGTCAAACAATCCATGACAATAAAAATAGTAGTTTTATCTTGAGACAATGAAAGTTCCTCAATAAAGTTTGTAAAGATATTTGTCTAAACTTCTCCTAAAATAGGCAAAGGTTAAAGAAAACTTAGATATGCTAGAGATTCACTCTTTTGATGTTGACAAATATCATATTTAGCTACAAATTTTTTTATTTCACTTTTCATACCCTTCCAATAAAATTCATGACAAAAGCACTTGTAAGCATGAAAAAATCTTGAGTGTCCAACAATTGGAGATGTGTGAACCTCTTGAAAGATTGATTCCTTGTAACGAGAATTAAGAACAAGCACCATCTTGCCCTTGTAACACAAGTTGATGGAATCCTAAGTGCAATAGGCAATCAAGTTAAAATCTTCCTATAATTTCTCAATAATTTCCCAAGTGTCAAAATCATCCTAACACTCAATTTGAATTTGTATAAAGGTATTACAAACAAAGATGGAGATTGCCACCAATGTAGCATACTCTAGAATGCAAAATAATGCATTAATTATAAGATTTTTGCTTCCCTTCTTATAAATAATCTCATAATTTAAAGATTCACTTTTACTGCTTCATAGAAGAGATTCATTATTCCAATAAATATTACAGATTTTCTTGATCAAGCCAAATTTGAAAGTGACTTTCAATCAAGTAAGGATGCCATTTTATGATTGCATGTACCATAACTAATATCTCTTTGTCATAAACATACATATTAAGATGCTTTGGCAATAGCCCTTGCTACATCAATAGCAAATGTAGTTGGAATATGTCATTCATTAAGTTCTAAAATGTTAAAGGAGTATTGGTAAGTCCAAAAGGTATAACCAAGAACTTGTAATAATCATCATGTGTCCTAAAAGATTTCTTTTGAATATCCCCTATATAGACCATAATCTAATGATAACCTAATCTCAAATCGAGTTTAGTGAATAGTTGGGCACCTCCTAACTCATCCAATAGCTCATCAACAATAGGAATGCGGTATTTATTCTTCATAGTGATGCAATTAAATACCTAATAAGCCACACACATTCTTCAAGATCCAGTTTTCTTTTTTACTAGGAGAATAAGAAAGGAGTAGGGACTAACACTAAGCCTCCTTCACAATTTTCTTAATCTCTTCCTTTTAGAAATGAAAATAGTGATAAGGTTGGACATCAATAGGTGTACTACCAAACAATAAAGGAATACAATGATCATGTATCTTGCTTAGGGGTAAACTTATAAGCTCAGCAAATAAATGAAAAAATTCAATTAATACAACATTAACCTATTTCTTCTATATAGAATGAGATTTCATCACCTTTACATTATATAGATGCATAAAGAACCCTTGTCTCACTTTTTGTAGGACTCTCTTTATTTGATGGCTTATGACAATAGTGATTTTGCCACCACATCTTCCTATTAACCCTATTACATGCCCATTTAACAAAAATGTCATTATTAACTTATAAAAATTCCAAGTAATATCTTTGAAGGCTTCAACTATTAAATGCCAATAACAATATCATAATCATCTAAAGGTAATAAAAAGATATTAATGTAAATGGTCTAACCTTGCAATAAGAGCTTTATCTTTATGCACTTTCCTTAGTATGTCTAATTTCTCCCACTTGCAACCTTCTCAACAAATTTGTTGTAATTCTCTATTGAAAAAGTAAGTTTTTTAGCTTTCTCATCCATAAAATTGTCGGTAATACATGAATGAACTAATACCACCAATAGTTGTCCTTTAAGGAATCCATCAATTTTCATGGTTTATGGATTAAAATATCTTTCCAAAACTTAAGCTACAAGCTCACCTATATATTTAACATGGATGTCATCATGATTTGGTACATATGATCATCATCTATCTTAGTAGCTTCCTCAACTAACTCAATCATTAAAAGTTTCCTTTGTTTACATCGATGCTCTTTATACCACTTCTTATTATAGTGCCAACATAGTCCCTTTGTCATCCATTGTTTTAGCTACTCTTAAGTCAAGTGTTTAGTGTTAATGAGATGAATTAAAGAGGATGAGTTAGTGTTACCATCAGTAGTTTTGCTGACTTCTTTAATAATTAGGTGATGATTTTCAATGCCTAGCTTGAGCAAAAGAGATAGGCACTACCATTGTTCATGCTTAACGAGCTTTAGCTTCACGTTAGATGTCAAAAATAAACCCTTTAACAAACATTCCCACTAATTACCTTGCTAACTAATTTTAACTTAACTAATAAGTCACTTAAAATGACTCTAATACTTTAGAGCTATTAACATTTGATAAATTTGCACGAGCTCTCCATCAATATTGTGATATTCTGAAGGCCTAAATCACAAAAAGAACTTTGGTGAAATCAACCCAAGTTAGTACTCTAATATAGGTTTCAAACAAATCATACCATTGAATGACATCACCTTCCAATTGAATAAAAGCAATTTCCACCTTAGAGTCTTCCGTTATATAATACAAAAGAAAAATATTTTTTAGCTTTAGAAATTCTTCCAAGAGGATCACTCTCATCCCAATGAGAAAATTCCACATTCATATATGGTTGTATGTAATCATGGTTAATGTCTCCAAAGGACTCCACTGGTTTTTTCTATTTATTGGTAAATTCGAATGTATCAACTCCCTATTGGTTTTTTCCTAGAGTAAGGACAATCTATTTGGTCCTCTTAAGAGAGACTCTTACATGAGAGATATTAATTCTTCAACATAGGATATTTTAGTGTTACAATTAGACAAGTTGTGTGAAGATATGGTATTAGATTGCAAATTAATGATGCCAAGATTTTTTTTTTTTTGTTAGGTGAAAGGTATAAATTAAATAGTTTTTTTTTTCTTTTTGTGATTGTAGAGAGATGGAATAAAAGTGAAATCCCTAAGAACATTATTATGATATGATAGGAAATTAGGGATTAAAAATAAAAAATTTATGAAAATAAAGGTTAAAGATTAATCTCTTTGAGAGGATCAATCTCTAATGATCACTTGACAAAAATCTAATAAGTTTAAAGTTTTTGTATATTTGATTGCTTGAATAGAAAACTCTAAATCATATATATATAACTTGACAATTCACTAATACAAAAATAATTATCCTTACTAATCTAAAAATAAAAAATAAAAGAAAAATATTAAATGACATAATTGATAATAATAATTTCCTAATTAATAGGATCTTATGAATACTATGTATAATTATTATATAAACTTTTAATGGCTTAATAATAACATCAACAACATCAAATCATG
The DNA here is from genome assembly GCA_020141445.1 of Bruguiera sexangula. Lineage (NCBI taxonomy): Eukaryota > Viridiplantae > Streptophyta > Magnoliopsida > Malpighiales > Rhizophoraceae > Bruguiera > Bruguiera sexangula. The sequence goes on along the minus strand of JAHLGP010020642.1, from coordinate 7,864,955 downwards.
AAATAAAGTTCTACAACAATAATGCATTAAAGTTTAAATCCAAATAGATAGTTTACAATAATGAAAAACTCTACTTTTATACTACAAACTCTACTTTTATAATAGATAAAGTAATGATAGATAGTTTTTCATTATTCTACAAAACTACTCTTTCTCTTAATAAGAATAAATAATTAACAATAGACTTTCTACTATCAATGTATCTAGCAAAGTTTAAATCCAAATATCCAATTACTTCTAAATGATTAGATTTTTGGTACATGAACATATAATTCTTTATTCTTATGGGTACCTTATAGCTTTCACTACATCTTTCCAATGATCCATTAAAGGATTGCTTTGGTATTTACCTAACATTCTAGCTACAAAATTGATATCAAGTCTTGTACAAACTAGCAAATACATCAAACTGCTAATAACTAAGATATATAGGATTAATTTTATTTTTTTACGATTCACATCATTGTTAAAACATTGTATAAGACCAAATTGGTTACCTTTCTGAATGAGAACAACCTTAAGTGAATATTACTCATATTGAATTTCTTTAGAATTTTCTCAATATAGTTTTTTTAAGACAATCCTAATAACCCTTTTGATCTATCATGAAACATTTATATTCCTATCATATAGGATATTTATCTCATATCTTTTATTATAAATTTTTTTAAAGCAATTTTTTAATCTCACTTAATATACTTAAACCATTAATAGCAAACCATTTATTATCAATATACAAAATTAGAAAACAAACTTGCTCTTACTAATCTTCGAGTGTATACATTGATCAACAATATACTTTCTTGAATCCAAAAGGTTTCATAATATCATTAAACTTAATATATCATTGTAAGAAAACTTATTTTAGTCTGTATATTAGCTTCTTTAGTTTACATACTATTTGATATTTACCTTGTATAAGGAGAAAAAACAAACTTTCAAGTTGATTTATATAAACTTGCTCTTCAATATTTCCATTAAGAAAGACAAATTTAATATTTATTTGATGTAACTCTAATTCATACTAAGCCACCAATACCATCATCAGATTTAATACTTTCATACTTATAAAAATGAAACTAGACCTTTATTAATTGCAATATTAAAATTTTGATATTTGTAAATAAATCACTTAATTATCTAAAATAATTGATTTCCATTGTCTTTGAAATCTTTTTACTACTACCCCCAGTGGTTTATTTATATTAATTAGTTGTAAGTTAGTTCCTTTGAAAAGTGTCTTCATCTAAATATTTTTAAATTTTTGAAATAACATTTGGTAAAAAAATATTTATCCTAATTTTTTTATTTTCATACTTTAACATTCATTACTTTTACTAATTTTACCATTCTTAATGAATATTACATTACTAGTTGTTACAATTTTTGGATTATGATTATAACTTTAAGGTTTATTTAGGTAATTAATAAAGTAGTCACTAATGGTTTAAGAGTCTAATTTCATTCATATGGATTCTTACTTTCACTAGTAACCCTAAACATTCAAGTAACTTAAATTAAATTTCCTTCACATCCACAATTTAATAAAAGTATTTTGAATTTTCTTATTAAGAATCCTATTTAACAAATAGTTTACAATTTTGATTGCATACATTTATAGAAATTTGAGTATGGAGGACTAACTTATTATGTTTTTAACCATATTCATTAATATTTAATTATTTCTTTCTATCACACTTTTTGTTAAGATGTGTCTAATATATTTAACTATATACATATGTCATATTTTTGAGGAATTTCATAAATAGATTTAGGCACTATTTTAAATTATTATATTTTTTATAATATTTATCACCATTATAATGTCTTACAATTTTCACCTTTTGTCTAATTATTTTTAAACTCCTTTATATATATCTTAAAGATACCTAATGATTAAGGTTTTTATTAAGCAAATAAATATAACTATAATGTAAAAAGAATATTTATAAAAATAATAAAATACAATTCTTCATTAAGAATTAAAATATCGAAAGGTCTGTAAATATTTATGCATATAATTTTAAAAAATTGAGTACTTATTGTGACTTCTTTTGTATTATGTTTGGTTTGTTTGCATATAATACATGTCATGCATATTCTAAGATGAGCAAAATTTAGATGTAAAAGAATCTCATTATCAACTAATCTCATAAATCTTTTATTTATACCATAAGCAAGTAAAAATTTTATTCATCATACTACACTTAATTTCATTATTATGATACATATTAAATAAGAATTCTACAAAAATACTATCAAGTTTCAGTATATATAAATTATCAATAAGAATACAAGAATTAATAATAATTATATTCTTATATAAATTGAAATAATCATATCGTAATGAATCACCTATATTATACTAGATACATGAGTAATAACATTAATCAAGTTGCCAATTATTATGAGAAATATCAATTAAATTTGATTTAAAATTTACTAAGATATTTAATTTACTTTTCTTTTTTAAACCAAACCTTATATTTCAAGTATTTTTCTGATAGCATCTTTCTTTCCAGAAGTAATACTTATCGTCTTTTCATTTCCTCTTTTTAACTTAAGAAGTATAAGTAGACTCGTATCTCTTAAATTGGTTGATTTTTACTTTTATTTCTTTCTCAACTTTCTTACTCATGAGATTATCAAAAATAACTCACCTAATTTTTCTATATTATTTCATCCTAAAAAAACATACTAGTTATTTCATTAATAGTTCACTTTTTCTTTAATTAGTGTTATAATGAATTTGAAATGATTCATATCCAAGAAGTAACAAATTCAAAATGAACTTTACCAAAAAGAGTCATTTATCATTAATTTTAAAATCTTAAATTTTGCCACAAAATTAGTTGTCTTAAAAACATACTCTTGCATAATTTATAATCTAATAAATCTTATGGTCACAAGCTCTATATAAAAATATCATCAAGTGACTTATTAATAAAATGAAACCATTTTTCTATAAATTGATTTTTTTTTTTTTGCATTCTTCTATTTGTAAAATATTTTTTTTAATGTTGACAACAAATACTTTTATAAATACAAGACTCAATCTCTTATTTCATTTTTACATTTATAATGTAATTTCTATTCTATACTACTCTAATCTATAATAACAACAAATTTACTCACTAATAACACATAAATAAACTTTAACTTATTCATATCATTTTAAAAATTTTAATCCAATAAATAAAATAATAGATTTAATATGCAAGTGAATTAAACCAATTATATAACTATAATACTCATAATTAATTATAAGTTAGATAAACTAGTTAGAACATATTATGATCCTACAATATACTATTATAAATAATATTATTAATTTTAATAAATAATTAAATAGTTTTAATATTTTTAGATAAATAAATATATTTAAACAAAAATATTAATATATTTTAATTAAATACTAATTATGGAATAATAATTTATCTTTAAATAAATTACAAAATTTCAATATTTAATAATATTTATTTATTCAATTATTTTTTATTTATACATATTTTATTAAAATGAAAAATAAATAACATATTTATATGTGTCATTAAATATACTAATTTGGTTACTTTAATAACAATTAAAATATAATCATAATGATGTTAAATATATATTAATTTGGTCACTTTGATAATTAACAAACTATAATCTTAATACTTACATGTAAAAATGCAATATAATATTTATTAATAAAGAAAATCACAACATTCAAGTTCATTAAATGAAAGTCTTTGAATTACTCTAATGCATGGGACCTGTGCACGCTTGGGCTACACTTATAATCATATAGCATATGTACATAAGTTGCAATTGGTTTTTGTCTTTTTGATTACCATAAAGTCGCCCGTATATCATAATCCTAAGGTGCCGTTTCTTCATGTAATCATAAGGCAGGAAATTTACACTTCTCTAAACATACGATTCCACGATACGTGCTCTTTAATCAAGACCATTCTTATGGTCAATTCCTTTCACCAGGCTCTAGCACATAGGAAGGTCGTGTTGCTTTAGTGTAACTACAAGGAACAAATCAATTCCGAGAGCAAGTTAAAACCCAAAGGCCTGTACCAATTAAGTGTTGTCCTTTTCTTAGATAGTTAAGGGACTATTATTTGGAATTGAGGAAAGGTGCAGTAGTCGTCTTAAAAGGAATCCACAGTTCCTTGAGGCGCACTGCTTCTTTAGAGTACTGACACTATATATATATATATATATTTCTTTTTCAAACCATATAAATGTTGAAGGAATATAATTCCTTAACTCTAACATAAATGTAATAGCTCGTATAGCTACTTTCAATAATTAAATAATTTATTTACTTCAGCCACGACTCTTTATGGACTAAACATAATCATAAATAAGGCACATATATATTTCATCAACAAACAAAACACATACCACTTATTAAATTTTTTAAATAAAAATATTATTATTAAACATTAATTTTAAATTTTAAAAATAATAATTATATATATATATATAATATTATAAATAACATATTTGAATTTATAAAAATTAAAATTATTAATACATATAAAAAGTTCTCCTTAATTTAATAACTTTTTTTTTGATATTTTATTGTTATTATACGTATTTAAATAGTATTTTCTTATATACGAAAAAGAGAGTGGATTGACTATATATATATATATATATCTACAAATTTATGTGAAGAAGGCAACAAATTTTGGTATGCAGCCATAGCGATTAGGGTTATAAGAATTGTACAGACCACCGTAATTTTTTGCTGAGGCCTTCGATAAAAGTAAATCGAGGCTCCAAGTAAGAAGCCTTTGGTGGAAATGATTCTTAAAATATTTATTTTCCCCCAAAAAATTAGGGGTAGTTTGTCTTATACGGTGTCGTGTAATCTATTCATAATTGCTGGAATGGCCCAAATTAAAATTTCATTGCACCATATTGGGAGAGCCAATTGAACATGATTATCTATAAGTTAAGATAAATTGCTGCAGCTAACAAGCCCTTAGTTTTTCTCCTAAAAGCAAGACACCACTTTTCCTTGTGAGGTGATTTGCAATAATTTTTCAAGTTGAAATAATTAAGAAAAGGAAAACATATGCTAAGCCAAAACCAAAATCCTTTCAAAAGAAATCATTTCATTTTTCAAAATAGGAAAAGAAATATCCCAAAGTCAGTTGTTTCCATGGAAGAGGAAAACAAAAACTCTCAGTTAGTCCTTTTTGTTGTGTTAAATAGGGAATACCCCAACTTTATTTTTTTGTTTCCCTAATAGGGAGCAAATAACTCATAATTTTTATGCCCCATAATGCATGTTTGTTGTCCATTGGTTGCAAAGTAAAAAAGCATTGCAAGAAAAAATTAAACAGAAATGCCTTAATCTAAGGAAAACGAGAAAAACCAAACCTTCTCATTCTGGTTGTTTCCACCCCAAAAAAAAAAAAAAAAGGTCAATCCCGCGGATTAGTTTACCTATTGATTTCTTATAAAGACAAGAAACCAAAACATCGACTTCCAAATAAGCTAACATAAGCAGATAAGAAAAAAAAAAAAAAAAAAACAAAATGCGTTGGCCATGCTCATTATGCGGGTCTAACGCTATTGAGCTGATAACATGGAAGATTTCTTTCGACATTAAAAAGAAGAAGCACGTCTTCTTCGTTTAAGTGAATAATATAGTCACTTGACACATCTTCTCGTTTGGCCACAATTTTAAAATATTATAGGTGAATACCATTGGCCATTGTTGCCCAATGGCTGCCTATGGATCTAGGCTGTATGCCTATGAAGATAATTCTTACTGTCTTTTAGAGGTTTCTTAGGAAAATGTCTCCATTTTAGACTCTAAATAAGAGTTGCATGAATCTGCATTTTTTTTCCGAGTTTCTAATTTAATGAGGGAGAACTCACTCCAATTTGAATGCATGCTAAATTATTCAAAATGTATTCCACTATTAAATTCATTGACATCATCTTAAACTACTTTTATTCACATCAACGAAAATAAGGGTAAGAGCATAGTCAATTTATTTGCACGTCGGTGAATCCAAATGGGATTTGAAGAGATTTATGACCTTAGCTGTATGACGTGATGTCGTGAGTCTCGCGAGATCTCCAAAACTGACATCCATGGTGTCTGTATGCTATATAGGAGGATCTTATACTTGGACATGTGTTTTTGCGTGTGAAGGTCGAAAACGATGTCGTTGCTCCTATTGCGTTGTGCTCCTAATACCTATGATTGGTTGTTAAAGGCTTCCTAATCCTGTATTTCCATGATAACTACCATATCAACGAATGTGCTTCCAAAAGTAATAAGTCCAAGCTGCATCAGTTCTCACAAAGGGGAATATCGTTACATTAAATTTTTTATCGATGGAAGAGAAAAACGAGACAATTGTCATTTTGTCAAAACATAGCAGAAGCAAGGAATCCAACTCCTCGGAAGGTGTCGTTTACATTTTAATATTGTATCCATACATGAACAGATGCATTCCACTTGACCAAATTTAAATTCAGCAGACCAGATCGTGCAAATGGCTATTGTTACTCTGCACTTTTTTTTGGGGGGGGGCGTGTGAACCCTAGGGTCCCATAGTACCATTTCGGCACATGTAATAGCAAAAGGCATTGACTGCACATAAACACCCAGTCCGAATAAAGACTGTATGAACTGCAATTGAAAAAAGTTACTTGTTAATGTCTCTAAGCTTGTCTACTAATTTCAATTCTTTTACATCTTGTTGCACAGGAACCCAATATAATCGTTTAATTTCATCAAACCTCTTACTTTTTTACAGTAATGAACGTAGTTATATAAAACTAGTATTCCTTCCACCATAGCGTTTGGTCATTATGATGCCAAAATTCCAGATCTGTCTTAGACTTGGTCAGAATGAATCACTCTTCCTACTATACACCTTTTATGGTTAAAGGTTGTATTCTTAATTATATTGTCACAAGTTACTAATGTGTACTTGCATTTTTACTATGATTTATATTATGATTACACGAATTCCATAGTGTATATATAATCATTTATAGTTGTTGATTATGAATATTTTATTATTATTATTATTATTATTGATAAGTATTTTGTTCCTTATCATAACTTTATATTCTAATTGGTATTTATAAAATGAACTGAAGGAAACAAGAAGGAATTTGATTCTGATTCTAAGCGATGAGCCAAATTACCGTAGACTGGACTCAAAAGATAGAGCCTCTATAGAAAATGTCTTTTGGGACGAGAGATACACATGGCAGAATTATTCCCACGCGTTAAGATGAGTATTCCGCACCTTAAGAGACGTACGCCTTTCATAAGAGTAGTATGCAACGGGTAAACGCATTGTATGTCATTTAAGCCGACTCGTATTCCAGCGAGAAAAAGGATTTCCGCAATATTTTAGGCCCAGTGAAATAACATCACCATACATTGGAGGAGAAGTGGACAAGTGATTCACAATAAAAGACGCTAGCAACATCACAATCAAAAACAGATGGAAAAGGTCGGGAATTTCCACCTTCTACACCTACAAGGCGTTTCGTGGACTGTCAACAACATTTTAACCCACAAACTTAGCTCGCAAGACACGGATGAAAAGTTGGGGACTGCGACGAATAGGAACAAATATCATATCCCTTTTCCTTTAGACCTACTGTTTGAATTCTCGGATGCTCTCCCTGTACTCGGGAGCATGCATCGGGGCGCACTGCTTAAAGCATCAGTTAGGTGGTGTTCACTCCCTGTGGACCCACGTGACACCGCCGCCCTAGTGGGTTCAAACTGTTAGGCTGACATGGAAGACCATGCCTTCAACTTGGTCGACCACACAGGGCGGCGGAAAGGGCTCCATTATAAGTCCCCTACACCAAGTTCCCCCATTCATCTTAACTGATTTTTTTGTTTTTTTTTTTTTTTTGAACTGCACAGCATTTTATTCAAAGCTGTTTCAACAAGAAACAACCCTCAAAACTGCTAAGATGAATGGCATCTCATCACGCATTTCTGAACTAATCTTACTGCTAGCTCACGCATCTCCTCAGCTTTCCCGAGATTTTTGACTCTGCATCGATTGTAGCAGTAGTGCAGTCCCTTTGGACTACTCTTCACGTGTGCTGCTCAAGACAAACTAAAAGTTGTTACAACATGGTTTTTCCCTTAAAAAAAAGGTTACATTTAAGCCGCAAAAAGAAGTAAAACATGATTGGGCTTTGCATGGCTGTAAATAACGCGAAAGTGAGAACCAAGTCAATAAGGCTGTGCACGGTTCGACCATGGGAACAAAAGGGAAGGATAAAACAAAGCTTGCCCCATCCATGAAGGAACAGAGGAAGTGATCCATTAGCAAGAGCCTTCAAGGCATTTAGGTGGGCCTTCTACCTGATAGTTGGCCCTCTTTATAAATTATGGTAAGGTCCGCAAAAGGTGTTTGATGAGCAAGTACTTGTCCTTTTTTCGATATGCCAATCACATGCTTATTGCTGTGCAGCCTAGGACCTAAGTCTATGAAGCAATTGTTTATCCTAGGTCCTTATGTGTACTTCCTTCGGAACCATCCTTAAAAACAACGGATGATTTGACAAGTCACTGCTTTCACGGAGCTGGAGGCAAGGAATGACACGAGGTTTTTGTCTTGAAAAGATACGCCCATTTCATAAGGGAACAGAACTACTTGTGCGGTAAGCTGTTCCCTGGCAGGCTGGTGGTACTACGTTTGAACACCATTTCTAAAGCAGAGAGTTGGAAGATAAATTAGATTCACTGTTTGCAACTTGGGAATTTCAACCTTTTTTTATTGGTGTTACTTAATGCACGGACTGGTATCTTGCAATATGGTGAAATTCAACCTTTTTAACTTAGGGGCCATTAAGGCACAACCAGCAACAAATTTTGGTTTGTCTGTGCTTTGCCGATAATTTTAGATCGCGTAGTAATGAAGCTACTAAGCATTCATCTAAAAATTACGCTAAAATAAAGAAGGCCAAACGATACAGTTGTTCAAACCCAAACATAAAAGATGGCTAAATTAACAAATATAGTCATTTATATAATTATTCTTAAATATTATTGATCAACAAACCCCAACTTGGGCAGTGAGCTAAGATAACCCATGTTGTTCATGTATATATATCCATATAAGCAAGCCCTAAAGAGTAGCTCCATTGAATGTCGTCAGCTACGAATGGATCTAGCGGAAGGTAATTAGTTATCGCAACGTACTTGGCACAAAAAGCACGTTCAAGTTTGTTTGTGCTGTCTAGTTTTCGTCGTTCTAAATATTATGCTCTTGTTTCAATGAAATGTAGTAGTGAAGATCCTTCCAGCCCTCCGACTCCTATCAACCCTGCAAATTTTGGGTTCGCAACAAAACTGGATCAATGTTTGGCAGAGATACGAGATTTAACTAACTAACTCCGATTCTTGATGACACACCTTCATCGAGTTCATGGTGTGAATATTGATCGCCTAAGTAATCTTGGCAATAATACTAGCTTGGCTTGGGGACTGTCATGAACGAAAGATCCCTTTTTGGTCCTCTCTTTAGCCTTACGTCTCTTATCCATAGGAGGTCTTCCTCACCTAGCAGGTTTTTTCGGAAAACTCCATTTATTCTAGTGTGGATGGCAGGCAGGCCTATAATTTTTGGTTTCAATAGGACTCCTTACGAGCGTTGTTTCTATCTACCCTCAATAATGATTTAGAAACGGGTTGTGAAGAGAGAATATGCAGACTACCCCATTGGGTCTAAGAGAGAAAGGGCAGTATCCCTCACATGTTTGTCAACAAGATCTGCACAAATGGAATTACAAAACCCCACTACAAGACGGGCTCTTGGTTACCATGTGAATAAGTGAAGAAAGAGAAGGAAAACAGAGAATGGAACCCTTTTATCACCATGTGGCAATTATTGAATTGAATATGGAAACAAATAATGAAGTTAGATCAATTTTGCAATGTACCCCCTAGATTCCCCTATCAATTACTTTGTACTGGGAACCGAAAATGTATCCAAAAGATCGAAAACTGTTCAACCAATCGTTCTTGCCTTGACTTCTTGGTCCCCATCCCTTTGGTGTAATTCTAACTCACTCAATTTGGGGGGAACTCCTGGTTCATTACAAAAACCTCAATTGTTTGTTATTGTTGGAAGAACAATAAGAGATGATGAAGATTGACCTTGAACATCATAGTCCCTAATAGTCTCTAATTGATTGAAAGTGAAAATTCTAACTTAGTTTAGAATTTCAAAAATCTGTTATTTCAATTATGAGACATTAATATAAGAATTAGTGTTCAAAACAAAATTTTCAACATCTTTTAAATTATTTTAAATCCATTTTGAAATCTAATTATATTAAAGTGTTTATATTTACTTAGATTAATATTCTTTTAATTTGAATTGTCTAGAATATATCAAAATATGAGCATTATTTGTATTTTTTTTTCTTACTGTAAAGTAGATTTTAGTTCATTTCAGTAAAAATATGACTAATATGTACTTATATATGAGTTAATTATATTTTATATTGAGATATTGTAAATACTTTATATAAAACGAAGACTAAAAGGAATATATATGTGGTTTTTAAAATTTCTTATTCTATTGTATTCTCAAGGTTTTGCTACAACAAAAATATTATTCATGCCTTTTACATTGAGTTACTGTTGTCCCTAATACCAATAAATTGGTATTAAAGTATAAATAATTTTTAAGGGCTTATAAAAGAGTGCAAAAGAGTTGTAAGATTGAGTGAAAACACCAAAAATTTGTAAGATAAACCTTTATCACCATTTGTTGCAAAAACCAAACCAAAACTTGTTAAATGGTCTTTACAAGTTTTACACCACTTTTACCCCTTAAGTTCTCTAGTGATAATTACTTGCATTGAACTGTGATGATGAAGATATACTTAAAGATATATAATCTCTGGGAGGTTATAAAACAAGGTGAACCTCCAATTCTTCTTGCTAATCCCACAATTTCTTAGTCGAAAAATCACAATGAGCAAGTAACAAGATATTTCAAGGCACCCTCTTGTATTCAAATTGTTGTGATAGAAACTATATTTGGTAAAATCATACCATGTGAAGGAAATCATAACTTAAGGTAGAATATGAAGGCATTGATAAAACCATAACTATGCAGTTGTTGAATCTTAAAAGGAAGTTTGAGATTTTAAAGATGAGATAGACTAAAACTATCAAAGTATAATAAATCAAGTGAGATTACTTGGAGATGACTTCTCAAATAGAAGAATTGTTGACAAGACACTTGTTAGTGTCCCTAAAAGATTTAAGTCAAAAATTTCTTCTTTAGAGGATTCCAAAGATCTCACCAAAATTATAGTCTATGAACTTCTTAATGCTTGTTAAGTACAAGAGTAAAGAAGAATCTTTAGACAAGAAAATCATTTAGAAAAGGAAGTTGTAGATAAAGGAACTATAGAAGGAGCTCTTCAAGCAAATTTCAAAGGCAAAAATCAACACAAAAAACAAACGCACATTTAGGAAGATAGTAAAGGAGCTAAAAGTAATAAATTTATATGAAAAAATGATCTAGGATCCTTGTCAATATTGCAACAAAACAACTCATACTATGTGCTCCTTTTGTAAAATGAAAAGAAATGTAGAGAAAATATGTAAAAGTAAAAGAAAGTAGCAACAATAACAAATGGGGAAACAAGCTTAGATTGTAAAAGATACTTATGAGCAAATGGAGGAACTTTTTGTTGTAACAAGCATGATAAGTAATAGATATAGTGATAAGTGGCTCATGAATAGTGGTTGCACACACTATATGTCACCCAATCTTGATGTATTCAAGATACTTGATAGATCCTATATTTCTAAAGTCATAATTGGAAATAGTACTCTCATTATTGTTCAAGGCAAAGGGTTAGGTATAATTCAAACTTCTTCAAGTCTAAAATTAATCACTGATGTGTTGTTGGTACTTGAGATTATTCAAAATTTCTTGAGTGTAGGATAGTTTGTTGAGAAAAATTGCTCTTTAGTGTTTAAAGAGAAAGCTTGCACCATTATGGATTCACATAAAGCTAAGCTAACTATTATCAAAATGAGAGAGAAAAGTTTTCTCTTGAAATTTAAACAACTAAATCATGAGGCCTTACCTACTGTCACTAATGATTCAATTCTCTAAAACAAGAGATTGGGTCATTATCATTATATTGGATTGCAACACTTGCAAGAAAACCAAAGTGTATTTAATTTACTTGAAATAGCTCATGATAGTAAAACTTATAAAGCTTGCCACTTAAGAAGACAATCTAGACTTTCCTTTCCTGTGAATGAAGCTTTAAGAACATAAGGAAAGTTCCAATTAGTCCATATTAATATGTGTGGTCTTATGTGAGTTATTGAATGATAGCAAACTGTTTATTCTTTTCATTAATAACTTTACAAGATATTGTTAAGTTTACTTTTTAAAGCAAAGGATTAAAGTTCAAGCAACATTCTTTTCATTAAAAGCATTAGTTAAGAATCAATTTGCTTATAAACTTAAGACACTCAGGTTAGAAAATGGAATAGAATTCACTTTAGAAGCCTTTATGCAAACTTGTGTAGTAGTTGGGATCATGCATCAATTTATAGTTCTATACACACCTTAGCAAAATGGAGTGTGTGAAAGAAAAAATAGGACAGTTATAAAGATATCTAAATGCCTATTAGTCTAAATGCCTATTAGTTGAGAAACACATGCCTAAAAAATTTTGGGTAAAAGCTATTAATATAGCTTTGTATCTGCTAAACAAGCTATCAACTAAGACTATCAAAGGAAAAACTCTTTTTAAAGTTTGGTATAACTTAAAGCCCTTAAATAATCATTTGAAAGTTTTTGAAGGTTTGTGTTCTGTGCATGTTCTTGACAAGAAAAGAGAAAGCTTGACTAGAAAGCAAAGCCAACAATGTTTATTGGATATAACTCAACCTTAAAGACTTATAGAATCTATGATGTTGAGTCTAATAAGGTGATAATCAGTAAAGATGTGAGATTTGAAGAAAACCAAACTTGGAATTAGGACAATCCAATTACTTAACAAAATAGAGAAGTGATTGAGTTAATTCTTATGCGTCTTAACAATGATTCAAAAGTGTCTTAAGATGAGGATGCTAATGACATCCTTGTGAGAGGGACAAGACTTCTCTCAAATATGTATGCAAAAAGCAATGTGGTTGTATTGGAACCTATAAGTTAGACAAAAGTATTATAATTTGCAAGCTAGAAGTAAGTTATATAAAAGGAGATTTTAGCCATTGTGAAGAATCACACTTAGATTATAGTAGATAAACTAAAAAATAAGAATGTAATTGGTTTAAAACAAGAGTTTATGACCAAACTTAATTCTAATGGTACTACAAAGAGGTTGAAAGCAAGGTTGGTAACAAAAGGGTACACACAACAATTTGGAATTAACTTCTCTGAAACTTTTACTCCTATAACTAGGCTTGATATAATCAAGCTCCTACTGGCACTTGCAACTCAAAAGAATTGGATTGTATATCAATTTGATGTAAAATCAACATTCCTCCATGGAATTTTGAAAGAAGAAATATATGTTGCATAACTTGAGGGATTTGGAAAGTAAGGAGCAGAGGGCAAAGTCTATAGGTTGATGAAGGCTCTTTATGGCTTAACACAGGCTCCAAAAGCATGGTATAGCAGAATTAATGACCATCTCTAACGGCTTAGTTTTGTCAAAAACAAAAATGAGGTTACCTTGTTTATGAAGTTTGAAAAAATTGACATTCTCATCATCTCTTTATATCTTGATGATCCCCTTATTTCTAGTAGTAATGCAAAGCTAGTTTAAACGTTCAAAAGGGAGATGTTTCAAATCTTTGAGATGATTGATTTAGATAAGATGTCATTCTTCTTAGGACTCGAAGTTCAGCAACATAAATTTGGTATCTTCATTAATCAAGTGAAGTATGCTAGAAAAATGTTGAGAAAGTTTAGGATGGAAAGCTATAAGTAGGTCTCTACTCCTCTAATGTTAAATTAGAAGCTGATGAAAGAAGATGGAGCAAACAAGTTTGATCCTAATTTCTAAAGAAGTCTTATTGGATGCTTGTTATATCTAACAACATCAAGATTTGACATTGTGCATTCTGTCAACCTATTCTTTAGATTTATGCACAATCCTAGTGAGATGCATTTCAACGCAGCAAAAGGTGTATTAAGGTATATAAAAGGGATTGTTAAACTTGGGATTTTGTTTAAAAGAGAAGGAGAGTCGAATTTGATAGTGTTTACTAATAGTGATTGAAGTGATTCAGTTGATTGTCTAAAAAATACAAATATTTATGTGTTTTCTTTGGGATCAAGAGTCTTTTGTTGGAATTCCAAAAAGCAAAGCATGGTGGCACAATCTATAGTAGAAACTAAATATGCTGCAGCCATAGCAATTGTGAATCAAGCCATGTGGCTCAAAAACTTGCTAATGGACTTGCACCAAAAACCAAATAAACCTATAGTGATCCATTATGACAATCAATTTGCAATCGCTGTGTCAAAGAACCCAATTCATCATAGGAGAACAAGGTATTTCAAGATCAAACTTCATTTTTTAAGAGAAGCTCAAGAAGAGAGAGAAGTTGAATTGATATATTGTGAGTTTGCAAACCAATTAGCTGACATTTTCACAAAACCTCTCCTTAAAACCAGATTTGAACTCCTCAAAGAGAATCTTGGAATGCAGCTGTTCAATATCAAAGAAGAGTGATGAAAATTGATCTTGAACATCATAGCCCTGAGTTGATTGAAGGTGAAAATTCTGACTTGGTTTAAAATTTCAAAAATTTGTTATTTCAATTACGAGACACCAAGAAAGGAATAAGTGTTCAAGGCCAATGTTTCAGCATCCTCTATGTTATTCTAAATCCATTTCAAAGTCTATTTGTGTTACATAGTTTGTATTTAACTAAATTGATGCCCTTTTGGTTAAAATTGTCTAAAATATGTGAAAGTATGAACATTACTTGTATTTTCTGTTTTCTTTGCTGTAAAGTGGATTTAAGTTCATTATTAGTGAAAGTATGACTAATTTTTACTTATGTACGGGTTAATTGTACTTTATATTGAAATATTGTAAATGCTTTATATAAAATGAAGCTTAAAAAGGAATAGATCTGTGGTTTTTAAAATCTCTTGCTCTGTATTCTCAAGTTTTTGCTGCAACAGCAAGATTGTTCATGCCCTTTACGTTGAGTTACTGTCCCTAATACCAATAAGAGACTCAAATCCTCATGATCGGCTTGCACTCAACATTAAGCAAAGCACACTTGTTAAACACCTTTTTGTATTACCTGGGAGTCCATCTAAGAGAAAGGGAAAGAGAGGGATTGCAAGGTGGGGTCTGAGTTATTGCTAGCCAAGAAATAAATTACACACATGGGGAATTAGAGTTATGGCCAGCGAACCTGGTAGGTCTGAAAACGCATTGCCGCCTCCGATGGTTGAACTATTTGCGTCCCGACGTGCGAAGAGGGAATATTACACCTGAGGAACAACTCTTGATTATGGAACTGCATGCTAAGTGGGGAAACAGGTTAGTTCATGAAAATGGGCTAATGAGACAACAACAACTAGCCCTGAATATAGATCTACTTATTACAGACTTTCAAAATGCCCAAGCTTGGGGATGAGGGTGAAAATGGGGACGTGGATCGGGATGGTCATTTTCGCTCCCTCCCCATTCTCCCAGCGGCTATCAGTAGCAATTCGCACATTGCAAGGTCCAATTCTTTTTTCACTCCTTAATTGATGTCACTTTGGGAATTAGTTCACCTTTCTGGCATGCCTGAAGCTCAAGTTTGCTTGAAGCTCTAGGAATGTAATGGAAAGAGAACAAACCAAGATGCTGGTGCAGTGTCAGCCAAGGCGAGGCTATGACATTGTAATTCAGATAAGAGGACCCTGGTCTTCGAGGTTCATCACCTACTCACGCATCTACGTTATGTCCACAACGTTGATGTGTGTAGCCTTATTAGCACTACCATTCAGGCCTCCTTCCCCATGTCGGCTCTTATATCCATTATCGAGTCATGTTGTGAAGATGTTGCCTTAAATGGTCCATACACAAGCTCCGACTCTAACTAGGGTGGATGCTGTTACTGTCAGCCACTCAGTATATGTAGTGCAGAATATATACCAATGGAATGGTAGTTGAACTGCGATATATTCCACCTTCGTCAGTCCGCTTCTGTTCAACGAGTGTGTTGCATATCTCTGCTTTATTTCCACAAGTTTCAACTTTCGCTAGATGTTTACTTGCCCAACTTTTATGAATTTTATTAGTATATGTGTTTCGCCCGTCCTTAGTTCGTCGTGCTTATCCCTTCCGTAACCGAGAAACCGTTCTTACCTTTACTTGTAGTCCGTTATCGTTTTGTCACTTTAAGTATAATTTCTAATCTATGCCAGGATAGTCACAAAATATGATGCATTGTGTGCACACATATTAAGCCTAAAAGTACAAACCCATTTGCACTTATAATTTTTGTATTCTTGAAATAAAATGAGGAGTTATCACTCTCCCAATTTATCGCGGGAATAAGTAATGTGTATTCTCAAAGTTGAATTCCTACTTCACGTATGGAATACATATTTTTTGTCAAGCTGTACAATTTCGATAGGTGACAACAAATGTCCTCGCATGAAATGCGTAATTACGCCTTTGCCATGAGAAACTGTAGATTTAATATGGGAAGGCGGCACAACAATTCCGAAATGAACAATATCGTTACCTGGTGGTGTTGTGTTTCATTGCTCAGCAAAATTAGCATTACATATTGCAAAGATAAATGAATACCACTGCTAAGACGGTGCGTTTGAATACATAAAGTAGCTAATGTCGTGTTCATTTTCATTTGCTCTCAAGTGAGTGATTCCTTACAAGGATCTGTGCTCAGGACGTAGGATTCTGGTAAATTCCTAATTGTTCTCGAATAGATAATTTTTTACCTTATAGTTATATTTATTTGGTTCATGAAAGATCTTAATTTTTGGATACTCTAGAAGTATATATAAAAGAAGTTGATAGACCATTAATTAAACAAAAAGATGAAAATTGTAAACTATGGTAAAGGTTGTGAATATTACAATAAATACAATGCATCATGGTAATGTTCAAGTTTATTTGCAAAATACCTAAAAAATCGTAACATATGTACGCAATATACTATGTCAGACACCTCTTAGTAAAATTATATGTAAGAAAAGTATAATCAAATATTAATGGATATGGTTAACAATATGATAAGTAATTTATCTCTACTTAACTCCTTGTGAATGTATACATCAAAAATTACACATTATTTGTTAAATAAGGTTCCTAGTAAGATAATTCAATGTGTTCCTATTAAACAATAAATTGGAAGAAAACTAGGTTACGTCTACATGTTTAGGGATACCTAATAGAATCAAGAATTTATAATCTTTATGAAAGGAAATTGGACTTTCAAACAATTAATGGTTACTTTATTAATTACCTAAAGAAGTCTAAATGTGTATATTTTATTACTCAAATCATAATTTAAGAATTGTAAAAACTAATAATATAAGATTTATTGAGAATGATGAATTTAGTGGGAGTAATGACCATCAAAAGTTAGATATAAAAGAAATTAGGATAAATATTACTTTACCTATAAGAGTTCATCTACCATTACACCAAATGTTGTTCCAAAAATCAAAGAATATTTGGATAAAGAAACATACGTTGAAGGAGCTAACTAATAACTAACCAATGAACTACAAGTAACAATAGAAAGAACTCAAAGAGAAAGGAGATCAGTTATTATAGATAATTATATAATTTATTTACAAAACTCAAATTTTGATATTGGAATCAACAAAAATTCAATTACATTTTCACAAATCATAGAAAGTACCAAATCTATTAAACGGATTGATCCTGTAAAAGATGAGTTGAAATCCATAAAAGAAACAATGTTTAGAATCTCATCGAATTGCTAAAATGATGCAAAAAAAGTTGGTTGTAAATGGGTCTTTAAGATTAAATGTGACCTAAGTGGCAATATTAAGCGACATAAAGTTAGACTTGTTGTCAACAAGGTGGCATTAATTATATGGAGAAATTTTCTCCAACTTAAAGAAAGATTCATTAAGAATAATTATAATGTTGATGACTCAATATGATTTAGAGTTATATTAAATAACTATGAAATCTTAATAGAGATATTAAAGAGAAAGTTTGCATGAATCAACCTAAAAATTTTTATATAAAAGATAAAAATCAAATAGTATGTAAATTCAAAAGGTTAATATATAAACTAAAAAACACTTCCCAATAATGTTATCTTAAATTTAATGATATTATTACATCTTTTGGGTTTAAGAGTAATACTATTGATCGATATATTTACCAAAAAATCAATGAGAATAAGTTTATTTTTCTAATCTTATATGTGATAGGAATAAAAATATTACATGATAGACCAAAAGGACTATTAAAAGTGTTTTAAAATAGTTATATTGAGAAGATTATAGAGATATTCAATATTAATAAGTGTTGACCTAGGCTTGTTCCCTCACAAAAGGGTAATAAATGTAGTCTCATGCAATGTTCCAAAAAAGATGTAAAATGTATGGAAATGAAGTTTATTCTATATGCCTCTATTGTTGATGGCTTGATGTATTGCAAACTTGCATTAGATTATATATTAATTTCATCATTAAAATACTAGCAAAATATCAAAGTAATCTTGGAATAAATCATTAAAAAGTTGCAAAGAAAGTGATGTGATACCTGTAAGTAACAAAAAGTTGTATGTTCATATATAAAAAATCTAATTATTTAAAAGTGATGGAACATTTCAAAAGTTTTCTTCTATCCCCTTTCCTTTCTTCAAATTTCATTATGATTGCGAAATTTTATTTTAGGACTTGGAGTTATTGACACCAATACCAAACTATTGAAAATTTATTATGATAATTTTGTAGTAGTATTCTTCTCCAAAAATGACAAATATTTAAAATGTGTCAAACATATAAAATTAAAGTATTTTTTCTTTAAAGAGGAGATTTAGAAATAAAGAGTGACTATTGAGTACATTAGCATAATTCTCATAATAGTAGATCTATTAACAAAAGGTTTACAACCAAAGTTATTTGAAGAGCATGTTCTCAGAATGGGCCTTGGTTGTGATAATGATGATTCATGATTACATTGACATTTTGAGCTCAATAATGTGTTTATAACATAAGTTATTTATTTTTTATTATTTTATAATTGTGTACACATTATTATTTTAAAATTAATAAAAAAGTTTTTATGAGACATTATTGTGGATTATTATGAAATCATATATATATTATGAGTTTTGTATGGTAAATTACAAGTGTTATAGTATATGAAAGGAAGTATTCTAAATCAACAAAAAATAATCTCCATAACTCACACTTAACATTTTATTATACTATGATATTATAATATAATTGCAAGAGATTGTTATAGTCATTTGGGCATAATAATTAATAAACTCTAATCGGGCTAAGTAGAAGAATATTAGAATATTCTCAATTAATAATATGAAAATATTCTTTAACAATATTTTTATTAAGGAATCAATCATAATATATCCTAATTAGTAAAGAACAATTTTGTATATTATTGTACTATTAAGAATTATAATCTCAAATTTTGATTTAATTATTGATAGATAATCTAATTTAATATATACAATTTTGTTTATGTGTGTGTGTGTCACCATTCCTTTCTCTTCCTAACATATACAAAAAAAAAATCTATTTAAAACCACATGATTATAGTAAAGTATAGGAGAGATAAATTAATTATTAGCTTAAGACCCATATCAATGGCTTTGACTTTTACAAATTTAGGTATATTATTTATTATATTGTTTACATGAAAATAATCAATTTTAAGATCAAAAATTAATATTTAATAATGATATTCTTGTTTAAATAATTTAACATACTCACTTAGCAAAATACATACTTAATTATTCAATAAAGTGCTCTTCATAGATTAGAACAAAGTTAGAAGTAGATTTGCTTTCAACATTAACTTTATCCCCAACTTGTAAGTAGAAAACATAATCATAAGTTGGTGGAAAAAGTTGAAAAAGGAACACAATGAAGATATGAAAGGCATGTTATAAAGATTCGACAGACGCTCGGTACCCTTTGATCCAAGGCAATTAGTAGCTATAGTAAAAAGTATTAAGAAAAAAATTTTGCATAGGACATTCAAGCCAAAACCTACATATATTGAAACAACTAAGGATTAATAGGGTGAGCGGCACTAGCTAGATACCTACCTAGTTTGAAAAGTACTACTTATGACATAAAAAAATACTATATTATATCATTTCAAGTTTTTAATAATAAACCTTTGTTCACTATAAGCTAGATATGAGTGTCAAACACAACTAGATGTGCTTTTGAGTGTTACATACCTTAAAGAGAATGTTGGTTTGGTTGGTCCACCAATAACACTATTTGTTAGAACTCCAAATTGAAATTTACAAGAATATGAAGTGTACGAGGTATATCACAAAACAATAATTGGCATAGTAACTACACCAAACATAATTTCATTGACATGACCCCTCACCCACATGATATAGGGCTATTTAAATGCCGCACCAATATAAGGTAACATATGAGAAATAGTGAGTTAAGGGAAGCAAGAAAAAAAAATGTAGATTGTTATAGTTTTGTAAGTTGTTTTTATTTTATTACATTATTGTGAAAAGACCTATTAAATTGAAACTCGGGTACAACTAAATACTTTAGACATAATATACTAAGTAACTGAGGCAATAAGAACATGCCTTTTAAATAAACAAATATGGCTAAGAAGATAAATATACCTCAATTACAAGTCCATTACATATGCCTATAAGAAAATTAGTGAGTATGAAGTAGCTTCATGTAATGTGCCCTTTAAGGTCTTATAGTTAAGTGATAGGAGAGAATAAGTTAAGTCTAGTTCCATTACCTTACATAAGGTTCCCATAAAGTAAAATTAATAATGATTCACATGTTAATGGAAATGTGATCAACAAAATGTTCATAGACAATGACTAGAGTAAAGTAAAAGTAGATCACTTACATTTGATTTCTCATTGAGAGGGCTATTAATAATATAGGTGCTTCAAAACTTTAACGGGTATATAACAATGCTCAAGTCCCTTTTTTGTTAACTATTTCAATCTAAGATTGCATGCTCTTACCCTTTAGCATCCCACAAGTCCTTATGATAGGTAGGTCATTAATTCTCTAACCTATTAATGCTTCAGCTACACCACTATGGTTTAAAGAAGCACTACATCTTGTTTTAATTGTAGGCACAATATTCTCTACCAAACTACTAAGAGAATTATTTGGCAAAGCATGAAATTTCTTATAATAATCCACAAGTGTAGTGCAAAGAAGGTCATACAACTTTTGTGATAGGTCTAATAATTATACAAATTTTATAGTGAATTTTAAGCTTGATATAGGGTCAAACTATGTGATTATGATTGGTTTTGGTTAGTTTTACTCCTATTGCAATTCTTTTTATTTTGTAAGTGAAGAATCAATGCAACAAAGTAATGAATTGGGTCTATAACAAAGTCTAAAATATATAAGAAAAGGCATAAAATTGATTAGAGGACTGGTTTGCTACTAGAAGGTCCAACTAGTGCTGGTCCATAGATTGGTCAATGAACTAGTTTGGTCAATGAACTAGTTTGATGTTGGATGCATGGCTCAACAAAACTAACTAAAGTAGCACTAGTTCAATCCAACCAATGCAAATTTGCTATAATTTCTAGAATGCTATGCAATTTTTTAGGATGTTTTAAGGGTGTACTAGTCATTTTAAAGGAGATGTATAAACACCATTATGGTAAATGACCCTAAGAGGTGTTAGGGGAGAAAAGAAAGATTCTTAAGATCAAAAGGGAAAAGGATTCTTGGAAAAAGAGGTAACCAACTCAAGTTGAAAGTGGCATTAAGGCGTCCATTTCAATAAGAGTTTTCTTGATCTTTTTATTTCCTTTTATTATGGTTTTAGAGATGTTAAATAGTTGTTTATTTGTGATTTTTAGTATGGATAGCTAAAATCTTAAGTTAAGGTAAGGGGATGTAGCCTATTTTGGAGTTGGTTCACTTAGGTTTTTATGAGTTATTCATACTTTTTGGATTAATTGAGTTATTTAATGAGAGTGGTGATTTGATTTATCTATTTTGAGTTTATTGATATTATTATACTTAATCACCATAAAAGTAGATGTTTTAGTTGTGTTGAGATCAATGGATGAAACATAACCGTGTATCAAATAGATAAACATACAAACTTTAAGACAATCAAATGAATAAGTTTGGGTGATGTTACATAGTTCCTTGTACTTAATGGATCTAATCTATTTTTGCATGAGCTCAATGAAGGATTGGAAATAAATTAGGTACAGTAGTTGTTGGTTGGCAAAAAACACTTGTTATTAAAGAGGAAAGTGATATTCAAATCACAAACCTATAAAGACCCAATGCAATTCACCCTCTTTTAGGCAAAACCTTATAGCCCTAGTACCCCATTTGATTGAAAAAGTCTCAAATTTCTTCGTGTTGTTAGTTTATTAATTAATTCAATTTTATTATTTTTTAAATCAAATTTCTCATAACAATTTTGTTTGATTTCATAATAGTATAAATCATAATTGAATACTTATTCTTTGTGGGTACAACACCTGAAATATTCATTGGGTTTTGTTACTATGATCAACCTTATGCACTTACGAGTAGGTCCAATCAAGTTTTTGGTGTTGTTGTTAAGGAATAGTGACATTGATTGTGATTTATGTCTTATATTGCTTTGACATAATTGATTTGTTCTTCTTTCTTTTATGAGATTAGGTTTCATTTGTTTTTATACTTTGTTGATTATGTTTGTGAGTCACTTTTTTATTACCTTTATCTGGTTTTTTGTTATTAGCTTAGCTTTTACCTTTTATTGTTATTTTTATTTACAGGTAGTATATGCTTTGAAGAAAATCTATAAGTGCTAAATTGCTTCCTTTAAATCCTAAAATTAAAAGAACTTGTCATTGTAATCAAGTACAAAAAAGAGTAAAGATGGCAGAAAATCAATGAGGGAACAATGAATAAGTGATTTATTGATCCCATAACATTAGTCAAGGAGTACTCAATATGAAAGATATTCAACAACCTATGACTAGCATCTCTCCTTTTTTAGTTGAGTTTAGTACCGCAACATGTAATTATGAGTTGAAAACAATTCAGTTTAATATGTTGTCAACCTTTCATGGGTTATTGAGTGAAGATCCTCTTACCTTTATCAAAGAGTTCTATAATATAGTTCAAACTTTCCCTTTGCATGGTTATTCCAAGGATGAGTTGTAGATGCAATATTTTCCTTATACTCTTAAGGATAAAGTGAAAACATAGTTAATCAATTTACCTAAAGGATCACTCACTACTTGGGACTAAGTCTATGACAAGCTCTTGACAAAGTATTACTTGCTTTAAAAGACTATGTACCTTAAAAGTAAGATTTCTTGTTCTCCCAACTCAATGGAAAGCCTTTTCATAAGGCATGGGATAAATTCAAGATGGTCCTAATATAGTATCTCTATCATCAATTTCCTATAATGCTTCAAATGTAATTTTTCTATGATGAATTGGATGCAACTTTACAAACCTTAGTCAATACAATAGCAAGTGGTTATGTAGTGACAAGACTACTAACAAGGTTTATGACATCTATAAGATGTTAAGTGCTAATTCCCAACAAAAGGTTATCGGAGGAAAAAGAGCATGAGCCTATAAGTTGTTAGCCCAAAATGATATGACACTTCAAGTTACTAATTTATCAAGGCAAGTAAAGTTTTTAGTGAATTGGAAGACTATGCACAGAGAACAATGTTCATATTATGGAATATCTAGCCATACCATGGCCATTTGCATGTATGGAAATTCCTTTAATTCTAATAAGGAAGATGTTAACTACATAAGGGCTTATACAGGGAAGCAACCAAGAAATGATCTATATTCCAACACTGATAATCAGGGATGGCATAACCATTTAAATTTTGCTTCTAAGGAACAAAGCAATAAACCAAATGCACTACTTGAATTCTAACAAAAAGAACCTTTTCAAGGTTAGCTACTTTAACATCCAAAAAGGAAGCCACAATTGGAAAGCATTTTTATGTAATACATGTCTAAAATGGAAAAGAGGATGAACAGCCAAGATGTTGCATTGACAAAGCTGAATGCAAAGGTTGAACAATTTGTCTTAGCTCAACAAGTATTAATTCATAATTTGGAGGTTCAAGTGGGGTAATTAGAAAATATGGTGTCTAGTAGAACTTAAGAGAAATTGCTTATCATTACCGATGTCAATCCCAAAATGATGCGGAAAATCCCAAAAAGATGTGGTTTAGGAACCCAATGCATGCAAGGAATCAAAGAACAACCAGGAAAATTAAATCAAAATTTAATAATACAAACCCTAAACCCAATGTTCGAAGGAACACGAACCTAAAGTATTTAAGAAAGATATGGACGCCACACTCTATAAAAGAAAGAAATTGGGAGTGATAAGTTGATTTGAACACTACAAGAAGGAGTACCTCTTGATAAGTTCTTTAGTTCTCAAAAGAACCGAAGGAGAAAACTCTTACTTTCTATTTCACTCAAAGTTGTCTGATTTCCAAAGCTTACAAGGGGTGCTTATTTATAAGCTAAAATAGCAATCCTAAAGAGGCGCAAATTCCTACTTAGGAGAAATCTTTATTTTAGAGGAATTTCGGACAAATTCCAGCACATACAATAAACTCCTATTTAGAAGTGAATGTTATTACTTAGTCTAACCCATTAAGTATTCCAATTATATTAATTAGGCCTAGACTCTCTTTCAAACTTGAATTCACACCATTTGAAACATGGTTGGCCTGAATGTCCTCAATCAACCCATTTAGTGCTTTTTTAATCTTTTTGGCTTTAGCTTGTGTTATTGGGCCTTCTGGAATATGCAATGGACCTCTTGCATCCATTAAAGCTCTAGCTCATGTTATTGAGCCTTCTGGAATGTGCAATGGACCTCTTGCATCCATTGAAGCTTTAGGTCCTGCTATTGGGCCTTATGGAATGTGCAATGGACCTTTTGCATTTATTGATACCTTTCACCCATCATCTCCATGGTTCTCATCACAAAGAAGACACCCTAGCAATTGCTTTAAGTAGTAGAAAACTTGTTAAGAATCCTTGCATTATTAAGTATAGTCAATATAGTGATATCAAGGAGCATAAAAAGGAAGTAAATGAGTCAACTCTAGCCTAAGTGGAGGATAAGGGATTATTGCCTAACCAAAGGGATATGGATGACTCTTACACCCCATCTTATGAGTTTAAGTCCTATGTCTCACCCATCACATTCCTCAAAGGTTAAAAAAGCACAATGATGACAAGAACTTCTTAAAGTTCTTAAAGATATTTAACAAAGTTCACATTAACATACCTTTTATGGAGGCCATAATTAAAATGCCCTCATTTACTAAGTTTTTTAAGGAAATTATCTCCAACAAAAGGAAGCTGGAAGAGCATGTAATAGTAGCCTTGATAAAAGAGTGTAGTGCAATCATTCAAAACAAGCTACCTTTAAAGTTAAAGGATTCAAGGAGTTTCACTATTCCTTACTTTATTGGAAAAGTTGGTTTTGATAAATGCTTGTGTAATCTTGATGCTAGTATTGATCTAATGCCTTTATCTCTTTTTAAGAGACTTAGAAAATGAGACTTAAAGCCAACCACTATATCTTTACAAGTAGTTGATCAATCCATTAAGTACCCACTTGGTATGATCGAAGATGTGTTGGTAAAAGTGGAGAAGTTTTATTTTCCCACTGATTTTCTTATGTTAAAATGGAAAAAGATGTGGAAATTCTTATAATTTTAGGGAGGTCATTTCTAACTACTAGAGGTGTCTTATTGATGTATAAGGAAAACCTACATTTTGAGTGGGTAATAAAGAATAGGAATTCAATGCCTTCAAGGTTATGAAGTATACAATCATTGGTGATTCTTACTTCATGGTAAAGGTCATCAACTTGTCATAATGGTAACTTTCAAAGAAAAAACCCTCATTAAGCCACTTGTAACTAACATCACTTACTATATTATTGATAAGGGTAAGGATTCAACACTCTTATAGTGTGTGATAAGACTTGATAAAGTTGAGTCTTTAGCTCAAAAATGAAGACCTATATTTGAAGATCTTGGTGCTATAAAGCCAAACCATTACCTTCTTTAGAGATACTCTCACAACTTAAGTTTCAGTAGCTTCCAAACCACTTATAGTATACTTACTTGGGTGAGTCATGTACATTTCTTATCATCGTATTAGTAACTTTAAGTGAAGTTGAGGAAGATAAGTTATTACTAGTATTAAGGCAACACAAAATGCTTTAGCTTGGACTATTGCCAACATCAAGGACATTAATCCTTTTTGCATGTATAGGATTCTCATGGAGGGATGTTACAAGCTATGTGTAGAGCATCAACAATATCTCAATCCTAACATGAAAGAGGTTGTTAAAGTTAAGGTACTTAAGTTGTTGGATACTAACATCATTTATCCTATCTCTTATAGTTCTTAGTTTAGTCCATTTCAACTGGTTTTAAAGAAAGGAAGCATGACAATTGTGCCTGATGAAAGATGAGTTAATTCCTACAAATATGATCATCGAATAGAGAGTATGTATTGATTATAAAAAGTTGAATGTTGTTATTTAAAAAGATCATTTTGCCTTCCTATTTATTGATCAAATGTTAGAGTGATTAGCTAGCAATAAATATTACTATTCTTTATATGGGTACTTAGGTTATAATTGGATTCCTATTGTGATAGGAAATTAAGAGAATACTACATTCACTTGCCCTTATAGGACATTTGCGTACAACAAAATACCTTTCAAACTTTGTAATGCACCCACCACTTTTTAACAATGTATGATGACCATCTTCTCTGACATGGTTGAAAATATCACTAAGGTATTTATGGATAACTTCTCTATCTTCAGTTCTTTTTTTTTTTATACATACTTAGATAATTTGGCATTAGTTCTTACAAGATATGTAGAGACCAATTTAGTGTTAAATTGGGAGACATGTTAGTTCATGGTTTATGATGGAATTTTTTTAAGGCACAAGATTTCTTTTAAGGGTATAAAGGTGGATCAAGCCAAAATTAAGGTAATTGAAAAATTAGCTCTCCCAATTTAATTAGGGCTATTAGGAGTCTCCTTAGACATGTAAGCTTTTATATGAGATTCACTCAGGATTTTTTAATGATGTGTGCTTTGCTAGTTAAGGATGTACCTTTTCGATTTGATGAGATGTGCATGGAAGCTTTTAATAAGCTAAAGAATAAGTTGACTTCAACACCAATTATTGCAACCTTATATTAGAGTCTACCTTTTGAATTAATATATGACACTAGTAATTGTGTTGTGGGAGCCTTATTAAGGCAAAGGAAAGATAAATGGTTGTATGTGATTTATTATAATGGTGCTTAAATAAATTATGCAACCATGGAAAGGGAACTCTTAGCTATTATTTACACTTTCAATAAATTTTGTTCTTTTTTGGTGGGAACCAAAGTCATTATCTATATGGATAACTTAACTATCAAGTGTTTGCTGACAAAAAAGGATACTCTAAGTGATTTTAAGCTATAATATTGCTTAATAACACTATCAAAGTTGTGATTAAATTTTAAAGAAAAATATCTTTTCACACTTTGGGATACCACGAGGGATCATTAGTGACAATGGTATTCACTTCAAGAATAAAGACTTTGAAGTTCTCTTAAGTAAGTATGGGTGTCACTTTAAGACAAGTACTCCTTACCACTTACAGACTAATAGACAAATGGAAATTTTAAATAGGAAAATCAAGTCGAGTTTAGAAAAAACAATTCACTCTTCTTAAAAGGATTAGTCAATTAAACTTAATGATGCATTATGGGCTTATAAAATAGCCTTTAAGATGCCTCTTAGAATGTTTCCTTACCAAATAATCCTTGGTAAAACTCGTCACTTGTTAGTAGAGTTAAAACATTAAGCTTATTAAGCGATTAAAGTATTGAATTATGACTTGAAGTCAACTAGTAAAAGGAAACTTCTTCAACTTAATGAGCTTGAGGAAATTTGAAGGGACTTTTATACGAATGTTGGCATTTACAAGAAAAGGACCAACAGGTGGCATGATAAGTACATCCAAACGAATGAGTTCAAGGAAGGTAAAAGGTGTTGCTCTTTAATTCTTAGCTTTGACTATTTTTTAGGCAAGCTCAAATCCAGATGGTTTGGTCCCTTTGTTATGACTAAGATTTATCCATATAAAGGAATTGAAACAAAAGGAGATGATTTAAGACCCTTTGCCATCAATGGGCAAAGACTAAAATACTACTTCATATGGGATAGGGTGACGGATATTTACTTCATCATGTTACTCAATTGACTTCAAAAGACAATGTCTAACGAAAGATGTTAAATCTAGCAATTCTTTAAAGGCAACCAAAGTTTTCTTTTTTTTTTTTTTTCTCATGCAACTTACTTTGTATTTGTTTTATGTTTTGTTATAGGTTCATAAAGAGGTACACAGCATGATCACTATTTTGCCAAAGGCTAATTACTTTATCACTCATTCAAAAGTTTTCTTTTATCCCCTTTGTTTCTTATCTATAAAGCATTTAGTATCATGTAGATGTTTATAAGATAGGCATTGGACCTAGCAATGGCATTCATGCATAATATTTTTGTGTTAATTAAACTTTTTGAATTGTAATTGCAAATAGTTATGTCACTATTGCATCATTTTCATTGATTGTTAGGTTCAAAGCATGCTTTCCACCTATTACTGCATTCTTTTGCACCTATTTTATTATAATAATGGTTAGAGGTCACAAAGTAAAAGCTAAAGGTCCATTTTATTCAATGTCTCATAGTGGACCGAGGGATTTCATTAAAAAAATGATAAATTTTCATCTTAATTAGACTAGTGTTGGTCCTAGAACCGATTTTCCTACCAACTTCATTCTAAAATAATATAAGCCGAATCCACACTAGATGCAAAACCAATTGGTAGGCCTATTCATTTCTGGAAAGTTACCTAAAAAAAAAACAGAGAGAGAGAGAGAGAGAGAGAGAACCACACCAACACCAATTAAAGAATTAGTCTCTAAGTTGGTTATTATTAGATAGATACCTAAACCAAACTAATAACAGTCGGTGAACCAATCACAGAGTTGGTTGGATTCAGTCCATACTTACCCTCCTAACCCCCACTCACCCTAAACCCCAAACACACCTTTTTCTTTCTTATCTCACCACCACCCACCCAAATCCCCACCTATCCTCATCCATATAATAACACCCACTCCCAAATTTCTTCATTAATGAATCCATTAACATTCCCAAGGAGTCATACACTTTGATTAGAGGTTGATTCGAGGAGTTTCAAATTTGATTTTGGGGTTTGACCA
The DNA here is from genome assembly GCA_020141445.1 of Bruguiera sexangula. NCBI lineage: Eukaryota > Viridiplantae > Streptophyta > Magnoliopsida > Malpighiales > Rhizophoraceae > Bruguiera > Bruguiera sexangula. The sequence continues at coordinate 7,835,406 of JAHLGP010020642.1, read as the reverse complement.
TTAACCACTAATTGGGGGTTTGCTTTTTTTAAGGTACAAATTGCTATCTTTCTTCAAATCTTAGATGGATTGAAGTTTAGATGGATTAGGCTAATGTTATTATTGCTTTCCTTTATAAAGGAACTCACATTATTCTTGGGCATGTTATGAAATGTAGGGGTTTGAGATTCTTGAAATAAGAGAATGAATTTTATTGTATTATTGGTTTATTTAGATTTTATTTTATTGGTTTTGTCTTGTTATATGCTCTTTAAGTTCCTTTTGCCCACCATTTTGAACTAAGGTGACCACAGTTGTTATTATATGGAAGGGTGGTTGTTAAAGTGCCTCTTTTAGTTGTAGACCATTAAGAGTTAGAATAGGTGATAATGATCAATTTAATAGTTGCTGCTTTACCAATGTTGATAATTATGTGTGGTTTACAAGTTGATAGAACAACAACATTATGGTTAAGAGGTCTTTAGACGATGAGATTGATACCTTATTTCACTTAATAAGTGTATTTGATGTGCTCGATTAGGTACCCATTTTAGAGTTACATACTATCCTGACATGGTATGAAAAGTTTTTGCCAATATTAAATAGATGGAAACCATGGGCTTGAAAAGGATTAATTCTTATGTGATAAGGGTCTAAATTAGCCTTAATCAAAAGTATCTTACCACCTTATTAGGAGTGTCAAATGTGGGATTACCTTTTAAGACACATGGCTTGAATATTGTCTATGATCCCACTTACAATGGACTCTATGCCCACTATGAATTAAAATTTTGAATGATTAATTACCACAATCAAGCCCTTATCCTCAATAAATGTCTCAAGATTCAAGACTGCCTCATTATTTACTTGTTGAACTTTAACATCATGCCAAAAGCAAATGGACTAAATAACATTCGACAATGTGATATTTACTTTGTTTGGAAGATGTTTCATGGTCTTGGCACTATTGAGGGAAAACCTTTAGCTTCCCTCATCATTTAGCAAATGCAAGAAGTGGTTAAACTTAAATGCCTTGCCAAGAATTTTTGCTTTCCTTTGGTTTTGACCAAAGTGTTTATGGACCTCTAAGTGAATTTACATAATGAGCACTCAATAAAGACTACAAGGGCAAAGGTGTTAGACACAGATCTACTCTATAATATTGGCTATGTTTTGGTTAAGGGTGCATGGAGGAACATAATGCAGGAACCATTTAGTGCTAGTGAAAAAGTAGATGATCATCCTAATGATTTTTATGATAATGCTAAGTTAAAGGCTAAGTTCTAGAATCATACTACTGAAGAGACCACAAATTCCATTGAACCAAAAAAGTCACATGCAAGTCCTTTTTCTTTGGGTTTTGGACTATTTTCTTATTTTAAGAGGCACATGGATAGTTAAAATAGGAAGTTACATGAGTAAGGCAAAAAAATGGATGCCCAAGAAAGGATGATGGATAAGATTCTAGTAGAATTGAGAAAAAAAAGGGACTCCTATTGATTTCTAAACGTAGTGTCTCGTGTTATGTGTTGCATTGCTTTTCACGTTACAATTCTTTGTCTTCCTAATTTTATGTTGATCATGTCTTTTGCCTTTCTCGTATGAACTTGTTAGGATCTAATTTTCTTGTTTTGTGTGGTTTTGTAGGAACATTTACTTGTATTCCCTAATACAATATTATGTTTTCTTACACTTGTTTCTAATGTCTCCTTATTGGAAGTGGATAATTTTCTTCCCTAATATGTTTTGCTAGTTCCTCTTTTCTCTAGTAATTTTTCTAAATGTTACAATGTGAAAGTAGTTGGTAGCCTCCACAAAAATTGGACTTCACTTCCTTCACCCATGATCTTATCCTAGGAATTTTTGTTTTCATTACCTTTACTATTTCTTTACCCATAACATTGGAGACAATGTTAATTAAGTGTGAGGGATAAGGCAATTTTGGGTCCAAAATTTTTCTAAATATCTAACAATTTTGTTAAGACTTTTCTTGATTATGCATAAGTTAACATGATATTCACTTGAGTCTTACTTAGCTTAAACTTTTGGAAGCTCATGATAAGACTAATTTAGGCAATATTGACATTCAAGGGTTGTTTAGCATAAGGTAGTCATGATTGGTTAATAGTGAAATCATTCTCCACTTAAAATTTTTATTTTGAAAAATGATTTTATGTTAAGTATAAGAATACTTAAGTGTGCAATTTTTAACATTTTAGTGAATTTCACATGGTTCCTAATGTCATGTATCTATTTAGAGAACTAGAAGTGCATAATCATCTCCTAAGATGAAATTCTTGCATAACATACCTTAATTAGTGTGATAATTTATGATTTATCTATATAAATATAAGGATGAGGTTATAAGTTGCAAATAGATCTACTTCAATGTTTTAAATGACCAAGTAACTAGTGGTCAATATCACAAATGTTGATTTTCACATCAAAAGATAGCTTAAATCATGAGTATTTAAAACACTTTAATGTTTGACTTATGAAGTAATAATTAGGTATTGTTATAACAAATGATGGTATTCAAATCAAAATGCAAGTCATGCTGAGAGAAGAAAAATGTTGTAGTCTTTGCTTTTTCGAAAATAAAAAATAAAAAAAAAGAGAGAGAGAGAATTAGTGATGTAAAGCATCAAAGCAATAAAGCATCAAAGCAATAAAGTAATGGAATTAGTGAATTAAACCTATCACAAAGTCTAAAATACAAAAGAAAAGGCATGGACCAAGCATAAAACTAGTTAAAGGACTAATTTGCTACTAGAATGTCTAATCAATGAACTAGTTTGATGTTGGACACAAAGCTATGTGAAAATAACGAAAATGACACTAATTTGGTCCAATTGGCACCAATTCATTGCAATTTCTACAACACTACTCAATTTTTTAGGACATTTTAAGGGTATAGTAGTCGTTTTAAGAGAGATTTATAAATATCATAAAGCCAAATGACCTAGAAAGTGTTGGATGGGGGGAAGGAGAAATTCTTAAGATTAAAAAAGAAAAAGATTCTTAGAAAGATGAGTAAGCAACTTAAATCAAAGGTGATAACTCCAATACTATCATTAAAGGCCTCAACTTCTATAAGATTTTTATTTACCTCTTCATTTCCTTTTATTATAGTTTTATAGATATTGAATACTTGTTTATTTGTAATTTTTAGTATTGATAGCTAGAATTTTAGGCTAAAGTGAAGGGATATATCCTATTTTAAGGTTTATTAGTTTGGGTTTTTATAAGTTATTCATACTTTTTGAATTGATTGACTTATTTAATGAGAGTAACCATTTGATTTATTTATTTTGAACTTTATTGATATTATGCTTGATCACCATAAAAGTAGATGTTTAGGTTATGTTGAGATCAATGGATGAAACATAATCGTACACTAAATAGATAAACATACAAATTTTGAGATAAACATATGCATAAATTTGTATGATACTACATAGTTTCTTATACTTAATGGCTCTAAGCTATTTTGGCATGAGCTCGACAAAGGATCACATATAGATTAAGTATGGCAAGCATTGCTTGACAAAGAACATCTACTATTAAAGAGGAAATTGGCATTCAAATTATGAACCTGTAAAAACTTAATGTGATTTGCCCTCTTTTCAATGAAACCTCATAGTTTTAGTACCTAATTTGATTGAAGAAACCTCAAATTCCTTTCCATTTTTAGTTTATTAATTAATGCAATTTTATTTTTTTAAAATCAAATTTCTTTTACTAATCTTATTTAATTTCATAATAGTATAAATTATAATTAAATTCTCATTTTATGTGGGTACAACACTTGGGATATTCACTGGGTTTTATTATTACGATTGACCTTGTGCACTTGCAAGTAGATCTAATCATTTTGGTCCCATCTAATGGCAAGGTGAAGAAAAGAAAGTTTTTTATTTCATTACATCAACAAGGAAACAATCCTTAAATTTGACACAATTAATTTTTGTGTGACATCAACCAACATCCTTGTCCCACCACTATAGCAAATATTCTTTTGGGCACCTCATCAATGTTTTGTTTCACAAACATATGAAATGCATGCTTGCAAACAATCCTTTTCAATCCAATGAACAAATACTTTCAATTGAACTTATTATACATAAAAGTAAAGTCAACCGTAAACCTCTACAGTCACAATGTACCATGACTTCCTAACTAACGCTCTTTAACATTGTACCTGAGGAAGCCATCATCTGCAACAATTGAATCAACATCACAATACAACATGCCTATTAGCTTGGTTTGAACTATGCTAAACAGGTGGTTTGTGTAAGTTTTTTGGAATTGTCTCTTTAAATTAAGCATCACTGCACAAAAGATGGCTTTGTTCTGTGACTAAAATTTTGAATCAATTTCTTTCTTAATCATATCTCTCAAACCATATTTGATATTGTTCAACAACTTGTTTGATCGTGGTCCTAACATTAACATAGTTGTCAAAATAGATATTCATGCTCTTACTCATTAAGGTAGTTGACATCTTACCTAAAAAGGTTGCCTTAACACATTTGAGAGCTCCACTATGTCTACATTCATAAAATGCATTGATCTATTTGCTTTGCTCTAGACAAAAAGTGACCATCACATGTGATATAAACCCTAAAAGATGGGGTTTGTGGATCCAACACGCATAAGGAATCAAGTAAGAATCCAAGAAAGGTAAATTATATTTTAATTATGCAAACCCTAGACCTAATATTTAAAGGAATATGAACTTAAGGTATAAAAAAGGATATGGACACCACATTTTAAAAAAGAACAAATTTAGAAGTGATAAGTTAGGTTGAACGCAATAAGAAGAGTCAGTTCTTAATAAGTTCTTTAGTTCTTAAAAAAATTAAAGGAGAGAAAATTCTCATTTTTCAATCCACATAATTATTTACCCCTCAACAATGAAATCAAGTCTATTTATAAGTTAAAATAACAACCCTAAAAACTCTAAAAGTAAAAACAATGATATACTCTTAAAATATAGAAACATTCATATTTTATTATAAATTATTATTTTATAACAAATTTCTACTTAATAGTAGATTTTATTTCTTAACACTGACTCATTAAGTACTTTAATCATATTAATAAAATCTTAGTCCTCTTTCAAGTTTGAATTCACGTCATTTGTAACTTGGTTGCCTTACATATCCTTAATTAACCCATTAAGTGCTTTTTTTTATCTTTTTAGCCCTTGAACGTATCATTGGTATTTTATGAATACTCAATGGATCCTTAAAAACCTTCCATACATGGGCTCTTCTATGGATCTCATTATTTGCCCTCTCCTCAAAAGAATTCATCCTTAAATCATCACTTGCATCAAAAAGAAAAAAGACCAAAAACAATAAATGTTGCACTCACATTATATTCATCGGGATGGTCCGACTTATAGACATTGTCATTAATCCATCCTTTTACTTGAAATGGATCATCTCCTCTATGTTGTAACTTTAAGCATGTTTGAGTTAGGAATCATTTCCCTTGCACATATACACCCAAACTCAATCACTAGATTCAAACACCACCTTCTTTTACCCTTTGTTAACAAGAGTTACATATTGCTTAGTAGGTTTTGCAATTTGTTGTCACACCTTCTCATGTAACTTCTTCAACATTTCAACCTTATGTTCACCATCTAAGTTAGCATACTCATCAGTAGGTAAAGGCATTAAATCTAAAGTCAAATAATTAAAACTATACATAATTTTAAATAAAGAGTAAATAGTATCATAACAAACATTCTTATTATGTGCAAACTTTACATGTGACAAACAATCTTTCCATACTTTCAAATTCATTCAAATAATAACATGCAAAAAAGTAAAAAGAGTTCAATTAGCCACTTTGGTTTGCCCATCTGTTTATGGATAATAAATAGTTGAGAGCACTAGTTTAGTATTTAATTTACCCCATAAAGTCTTCTAGAAGTAGTTCAAGAACTTCGTATATTGATTTGAAATAGTACTCTAAGGTATGTCATGCAAATGTACTACCTATCGAAAGAACAATTCAACCACATTATTTGTATTGTTAGTTTTATGATATAAAATAAAGTCAATCTGATGTGTTATTCCCCTCAAAGGTGATAAACCACTTGGTTTTGTAGGAAAAATATCACCAAATTCCTACAAAAAAGAAACAATAACACTAAGTAAAGAAGGCTTAAACTCATCAGTACTAAAATGAGTCTTTTTGTACAAAAGTACAATCATAGGTCGTTTAAAATAAAAAGCTCTTTTAACATCACTCTTTTATGCATACAAACTCTTAAGTTTTCTCTTTTGCCCTTTTCCTTCTTTTCTCTTAATCTCATCTCCTTTCTCTCCTTTCTTTCCCTCTCTTTTTCCTCTTGGCCTTAATTTCTTTTTTACCTCTCACTCTTTTTTTTAATTCTCAATTAATCTTCATAAATTTGCCAAGGTGTTAAAGGTATAAGAGTAACAAGTTTATCATTTATTATAAAAGAGTACTTATTCTTAAACCCATCATGCATTACATGCCAATATTATTACCATGGTCCTTCCAACAAAATATATCCAACTTACAAGGGTATAACATCACACAAGACCTTATCAGTATATCTCTTAATAGTAAATAGTACTAATACCTACTTATTTACCTTAACTTAGCCACATTCATTTAATCATTGAACATTATATGACATAGGGTGTTTCCTGGTAAGTAAATTAAGTTTTTCAACCAAAGTAGTGTTAGTTACATTTAAACAGTTATTCCCATCAGTGATCATACTACATACTTTATTTTCGATATGACACCATGCATAGAAAATATTATCTCTTTACACTTCATTATCTTCCTTGGTTTGTATGTTCAATGCTCATCTAGCCACCAACACTTCTCCCTTAATTGGGTACTCCTCTCTATCACATTCATTCTCCAATGGTGGCATAAAGTCATCATCAAACTCACTTTTAATCTTAATATCATCATTACCCCCACAACACCATGATACACTTATTTAGACACTTAAATGCAATATATCCCCTTTCCAAACACTTACAACATTTAACATCTTCATTTTTACTAGCTTGGGAAGTAAAAATACCTTTCTCATTGATATGACTCACTTTGTTACTCTTATATGATTTGATGTTTGGCTTGTAATCAACCCTCTCTTCTCTTTTGCTCCAATTTAGCTTTCAGGATAAAGGGAAACCTGAATTTTATCCAAATAGTGTAAAACCCTTCCATTTAAGTTGTCTCTCAACTTTCATTGTCATGTGCACCATGTCTTCTAACTCTACATAATATTACAATTCAACTACACTGGCAAAGTCTCTACTCAACCCTTGCAAGAACCAAGTCATAGTTACTTCTTTATTCTCCTCCACATTAACCCAAATTATGGCTATCTCCGTCTCTTTTTGGTTGTCTTTCTCACTCTTGGTACCTTGAATGAGCCCTTGTAGCATTTGATACAAATCTCTATAATAATGATTAAAGATGAATCTCCTTCTCATAATAGCCTTCATCTTCTCCCATGTAATAATAAGTTTTTCACAATTCCTTCTCTTAATTAAAACAAGTTAATCCTACCAAATAATAGCACAATTAGTAAACTTAATAATATCAAAATTTTCCTTTTTCTCTTTAGAGTAATTGTAATAGTCAAAGACCAATCCAACCTTCTTCTCTCATTCTAAATAGGTTTATGAATCATTTTTCCTTTAAAAGGGTGGAATTTTCATTTTAATGCTACAAAAATCACAATCATAAGCATCTCACTTCTTAAAATCTCTTTGACTATTTTTTTATTAGTAATTCTAACTAAAATAGTTAAATCATCAAATTCATTATATTCTACATCATCTACATGGCCATAGTCTTGTCTCCCATGTTTTCTCATATTAGGAATCTCACAGTCTCCATGCCTCCTTTGCAATTTCGCTATTATATTGGCTTGCTCCTTCATCTTATCTCTCATATCATCAAATCTGATATTCATGGACTCAAATTGTTATCGTATAACTTTGAACATAAATAACATATCACTACCTCCTTTCTCAACTCTACCTTTATCTTTGGAAGAAATAGTATTAATATTACACAAAATGGTTAGAATACCTCACAAAACACTTCATCACATGTTTCACTCAAAAATGATGTCACATCCCCTTGTATTTAAACTTTGTAAGGTTTTTTCTCAATATGTATTTACACTCTTATCTTTTACCACTCAAATTTTCTCTCAATTTTTTATTGAATTAAACAACTTCAATTAAAGTCACTTTATAACTAACTAATTCTAACAAATTAGAATCAAAGAAATTTAAGAAAATATAATGAATAAAAGTTATGGGTTAGAAGAAACAAATACGATTAAATCTTAAGACACAAAGAGAAAATAATTAAATTTGAATCTTTATAAGAACTGAAATATAATAAAGTATACTCCTTTAATTTAGGGTTTTCTTATATTGTAAGATATTTAATTAAGAATAAAATAAAACTTTTATTTCCCTTTGATCTAATTAAAAAAGGTTTACTTCTCAAATAGGAAGAAATCAATTACAATATCCCTCTTTCTCTTTCTTTTTCTTTTTCTTTTTTTTCTTCTTTTCTTCTTTCCCTATTTCTTTATTAATTTTTTCATTGTTTTGCACAAATTTAAAGACTAGAAAAAATGTATAGAATGTAGTTAATAAGAAAAGGTAAAATTAAGATTTGCAAATTTAAGGAATAAAAAGGTATAGAATACTACCAAGAATAAGAACAAGAGAAAAACTTATATTTAGATAAGTAAACCTGATTTAGAGTTAAACTATGATATTAACTAATGTGAACCCAAAAAGACAACATTTAGGAACTTAACATGCACAAGAAATCAAGTAAGAATCTAAGAAATTTAAATCAAATTTCAATCATACAAACCCTTGACCCAATGTTTAAAAGAATATAAACTTAAAGTATGAACAAAGATGTGTAAACTATACTTTAGGAAAAAAAAAACGAATTTGGAAGTAATAAATCTAGTTAAACGTTATAATAAAAATTAGTTCTTAATAAGCCATTTAGTTCTTAAAAGAATTAAAGAAGAAAATTTTTACTTATCAATTCACATAATCGTCTGTCTTTTATAATGAAATCAGATTTATTTATCAACTAAAATAACAATATTAAAATCACTAAAAATAAGGACAATAATATACTTATAAAATATAAAAGCACTCTTATTTTATTATAAACTATTATTTTATAATAAATTCTTATTTTATAACAAATTTATATTTAAAAATAGATTTTATTATTTAATACTAATACATTAAATATTTCAATTATATTAATAAAGTTTTGGTCCTCATTCAAATTTGAATTTGTGTTATTTGTAACTTACTTAGTCTAAATATCCTTAATCAACCTATTAAGTTTTTTTTTTATATATTTTTTTAAACTTTAAACGTATCATTAGCTCTTCATAAATACTTAATAGATCTTAAAAAACTCTTCATACATTGACTTCTTCATGAATCTCATCAATATGCTCTCAATGTTGTTTGAAATCCTCAATATTTGAAGACTTGTACACAACTTGCTTCATTGTCAACTTTAGTGATTGATAATCCTTTCAACTCCTAAACTTCTTTGAAACTGTTGACATTATATGTCACAAATACTATTTGTGATGAACCTTAAGAGAAACAATTATTAGAGCAACATTAATTTGGTTACATTGATAAGTGACAATGACCTCAAGCTTTTTGTCATTATTGCAACACAACCAAGTGTGAAAGAGCCAATTATTAGTGCTTGTGGTCACGTTGCACATACAAGAGTACACCCTAAAAGAATGGATTGACCATGACCAAGTAGGTTGAGTCAAAGGAAATCACATGACATAACTCATGATATGCAACACTATTACAACTATCAGCTATATATATATATATATATATATCTATTTGCCATGTATCATCATCGTGTTGAAAAAGGTAGAAGAAGTCTCAGGTTTTTTGTTACATTTCTTCAAACATTCGGCTTATTGCTTTAGCATTGCCTTCAAACAATTGAAATTTTCTTACCTTATCAGTGTGGTTGTGCAAGTCTTCGTAACCCCACACTCCAACACCACAAACCGGATAACCTTGGTCTAATATCAACCCTTTCTCAACTCTCAAGGTCCCTTTTAACACTACCAAATATGTGTCGATGTTGTCTGAAGAACCTAGCATCTTCGGGGGTAAGCGGGTGATTATGGTCATCATACACAAGTTATTTTCCAAATATCACCAACCTTCTTCACACACACGTGTGCCAAACAACCCACCCTAAAACTAGGCCTTGGGTTTCGTAGATCCTTACCTCGTGACTTGTGAATTCTAGCACAATTGCAAATGAAGGTTTGATATTTAACGTCATGACATCCGGCTTCGTTCCTCCCCAAATCTCATTTTACAACACTTAAGCCTTTTGTCTTCACAGATTGTTGATACAAATCCAAAATATCATCCAATTGGTTAACACCACATGCCCACAGCAGGAGCCTCAGCAATTTCTTGTTCTCGCTTACCTTCCTAAATGACATATGGTCCGTCTAAATTGATATGACCACCTGTGTCACCCTCATCAGCATTGTGGTTCACCAAATTGCATTCATCCGGCGAATCAAAGGCAACAACTTCTATCAACTCAAACATGGAAGATTCTTGAAGGCCTGCAAAGCATCGAATAAATCAATTCCATGCACAGAAGGTGCACGTCATACAAAAATGAACACAAGCACGTGGAACAATATTAGATGTGCATACAATGCCACATGCATCTACGTCCTCATATGAGGTCAACTAGCTGAATTGAACTAAATTAATAGTAAAACCAATGCTTGGGTTGTTCATAAATACACAGAAAAGTGGTTAACATGGTAAATGCATAGCTGGTTTTTATTTGCGGAAGAGACATTATAACATTATCGGGAGAAAACAAAACACAAACATGCCTATCATCTGTCAATAATACAAAGAATTGACCAATTTCCGAGGTAGAGGGAGTTTGGCGTTCATGGTTTTGTACTTAATTGACGCCACAATGTTGGGCCAAAAAATAATTGTTTGAACCTACGACAGAACGTCATGTTCCGCTAGTTCTTCGTACAAGCACCGCTTTGGCATGGTTTCCACTAAACAAGCCTGTGGGCCATTTACATTTCATGGCCATCACTTTCTAGAAACCGTAGATTTCCACGGTGGGCTTTACAAGAGAACATACTTGGACCGTAATGATATTTTCGAGCTTAAGTCAGACCCCAAAAACCTCAATTTGGATATTAAACATTTCAACTACGTTTTTGTGAAAGACAGCCACAAGCCTTTGGGAAAGAATTCAAAAGCTCTTGCAAAAACAAACCTAAATGATGGACTCTCTTTCCCAAAAGCAAAGAACAACTCACCGAAAATGCCAATGCATACTTATATCGAAATACCCATTAGAAAACAATGGCAAATTCTCTAGTGTGCTACGAAATAAAATCCGGATAGTGCTCACCTCGGAAGGGAAGCGCTTACAAATTGGGGTGCGAGGAGTTTAAACTCAGGGAAGCGCCAAGAGAGTAGGGAAGTACCAACCAAAAGAGGGACCAATCGTTCTCCAAGCCTAGGCTCGCGCTTGGTTACGAAGCACTCAAGAGATCGAGGTGGGTCAAGGTAAGCCAATTGGCGCGAAATATTCTCTAGCGGTGGTGGTTTGTTATCGGTAAAGATATATTTATGGTCGGAACATTCCCATGAAGCCCTCGATGAATTGAACATTTTGCCCTTTATATAATTAAAACGGGACGAGACCACCAAACAGGAGTGGTAATGTCAACAGTGATGATTGGCAAGGGCAGGAAAGATATCCTTTACAAGTTGTTGTTTTGAGAGGAGCCAGAGAAGACAATTTTCATAGTAAATGAGCCCTAGATTTTCTTTCCTACCGAAATCCATAGATACAAAACAATATAGGTCAACTCGAGCTTGACAGCAAGTCCCCCACGGCGCGTGGGTGGATGTTGGGTAGAAAGAATGAAACATAGATCGAACTATGTTCGACAAGGAAAAAAGTAACCATATGCCTTTTTAATACTCATTATTGAAAGGTCGAGCCAAGTTTGACAGGCCAGCCCTTATTTAGTTTCAATAATTATTGGAACAGAGTATGCCGTTAAGGTCGACCAAAGCTCTCCTAAACTATGATTAAACTTGGAGCTAATCATGGGTAAAAATTATAAAGAAGGGGTCGATCAATTTTATAGCTCAATAATAAATTTGTAAATACAATACTAAAATTTGGATATTGTCTTACTCATTTTGACCAAATAAAATAAAATAAAATAACACAAAATTTAATATTGTAATAATCATTTTATAAGTATATATCAATAAGTAACTTACATCAAAACGACCAATTGATTGAATTGAACCAAGGAATCTTCACTTGTGTTTTATACACGAGTATAATCGATCAAATTGAACCACCGAAGAAATTCACTTATAATACACTGTATTCCATTGTAAAAAGAAAGTATTCCATAGTTAACAGTTTATACTCCTTATGTACAAGTTTGTGTTTCCCGACTTTATTATTATTACTGGAAAGGGTTATAATGATAGGTTTTATGGGATGTTCATCAACTCCTTCGATCCTAATTTAGATACTCCGTTAATGAAAAAGATATTGGAAATGAGTCGGACTGTGTTAGTTAAAATATTAAAAAAATGTTTTCCTTATTTTCAAAAATGTATTCCACTTGTTCATTTCTGCATGTCTATTTCCAGCACTTTTATTCTGATAGAAAACCACTTCAGCTATAGTTACTCAATGAGAGAGAATTCTAAGCCGGACTCTACGATTCGGGTGTAGTTGTCTCCCCAATTTTACGAGATAAGTAAAATCCAGTTTTTATCAAGCTAACAACTTCTGACCACAACCCATCTATTATAACAAGTAGACGTAGTCAGGCCACATCTTGTTGTCTTTGTGGTTCGAATTGAATAATCAAAGAATTCCATTAGTGTATTCCAATATACAAAAAGGTTTCCCGCAAATAATTTCTTTTCTTTATGAACACATCTGTATTCTGAAATTCGTTTTACATTTACTGCCAACGGTTATGATGATAGGTTTTATGGGATGTTCATCCACTCCTTTAGTCTCAATTCAGATACTCTGTTATCGTCATTAGGTGTTGAAAATTAGTCTGCGTGCACTGGTTAAAGTGTTACCAATGTGTTTTCCTTATTTTTAAAAATGTATTCCACATCTATTTCAAACACTTGTATTTTTATGGAAATAACCACCTTAGTTGGCGTCTCTCTCAATGAGTATCACGGATTTTATAGCACGAGAGACAATTATCAGCCGGATTCTACGATTCGTATGTTGTTGTCTCACCAATTTTGTGAGAAGAATAAAATTCAATTTTTTTTTTCCAAACTAACAAATTATGACGACAACCCATCTATTACAACATAAGTAGTAGAGGCCTCGCCACATCTTCTTGTCCTTTTGAGGAATTTGGGATCGAATTGAACAATCCAAGTACTCCATTTTATTGCGAAAAGTATTGCCTTATCAAGTTAATGGCTTCTATTTTTTATGTACACATTCAGACCCTAAAAGTTAGTAACGTTACTGCCAACGGTCGTGATAATAGGTTTTTTGGGCTGTCAGTCTGCTCCTTCGATCCTAATTCGCATGCTCAGTTGTGTCAAAAGGTATTAGAAATTAATGGGGCTGCGCAGGTTCGAGTGTCTCTTAAGTGTAAAAAATTTGCATTTCTTATTTCCCAAAATGTATTCCATTTTGAACGTCTATTTCAAACAGTTTTCTTCTAGTAAAAACGATTTTGGTTGCATTTCTCGATTGGTTTCGCAGCTTTTATTTCACAAGGGGTAAATTATCAGCCGCGTTGAACAGTTCATATGTCATTGACCCCCCCAATTTTGTGAGAAAATTATAATTCGATTTTTATCAATCTCACAACTTCTGACCACAACCCATCTACCACAGAATAAGTAGTAGTGGCCTCGTCGCATCTTGTTGGAATTTGAAATTAAGGAACTTGGGATCGAATTGAACAATCCCAGAATTCCACTTCTAATAAAATGTATTCCATTATACGAAAAAGTATATTATGAGGTTGATGGCTTCTATTCTCTATGTTCACGTTGGTACCCTGAAATTCAAAATCGTTACCACCAGGGCGCACTGAGAAATAGGTTTTATAGTTTGTGTCAAAGGGTTTTGAAAATCGGTCGGACTACGCAGGTTCAGGTGTTCAAGTCTAGAAAACGTGCATCCCTTATTTCTCAACGACTTTGACGTCTTTTATTGCACCAGGGAAAAATCATCGGTTTCATTCTACAGTTCTTATGTCATTTTCTCACCAATTTTATGACAAAACTAAAACCTGGTTTTTGTCAAACTGACAAATCTGACCACAACCCATCTATTTGCAAAAGAAAAGACTAGTGGTCTCGCCACACCTCCTTGTCCCTGTGAGCGACTTGTGATCGAATGGAACAATCAAAGAATTCCACTTCTAATAACTTGTATTCTATTATTCGAAAAAGGTATTCTGAAGTGAATGGCTTCTATTCTTCATATGCACATTGGCATTCTGAAACTTGATTTGCGTTAACGTCAACAGTTATGACAAAGGGTTTAATGGGATGTGTTATCCACTTCTTTGATCCTAATACACATACTTCGTTGTGTCAAAAGGTAACGGAAATCAACTGGGCTACCCCTGTAAAGGTGTTCGAGTGTGAAAAATATGTATTCCATAAATCACAACTTGTATGTGACTGCCTTTATCGCACAGTAAGATGATAGAATTGCATTCTTATTAAGTACCACGTTTGACCAGTTTTCTCAATGAGTTTGTTGGCTCTTATTGCACCAGGGAGAAATTATCTAATGTAAATGTAAAAAAACTTTTATTTCATATTTTTAATGTAAAATCACATTAATAAAAATAAATATAAAAATAGCATTAAGATAAATTGGATGAATAGTATCAACATTAAAATTAGATTTAAAATTTTATATAACTCAAAAAAATTGTAAAAGTTATATGACTCTAATAGAAAATATAATTTATAGTACTTAGAAATGAAAATTCTAAGTACTCTAGATATATTATTTTATAATATATGCCATCATAATAATAATATATATAAATAATATGGATAATAATATAATAAACTATTATTAAAATATATGTTAGTAATTTTTGTAGACCAACAAATTGTATTTCCCACCCACAGAGACTCATTCGATGCCAATATTAACTCATTCATGTTTCTATTTGCAAGAGTTAATACTTTTATTACCTTTTCGGCTAGTTACAAGCAAGTCTACCTTTTGAATTTTCTCTTGCATGTGCTGATAAAGTATGGAAAGAGATAAAGCATTTAAAACACAACTCTTGCATTTATATAACTTCAAAAATCACAATTATTTTATTGTTGCGATTGACATGTCCAATAAAGGGTGACTCTATGTTAGTCTCTCAAGTGAAAAATCCCCTCGAAAAGAGGAAGATATTACCTGCTGTGGTGGTGAATGTTTTTTTCTTTAGGCTTTAGTATATAGGCTTTGGATAGTAATTAACCTTCTTCAAGTGTTTTTTAAGTCGGTTTCTATAATCATAGTTTGATATTTTGGCTTATTTTTGTAAGTTTTATTTCTGAGATTATGAGATTTATGAAAATAAATAATTTTTTTTATTATATAATTTATAACTTAACAAATCTCTTAATTAACACACACATATATAGGAAAATTGCTTTTTTCAGATACCTGCTGTAATTATTCATCCCTTCTTTTTTTCTTTTCTTTCATTTTTTTTTTTTTAATGTTTCTACTTAGGAATTTTGTTAAATCGGTGGAGCCTGGGATTCCCCGAATCGGACAAAAAGAAATAACAAGAACCACTTAACTACGATTTTTTTGGTGAAAAAACCACTTAATTAGTCGGTCTCTTCTAAGAAGATTCGCGGTACAAAGTATCTGGTCGCATTGTACGTGACCCGTACAATCAACCTCGTCCACTCTGAAGTAGATTAGCCGGAACAGAAGCTTCCATTGCCCACGTCGAGTTGAGTGTTTGGGCCGACACTTAACCAATCTTGGACACCCAATGGTTCCGTAACTCGAAAGGGTAAAATCCCACGGAAAGCTTGGGGCCCGCACTACCCCTTCAACACGAGAAAATATAGGGAGGGGGGTGGGGGCGCTGAGGAGGGGACGTAGAATTGATCTCATCGAAACTAATTTCCATATTAGTTTCACCGAATGATGTGAAATGGTCAATATAGGCAGCAGGAATGATTATCGTCACAGTAACTGTGACACAAATCAAAATTCCATCTTCCCTTTTCTTTACATTTAGGCAATCTTTCTCCATTCCGTAAAACAAGTGGCAGTTGCAAAGCTGGGAGCCGTACCACTAACTGGAGTTAGTCGTCATTACCTCCCATCTATCCAACACAAGCTGGAATGAAGAACTGAGACTTCCCTCTCTCCATTTTTCTTTTCTAGGGTAAATACCATTGCAACCTTATAAAAAGAATAGTGGCGTGGGGAGTTCGCGGAAGAGGAGTCATAAGCTCCTCCATCTTGCACCAGAATTCACAAGTTTGACATATGCATTCTTAAAATCTTCAAAGAACAGGTTCTCATTGTCGGCATATTTTTTGATCCACCTGCGCAAACATGCAAGTTTCCTTAGCAACTAGAAGCACATAAATAAATAGACCGAACATATACTAACATTTCTTAGAGTCAAACATTATTTTATTGTTGTTATTTATTTATTTTTTTGAGTTGAGCTGAGCCTACAGAAGAAAAGTGTAGTAAACTGCACATATTCATGCATACCAAATTCCCATTATAAAACTATGAATTCTTAAAAGGAAAAACAAAATTCCGTTAATAAGACAGTACGAAAAGCATGTTGGCTTGAGAAGTTCTTGGAACACATAGAACCTTGAACATTCCTCATCCTCAACAAGTGCATGATCTGAAGGAAGTCCAATCATGCTTGACATGCCACCTGCATTTGGAAACCAGAAGCAATACTTTAAATCAAGTCAAGTCAAGTCAAATTTTGCAATAGAAAAGGGATCCAAAACACAGTGAACATCCACAATGATCCTTAAAAACCAATAATTAGGCAAAAAAAAAGAAAAACTAAAACTAAAAACAGGAATTACAAAAAATATTGGACATAAATGCTTTCTTTTCCTAGCAATTAGTGAATATTAAAGTCTTACTGAAGGCTCTGGATGACATGCTCTCGTTATTCCTTTATACATCATTATTCTAGAATAGAATTTACTCAAGCTTGTAGCAAAGCTATGCCAGATGCCAGACAGCTAAATGAATTTGGATCATAACAGGACAATCAAAATTCAGCTAAGAGAAATCATAGATATATGAAGCCCATGTTAAAACTTTACCTGAAGACATCCATGGCTTTTGCAGAAGGATCTTATAGTAAGAATTGTCGAAAACAACTGGACTTCCAAACCCTTTACTTCCAAGTGTATGAGCTCCAGACAATGCTACAAGTTCTTGAGTCCTGGGAAGAAAAGGGTTTTGCTTCCCTCACAATGGTGAAACTTAATTGTGGTGAACATAATTTTTATACTTTCGCTCGTATCTCTGTACATTAACCAAGCATAAAATACTACCACAACAACTTAGAGGATATCCGGTATATTGATCCCAAATCTTGAACAACAGGTGATATGTCCACCAAAAAACATGTGGAAAACAAGATCTGCTTTTGAGGGGTCAAAATCTTTACTAAAACAATGTAAACTTACGATAGGCCTTTTTTTTGAAAGCATTGCTTCAAGCCAAAAGCATCCAAAGATTCTTGAGGAAGATTGCCTTTGGCATCTGGCCCCCTACAAAGTTGTGGTTAGTAATTTCACATTGAGAATTATGTGTAGATTCTCATCAAATCTGTCTACCCTGCAAAAATCTAAATCAGCCAAGGGTTTTATTCCCACTTGTACAGTGGTATTGGCAATTCATTCACTGAATACTTTACGGGGCCTGTGTTTAATCATCACAAATCTCACTTGACATCTAAAATTTTATTCCCCGTAAGCTTAAAAGCCAGATCTCTTACAGTGTATCTAGTCTACCCAATGCAACTGGTATTGTTGGTCCTCCACAGATAGAAACTGCTTCAGCTCCAGCCACAGCAATCATATCTGCCCAGGACACTACCAGTGGAAACATACAGGGTTACTATGGCACCACGCCATCCATTATTATCAACTTTTCACAAGGGTTGTTCAAATAAGAAAAACCTGGTTGTATTCTATCCACTTCTCTCTTTGCTTTCTCAAGAATCTGGACAAGAATGCACCCACTTTGGAGTTAGCTGGTCAAAGATTGTATAATATTTGACCAGTCTGGATCTACTGGCCATGGAGATATAGAAATCATATGAGAAAGCTAACAATAACTATCAGAAGTAGAGCATTTGTGTTCATACACATGTAATGTCCATGTATGCTCATGAGTATGATTTTGTGTGTGTGTGATATAGCAAAAGAGAGAGAGAGAGAGAGAAGGGGGGGTGGGGAGAGCATGCCTTGATGGATTTCATTAAACCCGCATTTTCAGGTCTATCAAGTTCATAAATTATAGAGCCATTCATACCCCCTGCAGGAATAATAACAGTGCCTGGTTAGTTAGAGAAGTATGACTGAATGATCAGCAGCATTGATAATATACTACATAGTCAAAATTGGTACCTGAATTCTCATCCAATTCAAAGGTTCCTGCATCATGGAAAACAAGACGAAGTACACCAGCGGCCTTGCTTTTGGACACTGCCTTCCTAACTTCCCCTTTAATGAGCAGGTATGTGTCTGTATCTGACCTTTAGAGTCAAACAAAGGAGAAACTCAAGATAATTATAGTAGACAGAGCACAGAATGTAGACAGAGGCCAAAAGCACAAAGGCATGGACATAATTCGACTCACATACATAAGTCATAGACAACTTGACCAAATCCTTCCTTTGGTTTTCAACATTTTCGTTAAGGTTTCTTTAAACAAGTATAATATTTCAAACACATTTTCGAACTACAGAAGTTTCCCCCGCTCCTGTTGCAGAGAGTTCAAGGAAACAAGACAAAGAAGAGTTAAGAAATAATCAGAACAGATGCATTAAATGAGCCTGTCCTCATCATCACTGGCAAAGCCCCCATAACATAACCCAAAATCAAAGTAACTAAACCTAGAAATAATAATGATGATGATAAATCTGGGAAAATATTTAACACTCACGCGGCGGCCTTAAGAGAAAAGTCCTCCACAGAGTCGTGGAAGCGTAATAGAAACGGAATCGTAGGCACCCAAATGAGCACTCTCCTTCTATTGGAGATAAAACTATGTTTCTCGTTCTCGCCTGTAAAAAGGGCAACTAATATCAAAGTGGAAAAGATAAAGAAAAAAAAAAACAAAAAAAATAAGAGAACTGGGGTTTTCGCGCAGTTTAACAGAAATAATAACCCACCATGGCGGTTGTCAGTGGCGGGATAAGAAGAATATAGGAGGCGATTGGCTCGAGATTTGGCCGTTGAGACAGAGCACCGCCGCGATT
The DNA here is from genome assembly GCA_020141445.1 of Bruguiera sexangula. NCBI lineage: Eukaryota > Viridiplantae > Streptophyta > Magnoliopsida > Malpighiales > Rhizophoraceae > Bruguiera > Bruguiera sexangula. The sequence goes on along the minus strand of JAHLGP010020642.1, from coordinate 7,815,782 downwards.
TAGCGGGAAACCTGGAGTCCGAGGGAATGGAGCAGATGGGAGAGATTCTGTGGTTGAAGAGGATTGCTAAAGACGTCATCTTTTTAACTTTTGCCAGAGTACACTGTATTTCCCATTTTTCTTCTGCCATGTATTTCACTCGTAGATGGACCCAATTGGCCAGCTGTTGGGTGGTCAAGTTGACTGTTTCGCCTAAATGTTTTTTTTAGGATAAAAAAAAAGAAGAAGAAGAAGAAGGAGCCTTTTGTCACGGAGAGACTTGTTCTCTAGCCCATGAGAAGACAAAAATTGGGTTAGGATGAACTTCTCTGGGCTGCCAGCATTGCCCAGCCCTCTTTGCTGCCCAAATCCAGCAGGAGAAGGTTCCGGAAGAAAGTAGAAAAGTCTACATCTAGAATCTTCCAGCAAGATCCAGCAAAGATACTCACCTAGAACCTTCTTGAAAGATCCTCTTAAATGCTCTCTCTAGAACTTTTCTTATAAATATTCTAGATGCACAATTGTAGCCACGTATTAAGGAGGTAGATACACTATAAATAGGCTACTCCTCTCACTTGTAAACACATTTTTGCATACCTTTGCATACTTTTGCATACTCAATACAAGCTCACTTGCAAATCTCTCTTGTGCTTTCTCTCTTTCTCTTGCAATTCCAAGTCCTTACTTGCCGCCCAATGCTTTCCGCTGATTCTCTCAAGCTCTCAAATGCTTACTTAGCTCATCTTCACACACAAGATCGACTAAGTGTCGCGCGGGTTAGCACGTCCAAAGCCTAACTCCGTGACAGGTGGTATCAAAGCCAAGTTCCAAACCTGTCCGTTCGTTGTTTGCTGAGATTGCAAGCATGGCAAGCGAAGAAGGATTTGTTGCAACCACCATGGAGGAGCAACAAGCAGGGGAACAAATTCGTGGGCGTGAGGTGCAGCGTGCCCCTGCCAAGCGTAGCAAGTCCAAGGCTCCAGTGAAGGAAACCATGGACACTCGTGTTGCTGGCTTGGAACGGAGTGTCACCGATATAACCTCCGTTGTGGGCGACCTCAGCGATCAAGTCAATAACTTGATGTATGAGAATGCAGAGATCACTCGGGCTGCCAAAATCATGATCGAAGAGTTTGGTCGCTCGTTCAAGGGAGAACTACTCTCCCTCAATCAAGATCTGTCCAGTCTACGCGAGTTTGTCGAAGGAAAGATTCACGACCTCTGTAGAGAGATGGATTCGCTGCGCCGAAACAACTCATACGCTAGTACAGCTGCCACTACTAGCGCCACGACAATGCATGGCTTGAAGGTCCCGAAGCCTGCCATGTACAACGGCACACGCAATGCCACTGTCATGGAGAACTTCTTATTCGGTCTTGAGCAGTACTTCGAGGCCATGGGGGTTGTCGACGACCTTGCCAAGGTAGGCAACGCCCCAATTTTCCTAAGAGATGCTGTCCAACTCTGGTGAAGACGTAAGCACTCCGAGAGGGAGAAGAGTTTGTGCATCATCGACACTTGGGAGCAATTCAAGGCCGAGGTACGTAGGTACTTTGTCCCTCACAATGTAGACAGCGAAGTGAGGGGAAAGTTGCGTCGCCTAACCTAGACAGGTAGTACTTCCGACTACATCAAGGAATTCACTACCCTTATACTTGAAATCGAGATGTCCGACAGGGAACTTCTCTTCTACTTTAAAGACGGCTTGAAAGACTGGGCGAGAGTCGAGTTGGAGAGGCGTAATGTGCAGACCCTAGATGCTGTCATTGCCGCTGCAGAGACTTTCATCGACTACTCCACCCACTCCAAAAGCAAACAGCCAAACTCTGGCAAAAGTGGGGGAGAGGAAACGGGACAGAAGAAGCAGGATTTTGGCCGCAACGAGGGTGGACAGCAGAGACCCTCAAATGGTCGTCCCAAACATGAGAAGAAGTCTACAGGTACGCGAAACCAAGGTAATCCCCCTAGCCCTTGTTTCATTTACGATGGACCACACTAGGTGAAAGACTGCCCCAAACGTAAAGCAATGAATGCTATGATGACGGTTTTTGACCCGGAGAAGGCCAACGAGGAGCCCCAAGGTGATATAGGATGTATCCAACAATTTGGTAACATCTCAAAACGTGTCTCACCAACAGTCTCTAAGGAGAAGGGACTGTTGTACGCTGACATTGCCATCAACGGCAAAGCAGTCTGTGCGATGCTCGATACAGGGGCAACGCATAACTTCATAGATGTGCAAGAGGCCAATCGACTAGGCCTCAAATTGTCGAAGGGAATTGGCACCATCAAAGCGGTGAACTCGGAAGCAAAGTCTGTCCAAGGCATAGCACAAGGAGTAGTCGTCCAGATTGGCGAATGGATCGGTAAGTTATACTTTACCATCATTCTCATAGACGACTTTAAGGTGGTGTTAGGTCTTGTATTTTTCTGCGAAGCGTCAGCTTTTCCCGTTCCTGCCTCAAAATCTCTTGTGGTCGTCCACAATCATAAGATCCACGTAGTCCCCTTGGAGTACAAGAAGAAGTCTCAACCATTGATGATTTCTGCCTTGCAATTCAAACGGGGTTTCAAGTCGGATCCAAACTATGTGGCTACCATAAGGGAGTTAAGTGACGGGGAAGACGTAGCAGCACCAACTCCAACATTGCCGCAATCCACCCAAGTCGTCCTTACCAAATTCAATGACGCCATGCCTTCCAAGCTACCCAAGAAGCTTCCACCGAAGTTAGATGTGGATCACCACATTGAGTTGGAACCCTGTGTCAAACCTCCTGCCAAGGCCCCTTATCGCATGGCGCCACTGGAGCTCACTACATAGAGGAAGCAGCTCCACAATCTGATCAATTTGGGCTACATTCGACCATCGAAAGCCCCTTTCGGTGCCCCTATCCTCTTCCGGCAGAAGAAGGTCCTGGAACTGCGATCTTTCTTGGGGCATGTCAACTACTACCGTCGGTCCATCAAGGGATATTCTGCCATAGTAGCACCTCGGACTGACCTGCCAAAGAAGAATCACTCTTGGCATTGGACGAGTGAATGCCAAGCTTCCTTCAAGAGAGTGAAGCAAGCAATCTCCGAAGAACTTGTGATGCTCCTAGACTACGAAAAGCCTTTCAAAGTTCACACTGATGCATCCGACTTTGCCACCGGTGGAGTCCTGATGCAGGATAGGCATCACATTGCCTATGAAAGTCGCAAGCTTGACAATATGGAGAAACGGTACACCATCCAAGACAAGGAGATGACAGTCGTTATCCATTGCTTGCGCACCTGGAGACACCATCTCCTTGGAAGAAAGTTCGCAATCATGACTAGTAATATCGTGACGGACTACTTCCAAGTACAGAAGAAGCTTCATCCCAGGAAACCTCATTGTCAAATCAAGAGGTTAAGTGAGGATGGAAAGACCAACTATCATCTGCTGATCACCCTCGACAATGTAAGTCTGAGACTGCGACGAGGACATCGCAGAATTAAGTGGGAGAGGATGTCACGGAAAGGCTTGTTCTCTAGCTCATCAAACATGTGAGAAGACAAAAATTGGGTTAGGATGAACTTCCCTGGGCTGCCAGCATTGCCCAGCCCTCTTTGCTGCCCAAGTCCAGCAGGAGAAGGTTCCGGAAGCAAGCAGAAAAGTCTACATCTAGAGTCTTCCAGCAAGGTCCAGCAAAGAGACTCACCTAGAACCTTCTTGAAGGATTCTCTTATATGCTCTCTCTAGAACTTTCTTTGTAAATATTCTAGATGCACAATTGTAGCCACATATTAAGGAGGTAGAGACACTATAAATAGGCTACTCCTCTCACTTGTAAACACATCTTTGCATACCTCTGCATACCTTTACATACTCAATACAAGTTCACTTGCAAATCTCTCTTGTGCTCTCTCTCTTCCTCTTACAATTCCAAGTCCTTACTTGCCGCCCAACGCTTTCCGCTGATTCTCTCAAGCTCTCAAAGATTTACTTAGCTCATCTTCACACACAAGATCGACTAAGTACCGCGCAGGTTAGCACGTCCAAAGTCTAACTCCATGACACTTTGCTCTTCTCTTATATTATATTTGACCAATAAAGATAATTCCCTTTTTCCCATATATAGATAATAAAGATGTCAATTTTGCGTTTACTTGCTAAAAGCCAACAATGGTAAAAAGAATTCCAAGTTTAGCGTGAAATTCTCCTGCCTCTAGCCGCCCTCCTTGTTTCACGATCAACACACTCTTTACTTACAATGCAATAACGATCGAGATACAGTGCCTCAAAAGAAAAACCATCGACATACATACTAACGAGTGATCAAGCTTCACTAGTAGGTACGCTATTACAAAACTTTGAACTCGGCCCTAACTAACAACATATACAGCAACACTAGTGTATGAAAGATTACGCCAGCCATAGTCCCCAATCACAGAAGGTGTGCTATCTTGGGCCTGAGAGCCGAACCGCAGAAAGGTGGGCGTCGCTGTTACAGTCTGATGGTCCTGAGGAAGTGCCCTCCTCGCTAATTGATTTTAAAAAGCCTGCATAAAGGCGAGAACCAACTGGTGAAGACGTTGGAGGCTTAGGAACAGGGCAAACACCTTCAAGCATTTGCACAACTTTGGCCATAGAAGGCCTCAGATGCATGTCTTCCTGTATACACCACAGTGCAACCTTAACTGTTGTCGACAACCTGTCGTCGTCTTCATCTAAGTTAATCCTCAAGTCAAGGAGGTCTTCCAATTTCCCTTCTGCCATCATCTTAAAGGCATAGGAAGGGAAATGGGATTTCTCAGAAGTTTCAGTGGGGTCGTAGTTTTTCCTTCCACCAATTATCTCAAGCAAAAGCATTCCATAACTATAAACATCACTCTTATCCGATATGGCATAATTTGTGATCCATTCAGGTGCAAGGTAACCCCTTGTACCTCTCAGCGTTGTGAAGACGTGACTTTGCTCTCGAGTCATTAACTTTGCCAACCCAAAATCTGAGACCTTGGCCAGGAAACGATCATCCAGAAGCACATTTTCCGGTTTTATGTCACAGTGAATAATCTTAACGTCACAGTCTTGATGGAGGTAAGCTAGTCCTTTTGCTGTTCCCAATGCAATATTGAATCTTTTTTGCCAATCTAACAGAAATTCTTCATCTCCCTTGAAGATCCACTTATCCAGAGACCCATTTGCCATGAACTCATAAGCAAGAAGGCGATGGGTTCCTTCAGCACAGAAACCTTTTAACCTAACCAAATGATGATGATGAATACTGCCGATGATGCTAACTTCAGCTCTAAATTCTTTCTTCCCCTGACCAATTCCTTCCAGCTTCTTCACAGCCACTTGCGTTCCATCAGGAAGAAACCCTTGATAAACTGAACCAAATCCCCCTCGCCCAAGCTTCACTGAGAAGTTGTTAGTGGCAGCTTGAAGCTCTCTATAACTAAAGCGCACAGGCATCCCAGGTAGATTCTCAAAGAAATTGTCATCTTCTGAGGACTCCTGAGGTGATTGTGGTAAATTCTTCTTTTTCTTGTAATATCGAAACGCTGCATAAAGTAGACCACATATTACAGTTACTGTAGCAACAACTATTATCACGACAAGCAGCATGGTTTTTTTGCTGCTCCCATTCCCTCCAGCCTTGGTGTTTTTCCCTGCATCACTCAAGATTTTAATGTAGGTAGTGAATCCAGAGTCTGTGCCATCACTTTGAAAACTTCCTATTTGATCAAACAGGAAGCAGTTCCCAGAAGTGTTTTGGAAGAACAAAACAAGGCATGAGCAGTTATCACGGCAAGAGGACTTGCAACCTTCCAAATCAGTTTTTGAGGAGGATGGAACAAACCCAAGCGCAAAATAGCTAAGCCCATCCACAGCATTTACAAGCTCTGTAGAATCCTTGTCATCACAAGAAGAGGTTATCCCAGTTTTGCAGTGTGGCTGGCTGCTAAGGCCTGTGGGGCACTGACACCTGCTATTGCCAGAACAAACATAGTATGCATCACAAGGTTCTGGTGTGCTACAGGGACCACTTGGTATTTTTGTTGGTGAAGCACCCCCTCCTGACCCTCCACCATCAAGATTGTAGAAAGAGATGAAGCCATCATTTCCTAAAACTGCAATCCAGGTGTTATTTGGATTGGTATCAGTAGAGAAGATAAATTGCCACTGTAACTGTTTGCTTCTGTCATAGAATCTCCATGAATTTGCATGAACAGAGGCTACAGTGACATCCCCTCCATCTGCATTGATGGTTTTTCGATTATCATTTTTGATGGACCAATATGGCTGCAGGGTTATAAAACCTGCATAAAGGATCATGTCACCAGACTTTATTTCAAGAATATAAGTCAAGTTGCTGGAGCTTGGATCACTAACAAGTTTCATTCCCTCTGCAAAATCCTGGTTGGATAAAAGTGTATCAGTAGGATAGCTGAAACTCTGCCAAATAACACTATTGTCATTCGCAAGTGAAACCAAATTTCCTGAATCTTGCAATTCCATAGCAGAAGCTGCTTTGCCACCGGTATCAGCTCTCCAAACCACAGCTCCCCTTCTTCGCAAGAAGGCATGACCATCTTTGTCAAAGACGAATTGGTCTGAATTTACAACAGGGGAACCTCTATTGGCAGACCAAATCACTTGCCGACTGCTCATGTGAATGATGACTAGTAGAAATAATGTGACATCTTGAGTAGTAGCTTGAAAGCCAAAAGCAAACTTAGAATTGTTAGACAAAAGGAACAAACCGCTTCTGTCAATCCAGCTCATTTGAGACCCCTGAAACCCCGGATAAATCTTGCCAATACTTTGGATACTAGCCCTGCAGGGTTCGGACAAAAGGAGAAAAAACAAAGAAATGGAGCCCACAAATCGAATGAGGCGCCAACTTCCCATGGGTCAGCCAGGAGCCAAAGAACTGAACGATGACCAAATTGTTAGCGAAGCAGAGGATGGATCAGAAGGAAAAGAATAGAAATTCACCAAGAAAGAACAGGAAGACTGACTAAGAAGAGAAAGGGATGTGCTAATGCTTTCCGCAGTCTACATGAACAAGCCAATGACAATTGACAGACGGTGCTATCTGGGATAAATCAATAAGCAAGAACCGAAATCTCACGTTAGAACTTAGGAAAGCAGATTAGAAGCTAAAAACTATATTCGAGAAATTTCAAGATAAATACTGCATTCAAGAAATTTCAAGTTCTAATATGAAGAAACGATGACAAGCCAATTAATGCATCGGATATGGAAAGACGTGGCTACAAAGCACTCAGAAACACTTCTTACATATCAATTGGACCACCATAGTTTTGTCAAATCTTTTGACTTTTCCGTGTTCCAACTTTGAACAGAAAGACCAAATCTTCGGATAGAGTGGCAGAAGAAATTGAAAGCTGCAAGACAGGGGACCAAAGAAGGATTCGAAGACTGTTCATACAGAAGCCTCGGAGCCCACCCCCTACCTCCCCCCCCCCAAAAAAGGAAAAAGAACAAAAACTACTCCTGAACTCGAAATTGATACAAATATAGAAAGAAAAAAAAAAAAAGACAAGCAGAATCACGACGAGAGATGGGCAACAAGACAAGATATGCTATACGGAGAAGATCTGAAGAAAGAAGAAGAAGTGAATTATCAGTGAGGATCGGCCGGGGTCGTTACGGTGCGGTTCACTTGATTGGGTCCACAAGCACGAGGTCAGAACAAGTTGCCAAGAAAGAAGGCAGACCAAAACGTGAAAAGGAGCCCAGATTCAGATGAATTGGATTCTTCCAGAGCAATAAGTACGGACGCCGTGGGAAGAAAAATTATGAAATTTAGAAAGAGATAGAAACGGTACACATGGGAAGGGAGAGGTTAACTCTCACCTCGGGTTGCTGTCGTTGCAGTCGTCGTCGCGGTTGTTGGGGTAACGGGTCGAGCCCGCAGGAGAGAGGCGGAATTGCAGGCATTGGATCTCTCTCTATCCTTTTCCTTTTATTCGCCGCGGGAGAGGGGAGACGGGGGACCCCGGGAGTGGGGCCGTATTCGGATCGAAATATTTTTAAAATTAAATAGAAATATTTTGATCTTTTGATTATCTGTTTGGTTTTTAAGATCAATTATATCAGCCAATTCCAGAACCGAACCAATTGGAGATCCGTTCGAACAATCGATCCGCAAAAACCACAATCTGGGAGTTTCCACATCCCTACAAGTTGCCCTGGATGGTCTTGTTAGAGTGGAGGAGGGGGTGCAAGTCGACTGGTCTATTAGTCTTCGGCTGCGCGGTAACTTTTTCTTGTTTTTTAATTTTTTTTTTTGGGGGGGGGGGGGGGAACTCGTTACAGCTATGACGGTCACATTTGTGTTTTTCCGCAATAATTTATGTATTATTAAATTGAATGTGCCCGATCAGGCCCGGTGATGGGGTCTTCAACAGTTCGGTGACAGTTAGGATGATTTAATGCGACGCTGGGCGCAAGTGAGGGCAGAGAGTCAAGCTTCCGGCAACCAAACCACACGCCCGTCTCAACTTTTATTACTGGGCCCACCTCAACCTTTCATTTCCAGGGCTGCGCGCCTCCCCCCCAATCCCACCCGCCCAAAGAAATCAAAGAATTATATTATTTTTTTAACGCCTTCTGACTTGACGAGCACATGATTTTAGCAACTTGCCGGGCTGGAGCATGGGACTTGAGCAACTCTACCATTCCGTTCCTTCTATTGGCGGCGCATTTCGACCGATTGGAATTTATCTGGTATATATATATATATATATATATATATATAAAATTATTAAAGTAATTTTAAAATTATAATCAAATTATTGTAAAAAGTTGTTTGATTGATAATTTAAAATGATGATTAAGTGAAATTAAAAATAAAATTATTATTTTCAAATATATGTAATTTATTTTAGAATAAAAATCAGATTTTATTTATAACTGTTTGATATACTTTAAAATCAAAATTAAATTTTGTTTTTTAGCTCTTTATTCCTTTAAAAATAAAATTTGAAATATAACAAAAAATAAATAAAGGATCCGTAAAAATTTCATTAATTTACATCAAAAAAAATTTCATATAAATTTCAATATTCAAATAAAAAAATATAAATAAAAATCAACTCTTCTAAATAAATATTAAGGTTCAAATTTTGAAATATGATGAAATCAAATTTCACCGTCTAGTAGGTCCCGCTCCCTCCTATCATTAAAAATCTTTTTGAGCAAGTGCATTTCCAAAGTTAGATCAATAATTAGATGCGTTAATTATTTTAATGAACTTTGTTTCACTTGCATTTGTAATATTTGGCAGCTAAGTGATCTTATTCTATAAATCATAAAATAAAAAGGAAATTGAATGAGAATGTTAAGGAAAGTCATTATTGTAAATTTAAGTGGATAACAGGTATGAAGTAAGATATAAGAAGGATATATATTTTGTGAAATTAGATAAAAGGACTTATACTTACATTGCATTAATGTTGACTAAGAGATTATACCCATAAGTACTTTGTGCCATAAATAACAAAAGTAATGAACCAAAGGCATGCAAAACACATTGGTACAAGGAAGAAGTATGCAAAGACATGTGAACACAAGATGTAGCTTATGATAGGTGAAAAACAATGGCTAGTTACTGAAAAATAAACCTTGCTACCATCACTTTATGGAAAGGTCCTTAGCACACCAAAAAAAAAAGAAAGAAAGTAAAGGGAGAGAGGAAAGGAAGCAACTCAAAATAAGCTCAATCAATATGTCTAAAGTTAGCATGAAGATATCGTACAAGCTGTGCAAGAAATAAGGACATAAAAAATGACTCTTTGAGAGAAAGGTATAAGACGACAATTTACTATGAATTAGGAAACAATTTAGTTGAAAAAGTGTAATAGTGCTACTATGAATAATGAACATCTCAATGACATTGAAGTAGCAAAAGTTGATCCAATACATCTAAGTAATAACATAGATGATCTAGTAAGCCAAAGTGATCCAATTTTCATTCTAGAAACTAAAAATGAATATAAGTTTATTTTGGCATGTGAGGCAAGCCTTAATTCTATAATGCTAAGTGAGCTAAAAGATAATACAATTTTCATTCTAAAAACTAAAAATGAATATAAGTCTATTTTGGCATATGAGGCAAGTCCTGATCCCATAATGCTAAGTAAGCTAAAGGATAATCTTGTTGTGCCAATTAAGCAAAGGTTTGATCCTAGTGATTGTAAAGCTTGTAACTATAATTGATTGTGTTTGGTTGAATTTCATTAATGTAAATTAATAAAGGTTACACTTATGTTATAAAATGGTTGTATAGGCCAAAAAAAAAAAGAAGAAGACTTTTGTACCATTTGATGTAAACATAAGTGGGGAAGCCCAAATAAGTGAAGCAAGAACTAAACCTCTCTAACCTCATCAGACTAGGCTTGTGAGAATCACTAATGAACTAAGTTGTCTTCTTTATTGTTATCCTTGATTATTATCGTGATATTTATGGAATGAAAAGAAAAAAGAAAAATGACAAGAGAAATAATGTGTTTCAATTATAACAAATGATGAACAAGGCACCAAAAGTGAACCTAGCATTAAACCTACTCCTAAGATAGTAATCTCTTTGTTATTGCTATAAGTTATTTTATGGAATGTTGCAATTTATTCATTATGTGTCTATAAAATATAAAGTGAATGCAAGGTCAAAGAATGAACAAATTTGTTTTGCCTACAAACATAAAAAAGTGAAGTAGACTTAGATTCAAAAAGAAAAAGACAATGAAATCCTAACACAAGAAAGTCATGCCATTGGACATTTAGAAGGTAGTGTAGAGGGTCAAAATCTTATTACTTTAAAATAATCCACCAAACTTGTAACTTGGAGGGGTGGCAATGTCATAACATCTTAATAATTACAATTACTTGAATTTCATTATATAAGCACATTGATTAGTTGTCTATACATGTCATATTTGTTTAATTGGTTTGTACATTTATTTTTTGCAAAGTTAAAGTGAGGAAAAAACAAAGAAACTTAAAATTAAAAGGAAACCATTGAAACGACAATTCTAAAATAGAAATTTGATGGATGTAAATGAAGATCAACATTCATTATATTATTTTTTTGTCCTTTGAGAAATAATGTACTTAATCAAATTGGTATTATGATAAATGTCTTTTATTTTTGTTACTTAACCAAAAGAATGCACTTTACTTTTGTTGCTTAACCAAATGGGCATTTTAAGAGAGTGTTTTTTATTAACAATATTGTATTTGAAGATTTTGAAATGACAGTAATAATCTTTAAGCACATCAATTCCATTTTGTTATTTTTGAAATAATGTCGAAATTATGTGATTGCATCAATTTCATTTTGTTATTGATTCATAAGCTAAAAATCAAGATGTGTGTACTATAATTCTTTATTTTGTTTGTACTTTAACTAAGAGTAAATGTTAATAGCAATTAAAGGAGTGTACAAACTATCATTTAAGAACAAAGTTAAAGTTAATACATAAATAATATTACATAGCAATGACAACTCAATTATTATCTTTAACCAAATTGTCATTATAAAGCAGAACTAAGAATTGTCATTCTTAGGTTTACAATTTAATCCCCAAAATGCAACATCTTGAACTTCATCCTTTTCTCACCCAGGCCATCATCATCATAAAGCCAAATATGGTAATGATAGCAACAATCCTTAAGCACACTAGTTCGTTCTTGCACCATCTTGTCTCTTTTTCTAGATTGCTCACTCTCCTCAACAAGTTAGGTATTATCTACCAAGATCTATCACACATTGGTAGGTTGATCCAATGGAAGTTACAAATCTACCAACTTGCTATTAAAACCAAAAAGGCAACACAAAATGACATAATGTATTTAATTACTAGCTTATTACACATATTATAATATGAATATAATGTAAATCTTGCCCTAAAATAGGCACAAGACACCAATCTTCTCCAAAGGTTCAAATCTATCTAAGTTATATGCATTATAACTTCTTTTCTATAATGGCATAACATATCCCTCACCAAATGGTTTCTCTCTTAAATGGGAATGTAATAGGTCAATCTTTTATGAATCTAGCTCGAAAAGAAGAGAAAAGGTAGATTGTTAAGGAATAATGATCAAATTGTTGAGGGAGCTTTGATTTAGTTATAAGTCTAGATGAGATATGCAAAATTTGGGGTTTTATGATTTTTTATATGGGATAAAAGGAGGAAAAATTAGAAGAGAAAGGAGGGAAACTTGAAGAAATGTCTATATTGGCATATTTATGCCTTTTGTTATGTGTACTTATGAGTTAAAATAGGATTTTTATTAGGTCAATCAACATCCACTTTTCATCCAAAAAGGTACTCAGATCAATGACAAGCAAGGGTTTAGGACTTGTTTAAAACCTCCCAAGGGCTAATCCTTATTGCTCCAATATTATTTACACCAAACAAGCATGACTTTGTAGCAATACACATTTCACTTTACTATGAAAAACTTCTTCTCCCAATTAGACTCATTTAAGGGTATTTGGTTATAATATAATAGTACTTCCATAAATGATAATAGCTCGTGGCCTACTATTTCATCAAGTAATTAGTTAATGAGGAGGAGGGTAGTTCTCCTTTTAGCTAGTTTTATTCAGATTGCTAAAATTTACACATGTACACCACTTCTTTTTATTATTTTTTACCATCATGATATTGGCCAACCTTTTAGGATACATATCTTGTAAATGAAGTCGATCTTGATCAGCTTTTCTACCTACTCTTCTACAACAAGTTATCTTTCTTGGGATATATTATATTTCTTTTGTTTGACCATATGACACTTCTTATTTGTGCACAATTTATAGGTCATGACCTTAAGGTTAATCTTGAATATGCTAGAGGGCATCCAAGTGAAGACTTCTAGATTTAAGTGAAGGAAGGTGATTAGATCATCTTTTGCTCACCCTTCTAGCTTTTCTTCGATCTAGACTATTTGCAATGGCTTAGAAGGGTCCAAAAGGACTTAGACTAACCTTTTAACAGGTACTTCTCTTTCCTCTTGTTCGTTAGTTTGGTAGTCCAGGCTTGTAATGTCTATTACAAGTTTCTTTCCTCAACCCTTTATCTAAGTCACTTAAAACTTATACGCTTATTTTTACTCATACCTCACCAAAGGTTGTGGGAGGTGAATAACTCATTTTTAAGTACTTGATGGACATAATGGCACTAAGTGCATGAAGTCTTAATCTATCTAATATTATGTTGTATAACACTTGAAAGTTAACCATCAAAAGTTTCAATGTTGCTTTGCTTATTTTTTGCAAAAACTCTATGATCATTGGTAGTTCAATATATCCTTTAAAGATGATAAACTCCCCAAAGAATCCATATAGGGAAAATGTGACTTTAATGGTCCTTAAGGAGTCTCATATGCTTAAAAGTTTTTAAATATAATATGTTCAAACTCCTAATGTTAACTATTGTACATTTAGTTTATTTAACCTAATTAAAAGATTGGACATGCATTCACACACACACACACTCTCTCTTAGGCATACGGTGGGCTTGCAATTAATTTAAATTCAAAATTGGATGTAAAAGAAAAGAAAAAAAAAGCAACAGAAAAGGAAGGAAAAAAAATACAAATTGAAATCAAAATAAAAATAATAGTTTATTAATGTGTAAGTCCATTTGCAAAACCTAATTACGGGAGCCCAACCTTATTAACAAAGAAACAAAACAAGCTCTGCAATTACTACCCTAAACAAAGAAAAAGAGGGCCCGCAACCCAAAATAAATAAATCAGGTGACTGCAACAAGGTAATATCTGTTTTACAGCTTATTGGGTTGCCCAACAACCCAATTACCTCAGAGCACAAGTCTGAGGCACCAGAGGGGAGAGGTCCAATAGGCCTCCAAGCTCCAATAAATCCAGAGGACTCTTTAAAGTCCATAGTAGCATCCAGTCCACCAAACCAGCAAGTTTCAGCCCAACATTTTCCAAAGTCCATCTTCTAAAAGCCTCAAAAAAGCCCTCCTTCGCCTCCTCGGCGCACGAAAACCAAGTGCCTAACGAATAAAATGGTCAAAAATCGACAGGGTCATTCGACAGGGAAATAAATGGCATTGCAGCTATAAGTTACTGTGGCAAGATTACTCAACCAATCAGCAAACAAGGTAGTAAAAAGGCACTCTACGAGGCAGCAAGAGTGAAAAGCAAGTAGAAGCTAAGTTCAAGAATTTGTTACTTTCCTCAATTTCCTTTATAATATAGCCAACACCCAAAAAAAAAAAAAAAAAAAGTATCAGAATGTATGTACAGTGGCAATGAGGGAAAGTCCAGTTGCACATTTTCCTTCCAACAAGTTAGTTACTTCATTCTTTACATTTTATGCTTTTCTATTTAATTTCTCGCACTTTATTTACTTTACATTTGTTACTCCAGTTCCTGATTTTTATTTCCAGTTAGTTACTTACTTCATTTCTTTACATTTTATGCCTTTCTATTTAATTTCTCGCACTTTATTTACCTTACATTTACTTTCCATAATCATTCACGTCTATTCTCCATTTTACATCCTTATTATTAGTTTCTTGTTATAGGTCTTTTCCCTGCTCTATACTTCTTCTTTATTGCATCCTAAGTTAGTCTCCTAAATCCTTACATTTATGCCTTATATTTGTCTTTTAATTTTCTGTATTTAATTTACTCACATTTTATTTTCCAGCAAGTTACATTCTCTATCGTTTATACTTCCATTCTCTAATTGCCTATATTTGTAGGTTGTCACGTTAGAAAGTGACCAAAACCTAACGAATTAGTAACTAATCTAGATGTAGGATTATTCAGGTAATCAAACATTACATACTCTACTGCAAGTTTATCATCCCTAGAGTTGTTTTCTGCCATCTTTACCGTGTTCATTCTATCTATGACCCAGTTACTCCACCACTATTTATCTTCCTTTTACTCCAATTACTACCACTTTCAGCCAACAACACACACATATGCCAGCCAAAAAAATATCAAAAAACTACACCCATCCTGCTTTCTCATCCTTCTCCTAATATGCCCAGAATCACTTCACCAAGATCTCTATGTCTTCTTCACTGCTTCTTTCAAGACAAGTAATAAAAAGTTAAGCTTTCCTTCTTCTTCTTGTTTTTTTTTTTACTATATAAAAAATAGATAAAAATAAATGTGTTTTGGATTATTTAAATTCATTAAGTGATCCATCCAAAGAAAATAAAAATCAAAAGACTTTTTTTTTTTTTTAAATTTTCCGAAGATCGGGGCCAGAATATGCCACCGATCGATGGTTGGAATAGCCATTCATGACGGGCGGCAGCCGGCATCACCAGCTGCCACTTCTCCTCTGTCTCTTAGTCTGACTCACTGTAGGTACAGTAAATAAAAAAACAGGAAATTAAGAAAAATATAAGAACTTAAAAAACATTTAAAAAAATTAAAAATAATAATTAAAAGGGCTAAACGAGTTAAATTGGGTCTACCAACTCACTAACAGACATGTTCCCATTCCAAAACCCAAATCCAACCCGTGGACCCGCACAGAATGACCCGATCACACGGACCCTTCCCGCAAATACCCAAAATTATGTTTGGAAATTTCCCCTTCAGATTAGAACCAGTCCCCATCTAAGCACTCACACAGACTTATTTTTAAAATCCTAGAACACCACAAACAAGATCTAGCAGCCACTTTGATATGAAGAAAATAAGAGCCAAATAGATAAATACATGGCAACAATAAATTGAACGCAGGAATGGATTGAAGGAGCGATAAAAAGAATTAAGAGCCAGATTGCAGACACGTGGAGGCTTCAGATTAACGAAGCAATTTGGGAGTCATAGCTAAAATAATTGGGAGGAAAAGTATAGAATTGCAAGCGCGTGGGAATTTAGCGCTGAGGCAACCATTCAAACTTTCTCTTTGTTTGTTAGCACATTCTCTTTCTCTCTCTCACACACTATTTTTCCTTCCATAAATTTTCCATTACTCGATTAACCTCGAGATCGCCTCTCTGGTTCCCCAGCCAGATCCTCTTGGATGATACTTACACCCACTAATCAAAGCCTCCTTCTTCCTTTAAACTAAGAACCAACACAGGTCAAACGTTTTAGATGGGACAGTCGTATAGATCAAACCTTAAAGCCCCCCAAATTAAAAATCAAAGTATAAGAATGACAACCCTCTTTGCCAAAACCTCCATCTTTGTCAAGTCTAGACATCAGAAAACTTCAAAAATTAAGAGTTCCGTATTACGGACGGTATGTTTTAAATAGTAATAAATTATATTACAAATAAATTAAGTATAATTTAACTTTCACGTCGCATAAAATGAAAAAAATATTAACTCATATAAGTATAAGTACTGTTTACCTAACAAATTATTTTTAAGAGAAAAAATAACAATTTGTGAAAAATAGTATTAATAAAATATTTAACAAGGAAGAAGTAGACAAAAGAGTCCTAATTCTTGATGAAGAGTGCATTATTTGAAAAATATTAGCTTACATGTCATTTAGAGAGAGAAAAATGAAAAGAATATTAACAAGGAAAAATCATAAAGTAAATTAAAGTTAAAAATATTGTATTGTTGTTCATGACAAGTATTTAGGTTGATCACTATTTTTGCTAAGTGTAATTATACTTTCAAACCCTAATAAGTTTTAGTAAAACAGACTGAGTTCCATTAGTTTAGAAAATAAAATATTTTTCTAAATTAATAGTTTTTTGTATTCTGATCGCACTTTAAATAAATAGAGGTAATTCTAAGTCATCCTAAGGTCATCTTCAGAGCCTATCATCATTTTGTGTCCACTACGTCTTCCCAGGGGTATGTCATAACATCAATCATAACACACTTAACATAAAAACTATTTATGTTCAAAGAAAAAATTTGAAATTTTGTTATAGGGTTATTATATTTTCTTTAAACCATCTACAGTAAAACTTACAAAGACATCATTTTTGCCATCACATACTCTATTGCTTAAGACATTCAACAATCAACAAGCATGGGACTTTCTAAAAGCAAATGTTTTTTCCACCATAAATAGTCCTCCAACAATCATCTAAATGATGTTTGTCATTAGTCTCTACTCTTGTGGCAAGCTTGTTCCTTCTTTTGATCTTTCAAGATATAGGTGTGCCTTTTAATGTTTGTTGTAGTCTTGATCTCCTAATTGAGGTTCCTCACCTTGACAAGCTTGCATTTCTTGTCTATTCTTGCAAATGAACTGACATAAATGGCCTTATTTGATGAGTTATTCAATTTAACTTCATGTTGTAACTTGTAGTATTCGTTAGTAGTATGATCATGATCTCCATAAAAAGTGACAATATTTCTTAAATTTTGACAACTAGTGTTACTTTCATCTTGAATGGTGGAGCCAACAAGCTTTGATCTTAGATCTCTAGAAATACTTATAACAAAGGAAAGGTGATATAAGTGTAATTAGTGAACTTTTGCCCTTATAGGGTGTGGTTGCTAAAATTTTGATTTAGGGAAGAACTGTAGGACTTTTTTCCTTAGTGATTTTTGGTGTGTTTCTTAGCTTATTCTTAGTGTGATCGTTGGTCAACTAGGACTAGTTTATCTCATTTTAGGCTAAGCTAGCCTTCTTCGCATTGATAAACCTCTTAACCTTTGTCATGAGCTCGACAAAGTCTCATAACAATGTTTTGGCCAAGAAAAAAATGAACTTAGATCTTTGCAAGTAGCCTATGAAAATGACATAACAATTTTGGGTTATAAGTCCTCCACATTTAACATTGACATGTTAAAATGAACCACAAACTCTCAGATTGGTTTAGTTAGCCTTTACTAGATTATGATGAAAGTCAAAGAATTCTTTTAGTGCCTTTTATTACTAATAAACCTTGTCACAAATAGTTCCTCCAACTATTCAAAATTCTTAATAAAGTGAGTTTGGAGCTCGAAGTACTAATATTAAGTAGCATCCTTTAGGAAAGTGGCAAAGGCATTGCATATGGTTACATTTGAGGTTACATAGAGAAACATGAGTGTTTAAAATTGACTCCAATGTTTTATTGGGTCCTTAGTTCTATCATAAATTTCTAACATAAGGAGTTTGAACTTGTCTTTAATTGGGGTATTTTCAATTTCCTTAATTGTTGCATGTTTTGAATTTTCCAAGGTTGTTATTTAGTCCTACATGTCTTTTAGTTGTTGGGCTAGCTAATCCACCGTTTCTTCCTTTTGTAGCCTTCTAACACTTTGTTAAATAAACAAGGGAGGGGCTCCGAGACATATGTTAATGACAATGCTAAGCTAAGGAAGGTTTTAATGAGAAACCCTACGAAACTACATAGGATGAGAGCTAGTCATACCTAGCCTAAGGCCAAAGAGATTCCTCCCCAAGGTGTTGTTCACTAGGTGGTTTTGGTGCTAGCGTTTAGCTTAAATGATTCCTTTTTAGTTTTACTTTAGCCAATTTTCTTATCTTAGAGGATGGTCATTTTTGCTAGGGAGTTCCATATTAAGCGCTACTTAATATAGAGGTCTTTTTTCCTGACCTAGGTGTTTAGACCCATTAAGGTAAAGGTACCTTACTTTGTAAGGAACATTATGAAACTTGTTATAAGTGCTTCTATTTAGTCCTCCAAAGAAGCAAATTATGCTAATATTACCATTCTAGGTGTTTGGTTGGTAGAGGTCATATTCCTCCCAATTCTAAATGTTGTAATAATGGCCATTAGAGAGAATGAAAAGGAAAGATTTGCATTATGAATTTAAAGTGAAGATGTTATGTCAAATATATACTTTAAATGCAAAGATATGATGCGGAAAACCCCAAAAAGACGTGGCTCAGGGACCCAACGCACACAAGGAATCAAGAAACAACCAAGAAAGCTAAATTAGAGTTTAATAACACAAACCCTAAACTCAACATTCAAAGGAATACAAACTTAAGGTATTAAAAAAGGATATGGATGCCACACTCCAGAAAAGAAAGGAATTGAGAGTGATAAGTCGAGTTGAACGCCATAAGAAGAAATACTTCTTGATAAGTTCTTTAGCTCTCAAAAGAACCGAAGGAGAAAAACTCTTACTTTCTATTTCACTCAAAGTTATTTGATCTTATTTGTTTGATGTCTTACAAGGGTGCCTATTTATAGGATAAGATAGCAATCCTAAAGAGACACAAATTCCTATTTAGGATAATTCCTTATTTAGGAGGAATTCCTATCTAGGGATAAATTCTTACACAGAAAGTAAACTCTTAATTTGGAGTGACTGCTACTACTTCGTTCTAACTCTTTAAATACTCCAATGATATTAATAAGGCCTAGACTCTCTTTCAAGTTTGAATTCATACTATTTGAAATTTGGTTGGCCTAAATGTCCTTAATCAGGCTATTTAGTGCTTTTTTCATCTTTCTGGCTCTAACCCATGTTATTGGGCCTTTTGAAATGTGCAATGAACCTCTTGTATCAATTAAAGATGTAGCTCGTGTTATTGGGTCTTCTGGAATGTACAATGGATCTCTTGAATCCATTAAAGTTCTAGTTCGTGTTATTGGGCTTTTTGGAATGTGCAATAGACCTCCTGCATCCTTTGAAGCCTTCCAACCTTCATTTCTACAGTTCTCATCATTCCCCCTTTCCTCGAAAAGATTCGTCCTTGAATCATCACCTTGTTTATACTTGATGATGTAAGGAAAGGTCTGAATGAATTTAATCCACTTAGCTTGTCTTTTGTTTAACTTTCCTCGTATAAGTATGACAGAAATTGCACAATGACTCATGCTTTCCCTCATATATCCTTTGAAAATAAGTTCTTCAACTTATCGTTTATGCTCCTTTGTCTCTTCAGGATTACTCTTAGATGTTGGCTGGTTTGGAATGGATGCACCAGGGATGAAATCAATTCGATGCTCAATTCCTCTCTTGGGTGGCAATCCACTTGGGTCATTGTCAAGTATTACATCTTTAAATTCCTACAAGTTAAATTCCTGCAATAGGGCAACAACAACACTAGGCAAAGATGAGTCAAATTTGTTAGTGTTAAAATAAACCTTTTTGTACA
This sequence comes from Bruguiera sexangula, assembly GCA_020141445.1. Classification (NCBI taxonomy): domain Eukaryota; kingdom Viridiplantae; phylum Streptophyta; class Magnoliopsida; order Malpighiales; family Rhizophoraceae; genus Bruguiera; species Bruguiera sexangula. The sequence goes on along the minus strand of JAHLGP010020642.1, from coordinate 7,795,771 downwards.
AAAGTATGATCATAGGTTGTTTGGCAAAAATTGCTCTTTTGACATCACGTTCTTTTGCATTGAAACTTTATGTTTTCTTCTCTTTCTCTTGTGTTCTCATGTTTTCTCCTTTCTTTTCTCTTTTTTCAATCTCTTTTTTTTGTTCACTCTCATTTTAATCCTTAATTGATCATCATAAACTTGTTGAGGTGGTAATGATACAAGAGTGACGGGTTTTTCATTCATTACAAAGGAAAATCGATTCTTGAATCCATTATTCATAACTCGCTTGTCAAATTGTCATGGTCTTCCTAATAGAATATGACCCACATGCATAGGTACAACATCACATAAAACTTCATCACGGTACCTTCCAATAGAAAATGATACGAGCACTTACTTATTTACTTTGATTTCACCACTCTCATTCAACCATTGAAGTTTATATGGCCTAGGATACTTCATAATAGGTAAATTTAGCTTCTCAACCATAGTTGTGCTAGCAACATTATTGCAACTCCCACCATCAATAATCATACTACATACTTTATCTTTGATGAAACACCTCGTTTGAAAGATATTATCTCATTACCCCTTATTTTCTTCCTTCACTTGCACATTTAATACTCGCCTTGTGATGAGAGTTACTCCATTAACCGGATACTTCTCTCTATCACTTTCACCCTTTGATGATGGCACAGAATCATCATTTTCATAGTCATAGGCACATTTCAATTATCTTTTTGCTTTAAGAGCCTCATATTCTTTGTACCTGCTTTGTAGCTCTGATATTGTATTAGCTTGCTCCTTCATCCTCTCTCTCATATCATCAAATCTAGTATTTATATGGTTAAATTGTTGTTGCATAACTTTGATCATGAAAGATATGTCAATAACTCCCTCATGAGCAGTACCTTTGTCTCTCAAAGTCATATTATTTCTTCTGATTTAGAGCCAGGCTCTAATACCAATTGATGTGGAAAACCTTAAAAAGACGTGGCTTAGGGACCTAACACACATAAAGAATCAAGGAACAACCAAGAAAGCTAAATTAGACTTTAATAACACAAACTCTAGACCTAACATTCAAAGGAATACGAACCTAAGGTATTAAAGAAGGATATGAATGCCACACTTTAGAAAAGAAAGGAATTGGGAATGATAAGTCGAGTTGAACACCACAAGAAGAAATACCTCTTGATAAGTTCTTTAGCTTTCAAAAGAACCAAGGGAAAAAAACCCTTGCTTTCTATTTCACTCAAAGTCATCTGATCTTATTTGTCCGATGTCTTACAAGGGTGCCTATTTATAGGCTAAGATAACAATCCTAAAGAGGCATAAATTCCTACTTAGGACAATTCCTTATTTTGAAGGAATTCCTATCTAGGGAAAAATTCTTATATAAAAAGTAAACTCCTAATTTAGAGTGACTGCTATTATTTCGTTCTAACTTTTTAAATACTCCAATGATATTAATAAGATTTGGACTCTTTTTCAACCTTGAATTCCCACTATTTGAAACTTGGTTAGCCTGAGTGTCCTTAATCAGCCCATTTAGTGTTTTTTTTCATCTTTTTGGCTATGACCCGTGTTATTATGCCTTCTAGAATGTGCAATGGATTTCTTGCATCGATTGAAGCTGTAGCTCGTGTTATTGGACCTTTTGGAATGTGCAATGGATCTCTTGAATCCATTGAAACTCTAACTTGTGTTATTGGGCTTTTTGGAATATACAATAAACCTTTTATATCCTTTAAAGCCTTTCAACCTTTATCTCAACGATTCTCATCAAGATAAAGGGAACATGGGAAGCATAAGGCGTTCCATTTGTTCCATTAGCTTTAAGTAGAAGTATGTTGATTGGAACTGTAGTGATTCAGTTATGGACTATAGTGATAAAGAAAGGGAGAAATACATAACATGTCATTCTCACAAACAATGTTAATTGATGGGATTCTAGGTTGATATCTCCAATATGCTTTAGGCCTTTATAGTAAGTTTGCAAGACAAAAAGAGACTAAAGGCAAAGATGTCTTTTGCGTTAGCACTCCAATGTCTAAATTAGTCCTTTAGAGAAAAAGAAAAGTGGGAAGTAGTTTAGTGAGGTTGAATTGTCATTACCTTATACGAGGATTCAGTTGGCCCTTTTAATTGACTCTAATAAATGGGTTTTAAATGTTGATGTGATAGCTAATTAGGCTTAAGAAGTGTTGTTTGATTAGGATGGATAGTCTGAGCTTTGGACCTAGCTTTAAGTCATACTCAAACTCAATAAACAATCTGAGCTTTGGGGTTGAGTCTAGCTTATGGCTATTGATGGGTCTCAATTGAAAGCGAATTAGGTTAATTCTTTATTAAGGATAACTAGGCACCAATACATGTGATAATCAAGCCATAAGATGTAATTGTGGCTATTAGTTTATAGCTATAGATGGTTCTTATGTATATGTTGGACTTGTAAAGAAATTGCATAAAATAAGTGTGAAAAAGTATGTATTTCAGATATTGGAAATGTGTGTAGACTATCTTAAAACTTAACAATCACTAATTCTTCTATTCACATATGAGACAATAGTTTATGACTTTTTAGAAATGAAAAGTCATTCTTAGTCTTTTTTGTCATTATTCTCATTAAATTTCAAAACCTACATTATTTTTACAAAGGTTCTCTAAATTGTTTTTAGAATTTAATTCATTCAATATGTATTTCACTTATACTTCTTAAAATCCTCAAAGGTAATTTATTTTTTATATACTTTAATACCATAAAAAAAAGATGACATATTAATTTTATTGAATCAATTGAATTATACAATTCAAATATATTGATAGTAAGTAAAAGAATTCAATTTAATTCTTCTATTATATAATTGATTTAATGTACAAAAATATAATTACTCTCTCAAGTTAATTAAATTTTAGATAAACTTTAAGGAAATAAAATTAAATTATACTAAAATTTTAACAATACTAAAAAATCATGAGAACTGAAAGAAATTTTATGATATGGTATAAATTATTGTAACATTTTCAAATTTTAGGGAATACACTAGACTTATAAACAATTATATATTTATCATTTTCTTATTGCATTATCCAATGCAGTCATCAAAATTTGAGTGGGACACCAATGTCCATTGTTTTTATTACTAGTAGATCAAAAACTCATAATTCATTCTTTCTAAAAAAAAATAAAATGGATGGAAAGAAAATGTCTTTATTAAACAGAGGTTTAGCTACAACAAACTAGTTTATTAATGGGAAGGAAAAAAAACAAGAAAAAGGAGAAAAAATGGCCTACTATAAATGTCAAAACTCTGAAGACAAAGTTTTTCATTTTGGTATAAATTTATTGTTTGGTTATGAACTTTGGTGAATTTTATGACTTTGAGTCATTGGTTCTTCATTAGTCCAATTTAAATCAACCACTTTGAGAGGTTGCTAATATGGGTTTTCCATTGAATGTTGTTAAAAAATATTTGTCAAGTTATACATGACATTTAACATAGCAAAAATGAGACCTATAATATGACATACTTTTGATGATGTAGATGTCTCATTACTCTCTCATCCTATTGCTCCCTCTCTTCTCGCTTTTCTTTCTAGCCTTAAGCCTTCTCCCTATCCTTGATTTCCTAGATTATGACTCTAGTTCATTGTTTCTAAAACTAAATAACAAGGGGAAAAAGAAAATAGTTATAAGAATTATGATTTAAAGGATGCCTTAAAATTTGATCTTGAGTAGGATAACATACTAAAAATCCACATGAAGAGTTTAGTAGTGTTTTAGATTTGTTTAAAAATATATGTTATGTCTAAAATTGCTAAAAAGAAAAGTATTATTGACCAAAGTTTTCAGCACCAATTAAGAAATATTTTTAAATTACATGACAATTTCTCCAAATATCTAATTTGTATTGATTTTTTATTTCCCAATTTGGGGTGAATTTCAACAGTTTTAAATCAAATATCAAACAATAACAATTCATAAGATACAAAATTGTTGTGATAGATTTACTAAACTATTAGATACAATTTGATTATTTAAGTTAAATAATAATTGTAGTAAAAATAATAACATAGTCAAAACTCAAAGATATAAGAATTTACATGGTTTAACATTTAGCCTATGTCTACAGTAAAAATGATCAAAGAATGTTTCACTAAGAAATAACAAGAGACTTATAAATTGTATTCAAATAAATCTCATTGCCTGAAATTATGTATACACCCCATATCACTTAAACTCTAAAAATACTTAATGATCATTTTTTCTCGAATTATAAATCTACTACAACCTAAGGCTTTTATAGTCTTATAACTTAGACTAAAGGTTGTTAACACAAAATAAATTTCCTTATTTTCTCAATAACTTAAAGGCATCATTAATGCCTTTAGTTTTCCTTTTTCTTTTTTCTTTTCTTTTCTTAATCATCAATCTTGGTTACTAATAATAAGAAATGGGGGGCATTAATTTCTTAATAATGGCCTTGGTCTTCCTAACTTGTAGCAGCTTATTTTATAGAGCCTTAATTCAAGACATACATCTTAATGAATCTTTACATTGACTTGAATTGTGTCAAGACGATTATAATGTTCTCTAATCATCTAATCTCATATCTCAATTGCTATGAACAAATATCAAATCCAAACAATTTTGTAATTTAGTTGCAAGGATACACTATCATATATGTAGGATCATCTACTATACTGATCTTTCCTTCTAAGACTCCTTCTTATGATATTTAGCATTGATGTGCTTGAACATCTTATAATACATTTGATTTTTGGATACATGTATTACAATTTAGCTATCACATTTTACAATAGCATAGTCTTATTGTAATCCCAAATCATTAATAAGACCTCATAATCATAATGCTCTATTTACTAATTTTGTAATTGTCATGTATGTCATTTTTGCTATAGACATGACAATTATAAACTATAGAATTTCCTTCCAACTAATAGCATAATTGCACAAGAGTGAAAATATAACATCTCAAGGACCTCCTCTCATCTAAATCTCTAGCATTATTGATATTAATGTATCCAACCATATTAATGCCAACAACACTATTTTTTACTAAACCAAACGAACATTTGTGGCTCCTATGAGAAATCTAAAGATCCATTTCATCATCTCCTTGTAAGCTTTACCATGATTTCCTATGAATCTAGAAACAATGCTGACGACATGTGAAATGTTAGTATAAATATGGACCATAGCATACATGATACTACTAATTGCACTTTTATAAGAAATATAAGCCATTGCTCTATTCTTTCTTCTATTTGAGGTGACTAGGTTACAAATCGTTTGAAATGAGCTATTAATAGAGTGCTCATAAGCTTGCAATTCCATATACTAAATCATTCCAAAACCTTTTCAATATACCTTTTTTTTTTTGACAAGTTCAAGGTCTTAGTGCCTTGATTTCTATGAATCTCTGTTGTTAGCATCTTCTATAATGCTCCCAAGTCTTTCATTTCAAACTTTCCATTTAATTAAACATTCAATTGATTAATTTTTGACATGTTATTTGTAGTCATCAACATGTCATTAATATCAAGCGATAGATAGATGAACAAACCATTAGACAACTTCTTATAATAAACACAACTATCATAATTACCATTGGAATAACTATTATTAATCATAAAAGTGTTAAACCACTTGTACCATTGGTTGAGTGACTAATTGAGACCATAAAGTGACCTTTTTAACAGACACACATGGTCTTCCTTCATTGGATCTACAAAACCCTTAAATTGATGCACGTAAATCTTTTACACGAGATTTTTATCTAAGAATATTGTCTTAACATTGAGTTGCTCTAATTCTAGGTTAAATTATTATAAGTAACATCTAAATAAAACTACGCTTTATAATGGGAGAAAATACTTCATGAAAGCCAATACCTTCTTACTCTGCAAAACTTTTTGCAATTATATGTGCCTTGTATCATGCATTGTCAGCTCCTAGCATTCTTTCCTTTCATTCGTAGACCCATTTGCACTAATGATTTTCTAACCCTTTGATGGTTTCACTAGTTCCTAAATTTGATTCTTTTGCAAAGAAATTAAGTTCCTTTGTCATGACAATAAGTCATTTAAAAGATTAGGAACTAAAAACTGCCTCTTAATAGGAATTAGGTTCTGAATCATTAATCTTTTTAATTATTAATAGGGAAAATGTAACTGATTCTAATTTTTGTTACAAGGGTAGTCTAATTTCTCTTCTGTCTCTACCTATTATAATACTATAAGAATCCATCACTTGTTTTGCAGCTTTTGATTTAACCTATTAGGAAAATTTTATAGTTTTTAATTGAACTTCTTGCTCTTCATTCTCATTTATTGGTTGGACTTCCCTGTTTTCTCGTACTAGATTTGGAGCATTTAACTTTGACTCCACCTATTTATCATCAGTCATAATGGACTCCTTTACCTTCAAAGGCATAACAAACTCATCAAAAGTGATATCCCTACTAATAATAAATTTAACTAAATTTAGATCAATACATTATAACTTGTATCTTTTAATGCCTATTGCATAGCCTAGGAATATGCACTTCTTTTTCCTTGGCTCAAGCTTTTCTTCTTTTTCATGGGTATAAATAGGATAACAAAATACTTTAAGATTAGAGTAGCTAGTCGAAGAATCAGATCATGCCTAACAATTGATCAACCAAGTAACAAGTCATATTGATATCTTCAACCCAAAAAAAAAAAAAAAAAACCTTCAACAATTTTGTTTGAGAGAGCATGTAGTGAAATCTCTCTAAGATTATTTTATTCATTATTCTATAACTCCATTTTACTATGATGTATGTCTAATTGTACAATGTTAAATGATACCTTTATTCTTGCAAAACTCATCAAACTTACCAAAATAGTATTTCAAACCATTGTTGATCCTCAACCTCTTGATTTTTGTATCACTATACTTCTAGATCAAGATCTTACACTATTTGAATTTGTTGAATACTTCACTCTTTTATTTAAGAAAATACACTTACACTTTCTTTGAAAAATCATAAATGAAAATTAACAAATATTGTTACCACCTTTGGATAGGCTAAATATAATCCATCGTTTCTTTAATTCTATGAACCATTGTACTGAACTCAATTTTATTTTGCTTTCCATAAACATAATGTTCGCATAACTTTATGTTGCTTATTTTCTAACTTTCAAGCAAACCTTGTTTGCTCAACTTGATCATACCCTACTCATGTGGCCTACTTTCATGCACCATAATTAAGTAGTGCTAGAACTTGAATTTATTGTTAAAATATTTGCACCACTAATATCGTACATCTTTGGTAATAACATAGGCCATTTACCAGCTTTTCTTTTGAATCAAGATCAATGTGCCTTTATAGACTTTAAGTACTCTACCTTCAATTAAGTAACAGTGACCATGCTAATCAAGAATACTCAATGATTTGAGATTCTTTTTTTAGTTTTGTAATGCACCAAACTTCAAATATGTTGATAATGCCATCATACATCTTAATTTAGATAGTAGCTACACCAACAACATGTAGTGTCTTATTGTTTTCTAATAAGACTATTCTACCACTAATTGGTTTATATGTGACACCATCAAAACACTATCACCATCGGTGTTTTGTCCTTCACTGGCTACATTTGTTGCATTAGTGGAATAATCAACTCTCTACTTATATATATATCTCTCTGTGCTTGGGGCAATTCTTCCAAATATGTCTCTCTTCATGACAGTGATAATGGGTCACTTTATTATGTTTGGATTTGGATTTAGACTTTGTGTTTATTACTATTCATCTTGTAAGTTAATTTGTTTCTAACAATCAAGTCATCTACAGAATTCTTTATAAATTCTTTCATCATCTACTTCTTTAACTTCCTTGAATTTAATGATGATCTTACATCATCTAAGGAAAGACTTTCCCTAGTACTTAACATCATGCTAGTGAAATTCTCGTAGGAGGAAGGTAGCTTACATAGCAATATGATATCTTAGTTCTTATCATCAATTTTGACATCAATATTTTTCAACTCCAAAATTAACTTATTAAACTTAATAAGAAAATCTTGCATTAGTGTTCCTTCCTTCATCTGAAGAGTATAGAGATGGTGTTTGAAATACACTCATTTGGTTAAGGACTTGGTCATAGACCAAAACTTTAGTTTAGACCATAAACCATTAAGTGTGGTTTGACGTACAATTTTGAGTAGTACCTCATTTAATAAGCACAATTTGATTGTACCTTTTGCTTTCTACATGAGTTCCTCCTCTTTTGCCATTATCTTTAGTATTTCTTTTTTGTCGTTGAGCACATTAGCTAGCCCCTTTTAGACTAACAAAGTCCATATTTTGAAGCACCATATATTGAAATCATTTTAATCATTGAATTTTTGCACTTTGTATTTTATTGTCAACTTTTCTTCCATCACAAAATATATTTGAGAATATGTTGAACATTGATACTAATCTGTTATGACAAACATATTAGAACATAACACTTAAAATGATTATTTAAGTGAAACAATAATAACGATAAAAATAACAACATCCTCAAAACTCAAAAATACAAAATTTTTTGTGGTTTAATATTTAGCTCACATCTACAGTAAAGATGATAATAGAATAATTTACTATGAAATAATAGGACATTTATAGGCTGCACTCAAATAAGTTTCATTGGCCAAAATTTCATATAAACCTTACGTCACTCGACTCTATATTTTTCTCACAAAAAATGCTTAATGGTGATTTTCTTTTGTATGATAAGCCTACTACAATCCAAGGCTTTTATAGCCTATTCACTTGACAAAAGGTTGCCAACATAAAATAAAGAAATTAACTCGACAACTTCAAAACATCTTTCAGACCCTTTTTTTAAAAAAAATTTTTTTTTTCCCAGTCGTCAATGTTGGCTGCAAACAACAAGCAATGGTGGACATTAATTTCTTGATAATGGCCATGGTCTTCTCAACTTTCAAGAGCCCATTTTGCAGGACCTTAATTCAAGACCCATATCTCAACAAAAACAAAGAAAGTTCAGCTGGAGGAGAAGAAATGAGCCTCCCTACTGGAATTTGGACCGTCCTATTCGGGCGCCAAAATTTTTGGTGACATAAAGGCAGAATCGTATGTTCTGCATTCCTATGACAAATCGGGTTATTCAATTATTTCCTCAACCATCCAAAAAAGAACCTTGGCAGGGATTTGGCAAAGGCAACAAGGGGAAGGCTCAAGGCTAGAGAGAGAAAAGAGAAGAGAGGAGCAATGGGGAGAGAGAGAGACGAGTGAGAGGTCTATCTCAACCCAAAAAATAGAAAAAAAAAAAAGTTCTTATTGTGCCACCCACATTTTTCACATGTGAATTGACGGATTTTTTTTTTTGACAAAATTTGATAGAAGATTCACGTTGATCTATTTTTTAAATGTTAGTAACTTGGATCGGACAAATTTAGAATTAATGACTTAAAATTACAAAATTTGCAAAATTAATGGCTTCATTATGGACTTATCCTTTTATTTATTTTATTTTTAATTATTTATTTTTCAAACAGAATAATGTGAAGACTAACAAGAATGCTTCCTTTCAATGTGGCAAAAACAACATTGATGTTGTTAGTGTTTCCCACTTTGGAAGCATATCTGTATGTGTTTGTTTGCATTTGATTTTGTGCGATCGTGTTGTGATAGAGCCAAGTTACCTCTAGGTTTAAAATGCCTAACAAGTGCTTGGTTACAGGTTTTGTGCATCATTAATTTTCATAAAGATCTTGTTTTGGTATTTTTAATTTTATAATAATAATAATAATCATAATAGACCTATATGGTAATAATGAATCACTAATTCACTCTCTGCCTAAAAAAAACAACAATTTTTTTTTTTTGGTTATTATGGTTAGATAATGTGTACGAAAAATAAGTTCCTATTATTAGGCATATACGCAAGTCAGTTTCAGTTAGGTTGATACATATATTCCAATTAAATTATTAGTGTCAGTTTGAAAATTTTCAAAATTGTAACCAAAGTAATATGAAAGTAAAACTAGTTAAATTGTTATTAATAGTTGTAAATTGGTTTTGTCGAAAATATTCAAAAACATAACTAAACCAACATAAGAATGAAACTGATCAAACCATTATTAGCAATTGTAGCCTGGTTTGGTTAAAAATATTCAAAAATGCAACTAAACTATCGTAAGAGTAAAACCAATCAAATTATTATAAGCAGTTGTACGTTGGCTTAATCAATTCGGTGTCTTGAACCATGTTCATGGGAGAAAATAAACTTTCAAAGATTTAGGTTGCAAGAAAAATTACATAAACCATATGGATAAAATTCTATTTTAAGTAAATCATTAAAGAAAACTAACTACATATAAACATAAATGCAAATAGACAGAAGTTCCAAATTTAGTTGCAAAAGTTGGGGTTTTTCAAGTAGTCCACTTCTCTATAAAATATAATTTTGAGATTTGATATTGTTAGTCAACTAGTTCATTTTGACAAATTTTGAATTTTCAAGCTGCAACCCAACCATTGAATACCATTTACTTAAAATTACAAACCATAATCAATCTATTTTTAGCAAGTTAGGCAATTCTAGTTTGGTTTTGGTCAAGTTGGACATTTCATGTATACTTCTACCTATTGCTATCATTTGGAAGCTAGAAGTAAAAGGAAAAATATCACCCAATATGGTTTTGCTAGGAAATCATTTTTTTTTTCGTTATTTTTCTTTTGGTTCTATTATCGGTCTTGTAGGCTTGGGACCAAGCCTTTTATCTCAACACAAACCTAAGGAGGATCATCCAAAATCTACAAGTAATTTTTATGGGAAGATTGCATGGTAATAAATTTTTAGTTGATTTGGTTTGATCATCTCACAAGCATTTAGTTTTCTTGATTAATGACAAATTTTCATTCATCAAAATAAAAATCTTAGGAAGATCTAAGTGGCAAAATGACTCTTACATAATGGTAGAATTTAATATGTGATTTATTCTTGAGAACTCATCAAAAGATTAAGTTTTTTGATAAAATGATTTTTTAGCATAATATCATAATTTTATGACCAATAATCTTGAATTTAAATCATGATAGCCTCACATTTAATTATAAATTTTTTAGAGTAAAGTAAGTTTGTTATTTGTTCAAGTTTTTAACCCAATAAATTTATACATGAGAAGATATGTTAGAGTTTAATATATAATTTATTTTTAAAATTTTATCTCATAACTTAACCTTTTTGGTTTAATGGCTTTTTAATATAGCATTAAAGTTTAATTTAACTTATTATTTACACTCATCACCAAGTAATTTAATCCTTTTCATATGTTAAATATAATTAATTCAACCTAGTGAGGCCTAATATAAGAGGGTCTCTGTTCAATTTAGTCTTGTTATACCACATGCCACTTAGTTTTAGGATATATATATATATATAAAATATATGTTAAATAGTATAAAATCTCATATCAATTAAAGATTAAATACAAAGACTTTAGATAATTTATAATATTTATGAATTACAAATTTAAACTTTTTAAGTAAATTTAAAGTTTTGAGTTGCCTTTTGAATAAGAGCCTAAGAGCATTAACACTTTAGTAAAAAGCTATCCATGGCATGTCAACATGTCATAAATTGCTTAGAAGGACAAGAAGTCAACAAGAGAGAGAGAGTGAGAGAGAGAGAGAGCACTACCATTGTTTTGGACTCATTAAAAGTACCTATCGAGTAGGTTGTTTTCCCTTTGTTAAAATCAATTATCTCGTCCATCTTATCAAAAATCAAAAAAATTAATCTCTGAATAATTTTGTTGGGTCTAAGCTTATTCAAAACAAAATTATTGACTTAATATATAAATAAATTCTTAATCTTAAGAATTATAATAAATTTGATATAATTATCAAAATATAACAATTTTATCATTATAAAATTTTTTCATATTAAACTTATATTGATGTAAAAAATTGCTAATATTTTTTATCAATTCAAGTGATATATCAAAATTACACGTTGAACATAATGATGTTGTTTTATCTACATTATTATGATACATCATGTAAGTTGATAGAAAATATCAACAGTTTTTTACAACAGAATAAATCTAGTATAAAAAAATTTTACAATAATAAAATTGCTACATTTTAAACATCAAATTACATTTATTACAACTCACAAAATTAAAATTATTTGTATATTAACCCAAAACTCACAACACAAATTTAATTGTATTAGTGAAATTAATGTAACTATGTATAAAGGAAGTGATTCACCTAACTCCTTAAAAGAAAGGCCAACCAATTCATTCACAGTCTGTCTAGACAATTTGAGAGAAACCAAAGAGAACTATTTGGACCAATTCACAATTTATCTACACAACTTAGATGCCTCTTGTTGCTACATTTGAAAGTAAAGTTATATGATTGTTCTTACTTAAGTGCCTTTAATTGTCTACAACGTATAACTTCTAGCATTATTATTAAGCTTTCATATATCTATTCCAACAAGTGCTCCTTATTTTTAAATCAAAATTTCAATCACTTTTTGTCAAATGACCATTATGATAGGGATCTAGCAACATTTCTTTCTATCTAATTGATAAGCGCCAATAAAATCTTTTTCTATCCACTTTATCCCATCCATATATATATATATATATATATATATTTTTTTTTTATGACCACAATCTTAAACATATGTTATTTATCTTTCTTATTCCATGATATCTATGATATGTCAAACTTTATATATGTTATTTTTTAGTTGATTTTATATGGTTTAGCTTATTATATTATACTTTATGAGAATTTTAAAATCATAGTATTGCATGGAATTTGACTAGCACTAAAATATAAACTTGAAGTCATAGCGATAATTCCTTTAATAATAACTTCCCCTTTCATCCTCATGTTATTTTTTCCTTTTTCCAAAAAAAAAAAAATTGTGGTTAACTACCTCATTTTGTCCTTTTGTATTTTTCTTTATCATGATTTTACCACTATACCCTTTTACTCTTCTAACAACTATATATATATGTTAATAGACTCAAATAATAAAATTCAAAAAGAATTCAACTAATTTAACTTTCATTATAACTCTAACAATCTCCTAATCTAGATTAATAAATCTCCCTTAATCTTGATTTGGTAATACTCTTAATCCTAACATCTACTTTAACTTGATAAATACTTTATATTTCAACAACTTCGTGAGAATATCTGCTACTTGATCTTTATCTCTCTCAAAAAATGAAAACAAGTATCAATATGTTTACTCCTTCTATATGTTAGTAGATTTTTAGTCAAATTGATTACAAAAATATTATCAATAAATATCATTGTAGGACCTTCAATTGAAATATAGATATCACTTAGTAAATTATGTAACCAAATAGCTTGACAAGCACATACTCTGCTTCACAGGTTGAAAGTGTCATAATATTGTTCCAAAGTTGAAACAATAACCAAAAGTAACCTATAAAAGTATAACTTTTAGATGAAAAATAAAGTAGGCTATGGTCATATGTTTTTTTTTATGTACCATATAATCCTCTTAGCAATTTGCATATAAGGTTAGCAGGGAGATTCTAAAAATTTATCGATCAAACTAACTTCATAAGATATGTCAGGCCTCGTGTATGTCAAAGATCTTAAATTCAAACACTCCACTTAAAACATGTAAAATCAATAAGTATTTCATTACCTTCCTTAGACGATTTAGTGCCAACTTCAATAAGAGTTCTCCCATGATTTCAATCATGCATTTAGAACTTCTTTAAAAGCTTAATAGATACCTTTTTTGATAGATAAAGATTTCATCATCACCTTGAATCAACTTAATGCCAAGAAATAAGACATTAGGCCTAAACTTGTCATCTCAAATTCATGCATCATAGATTGCTTAAAGTCTTTAATCATTTTAAGATTATTGCTTGTAAAGATCAAGTTATCAACATATAAACAGGCCAATAAAATATTGCTAAAATCATTGACTTTTACATATAAGACATACTCAAAATGACACTTTTGGAAGTTGGTCTCATGGAAGAAAGAATCAATACACTTGTTTCATGCTTTAAGTGCTTATTTCAGGCTATATAGTGCTTTCTTCAGCTTTTACACTTTTTTTTCTTCATTCCTTTCTTCACAAAACTTGGTAGATATTTAACAAAAACTTTTTCTTCAAAAGGGCCATTAAGGAAAGATGACTTTACATCCATTTGATGAAGTTTCTGATGATTTTACATAGCTAAAGCAATTATAAGTCTAACAATCTTTATTTAAGTAACAGAGGAGAATACCTTGTGATAGTCATGACCAAATTGTTGTTCAAACCTTTTTACAACTAATCTTGTTTTATTTCTCTCTACTTCTCCATTTGATCTCTTCTTAGTCTTAATAACCCACTTCACATCGATTGCTTTTTGACCTTGTGGAATGTTAGTAAGCTCTTATGTTTTATTCTTCTCAATGGTCTTGATTTCTTCATTTATAACATTTACCCACTTTGTATCTTGGATTACCTTATCAAGGACATAGGTTCGCAATTTGCAAATGTGGCAAAATGCACCAAATCTCCATCATCATGAATGACATTAAATCTAACTAATTGTTAACAATTTCCCTTTGTCCTTTTATTATTTGGAGCTTATGGTGTAGGATTATGTATAACAATTAGTGAGACTTCCTTATTTGAATTAGGGATTACAACTTGAGTTTTCTCTTCTTCTAGAATAACAATTAGACATCTTTGAGAGTTATTCTGCTCCTCTAATTCAAAATTTTAAGCTTAATCTTTAACAAAGGTCATATCTTTACTCACAATTAATTTTTTTTGTCACAAGGTTGAACAACTTATATCCTTTTTTGATGTAACCAAGAAAGATAGTTTTCACTTCATGATCATCTAATTTTGTCCTTGTCTTTATTAGAACATAAGTATAAGTAATAGAACCAATGACTTTGAGATGCTTCACACTAGGTTTTAAACTACTTCGTGCTTCTTCAGGAGTAACATTTTGAATACTTCTTAAAAATTTGTTCAACAAGTAAATAAAATACAAAATAGCTTTTGCCCAAAAGGAATTGGGTACTCCTTTAGCCTTTAACAAGCTTCCGTCATATTCATAATTAATATATGCTTCCTTTTAGTAACTCTATTATGTTATAGGGTGTAAAGAATTGTCACTTCATGATTGATTTCTTGTACTTCACAATACTCCTTGAACTCATTAAAAATATACTCACCACCTCTATTAGTTTATAGAATTTTAATATAGTACCCACTTTACCTTTTATTATAAGTCTTAAACTTCTTAAAATAGTCAAACATCTCAGACTTCCTTTGCATGTTATAAAGTATCTTCCTAGTAAAATCATTAATAAAGGTAAAGAAATACCTATTGTTGCCATTTAATGGAACAATCATTAAGCTATAAATATTATAGTGCATTAGCTAAAGTGGTTGCATTGCACACAAATTTTTTTGTTACAAAAGGCTATTTGCTCTATTTTGTAAGAATATAAGCTTCACAAATCTGATTAGGATGATGTATCATAAGCAAACTTATCAACATGTTTTCTTGTCCGAGTAATATTAAACTAAAAAATTGAAATGACCAAAATGAAAATGTCATAATTAAGACTCACCTTTTACAATAACATTAAGAAAAATGTAAACATTAATGGCAATATCAACTCAAAACATCCAGTTCTTCATTAAAGGAGATTTAAGAAGGAGTGTACCTCTCTTATCAATAATTGAGAGATAGTTATCATGTAATTATATGTTATAACCCTTTTCAAGTAATTGGCCCAAACTAAGTAGGTTGTTTTTCATGTCTAGTATATAAAACACATTTAAGATGTAATTATGATCTTCGTTCTTCAACTAATGAGAGTTCACCCCTATCCCATCATTGGAACACTATTATCATCAATAAACTTGACCATAAGGCCGATTAACTCATTAAAATCAACAAAAAGCTCTTTCTTTCCATACACATGATTGGTACAACCAATATCAAGGAACTATGTGTTGTAATTTGGCATTTCTATAGTTGTAGTAACCATTATAATGGTTTGATTTCTATTGTTTATATCTCCCTTTTGTTTACAATAAGCTAACTAATTATTCTTTTTAGACTTGTAATCACTGACATAATGGCTACGTTTGTGATATGAGAAACACTCAACATTGGATTTGTCATACCTTCCTCTACCACAGCCTCTTCCTTAACCTTGATCTTGATACATCTAGTCTAATCTCCTTTGGTTATTATACTTATTATCTCCATCTTTATAATTGTTGTAGTGACTTTTTCAACTTTGATTGTTATAGTAGTTACCACCATGTCCACATCTACATCCTCATCTCCTACCACAAGAAAAACCTTTCTTTTACTTTAATTGATCACTCTACTTGCTTTTGGTAGGAGTCTGAGTTCAGAGTACTTGCTTTATTAGCTTTTCAGTATGCTTTTTATTCATGCATTGCCCATGAGTTTGTAATGTGTATGTTAGTTCATCAACTGACATTTAAGACAAATCATGTACTTTTTCTATTACAACAACAATATACTCGTACTGCGGCATAAGTATCTACAAAATCTTTTTAACTTCCATTTGATTATTTAGCTACTTTCCATAGATTATCATTTGATTTGTCACAAAAAGAACTCTACTTATGTAAGCTAAAATAGTTTCAAAAACTTGCATTTGCAAAAGCTCAAATTGACTTTGTAAAGTTCAAAGTTTGACCTTTTTAACTTTATCCATATCTTGGAGTGATGTCGTCAAGATATCATATGCCTACTTTGATGAAATTGCTTCTATAATCTTCTCAAGTTTTTCATCATTCACCCTTTGATGGATAAAATAGAGCATTTTTTTCTCCTTCTTTGGTAACTCTCAATGAGCAGCTCATTGTACTTTTGTTACATTTGTTACAAATATTATAACTTCATTCCTCAATTCATTGTAATCAAATAAAACTTTCATGTGCACATACCATCAGTTGTAATTTTTTCAATCTGAAATGGGAATTAAAATTAGAATCGTGTCATTTATATTAAAGTTTATGATTTACATATCAATATCTAACTTTTATACTTATTCTAATCAAATCCCCAAACATTTCTTATTTTCAATCTAGTCTTTAAACTTTTATTATTTTTAATTTAGCCCCTAACATTTATTGTTTTTTAATTCAAACCCAAACATCGGTTATTTGCAATTATGACTCAAATTTCTATTATTTGCAAGTCTAGCCCCAATTTTCTTCTATTTCTCCTATTCCCTGCCAAAGTTGACTTTGACAATAACCAATGATATACTAGCATGTCACTAGGTGGAGGAGGTAGATTGGTGACTGGGGAGTTAAACAATGGTGGTCTGATACTGTGGCAGCAACTAGAAAAGGCACGTTAGCCATTAAAGGGATAGTGGTTGAGCCTTAGATTTCTTCTAATTGGTGGCATTTTGGTGACATTATGGGCTCATAAAGGCCAAATTTATGGTTAGTGGTGTCCAGCAATACAAGGGGCAACTTCAAACAAGGCAGTCGACAACACGTGCAATAAAGCGTGGTGGATAGGTGTAGTCACCATAGATTCAAGCAATGATTCTAGCAATGAAAATTGATAGTCTAGTGACTTCTATAACTCCGAGGACTTTTGTAATGGCTCTAATTATTCTTTGATGGCTCCAACAAAATTCATATGTTTTGTCTCAATTAGGATCAAAATACTCGTTTTGATACCATTGTTAATACTTAATTATAAGATAATTCTCTCTTTTATTTAATTTTATAAAACACCACACACACATACATACACACACACACACCCAAAATCCCCCTTCTTCCTATCCGATGTGGGAGTCAGATTGTACTTACCCGTCTGTGACATTAAGCCAGGCACAACACATGTTTTACATGTTTCACATGTTTGAATATTTTAAGCAAAAAGTTTCAATTAGTTATTCACATTTAGTTGATTTTTTAGTAGTCTCTCATGTTCTTTTCATAAACAATTTGGGCTCTTTTTTATTAGTTTATTATTAAATATATCACATGACATACCATGTCAATTAGTTATTACTTATTAAAATGTTATGTCATTAATTTTTAATGAAATAAAAGTTTTAAAAAAGCTATAAAATTTTAAAAATTTTGAAAAATAATGAAAAAATCCAAAAACCAATTAAAATTTTATCAATTAAAAAATTAAAAAATCCAAAAATTCAAAATAAAATCTAAAAATTTACAACCAAATCTTTAAAATAGTTTTAAAAAGTCTAAAAATTTTATAAAAATCCAAAAATTCAAGAAATAAATTTGAAAATATCTTTTTAAAAAAATTGAAATTTTTATTGTAAAAGAGAAAGATATATAATATGCTAAATATCTATGTAATTTGGAAAATTTTTAAATAATCCAAAAACCTAAAATAAAATCTATAAAATAAAAAAATTGAAATTGTTTTCAATTTTGAAAGACTCTAAAAATGAAAATAAACTAAAAATTTTTCTCCTTTGCACAATGTATCTTTCTCTTTTTAGTTAAAAGTCTCTAATTTCTCAAAAATACTTTCAAAATTTTCTTGAACTTTTAGATTTGATTTTTAATTGTTGGATTTAAAAAAATCTACAATTTTTGTATTTCAAATATTGTTAAAAATTTCAAAATATTTTTCACATTTTATTTTAAATTTTCAAATTTTTTTAAAAGCTTTTCAATCTTTTTGAATTTATATATTTTTGGAAAATTTTCAATATTTTTAAAATTTTTAAATTTTTATTTTAAGTGTCACATCATTGATAATGTAATATATAAGTCAATATCAATAACTGGATATGGCATGCCATGTTACACATTTAATGAAAATTTAATAAAAAAGGATTAAGACCATTGAAAGAGAAAACCATGAGAGATTATTTTTAAAAGAAAAAAATGTTGCAACTATAATTTAAAAATAACTAAACTTGGAAGATCAATTAGGACTTTTTACTAATATGGTAAAAAACATTTAAATTTTTTTATTATACGATTAAATTAAAAATTTTATATGCGTAAAACTCTCATGCTAACTTTTACAATCTAAAAATAATTGAACTATTAAAAAAGTTTGACAATTTTTTTAAAAGACTTTTATAAGCAATGATTACAAAGAAAACTATAAATTTTATCTATTGCTTAACAACTACAAATTGTAAATGTTTCTTAATAGCTACATTTGTAGTCATTATCCAAGCAACAACCATAAAAGATCTGCCAATTTTCTTTTCCAAAAGTGTTGAAACATTATAAATATGGTGCCCTCTTTCATTATTTGAAACAAACCTTACCACTTCTTCTCTAATTAGCTTCTCTCAATACAATCATCCTTAGAATTATTGTGTTCATCAAATCTTCTTCTTTTTTTTTTAAGAATCCATCAAACTTGCATTTTTATTTCTTAACAAATTATTTGTATTTTTTTTTTACTACTCTATCTACTAGTAAATTATTGGATTAATATACATATTTATCTGTAACTTTCTCATGTACTCTTAAATTTAGTTTGAACTTGCAAAAATAATTGTTTAGTAATTTTAATATTTTTAGTAACAATTTCAGCCAACTATTAAATTGAGAAGATGAATCTATTAATTTATCTGACATGTTCTGTTAAGATGGAAAAGAAGCTAATATGTAAATAAAGATAAGATGATAATAAGGAGCCATATGGGACTAAAGGGTTATTGGGCTGAGCTAAAACCATTGAAGTCCAAATGGAATTTCATAGTAAAATTAGATATCTTATTATTAAAGATTAAAAAAATTAAATAAAGATTAAACTAAATTAAATTAAGCTTTGATCTCTTACCAAAAAAAAAAAAAATTGCTATCTCCTTCAAGTTCAAAATTAAATAAGACCCAAAATGAGAAATCTTAAGTTTTACTTTCAATTTCATTCTTCATTTGCTTCTTGCTCATCTTTTCTTTGTCATTAGCTTTTTGGGTCTTTTTGGCATCTTCTTCTTTTCTAGATCTCACGTGCCTTATCTATAGCCTTAAAGGTTAAGAGAAAGCTTCATACTTGGAATGATGGAGACTACTAAAAGTGGCAAATTTGGTAGTGAATCATCATGGTCTCAAATAAGTATAGGAATAAAGCAAATCCTTTGCAAGTATAAAGCACCAACTCAAATTTATATATCTCGGAGTCAAAACAATTTAAGTAAAAGATTTCTAGGTTGTGGATTTTGGAAGCAAGCCAATTATAGGTTCCTAGATGATATGACTCAAAAGTTTGAAAAGTGTATAAGGGGTAAGAATAGATTTGATTGCATGAGAGAGGGACATACCTACCATTTATCTTTGACAAAGCACATGAGAGAGGAAAATAAGTCAAAAAAAGAAGGAAATGAATAATATAAGTGAGAAAATGAAAAAAATTATTGTCTAAATGTATTGAATTGAAACTAGAAAACAAGATATTATTGCAAAAAAAAAAATGTATTCTTGAAGGGAAACAATAAATAGCTTTTGTATTTTTGTGCAGTTTACATGTTTGTTGTTGTTATTAACTTTAGTTTATGTTTGAATGACAATGAAAAAGGCAAAAACATGCATTTGCTATAGTTTTTTTTTTTTTAATCATTGAATTTCTTTTAATCATATACTACCTATTTTATGGAAAATTTTAATTGGAAGTCAACTTAAGTGTATCAAGTTTGGAGAATATTTGCATTTTAATGGAAACTAAATTTGTATTAAGTTTGTTTAATTTGTATGCAGATAATATGTCGTGTATTGAGAAAAATACATCAGAATCTATGTGCTCTAGAAAGGTAGACCATAAACTATTTACATTAATGATATCATTATCCTTATAAAATAAGTTATTATTTGATGTTAAATGATGACTTCAAAATACTACAAGTTCTTAACAAAAATAAGAGAACAAAAAACCTCATCAAATTATTTAGCTAGAAATTGTTGCAACTGTGGTAGCAAAGTAATAAACATAACATCTTAATCAAAATTAGTATAATTTTTAAACTAACAAGTCTGCAATCTTAAACTATTTCAAATGCAATATCATATTATTTAAATATTGTTGTTCCCACAGCCTTGTATGGGTTGTAATTATTGTCAACTAGGGTTAAGTGTGCAAAAGAGTAAAGTCACATGGAAGGGCAGTAAAGTCACATGGAAAGGCAAAAAAGTAAATTCGCCATGTAAGCCCTATTAGGGTTTCATAAAAGAAAGTATATAAAGGCCTTGGAAGACAAAACTAGGGCAGAGGGCCAACACAATTGAAAAAATAGCAACCCTACAACAACCGGCCAAAAAGGAAGAGAGAGCAGAATGGCAGGAGATCAGAAACGACACCACTGGGAGAGCAAACCAGAAACGTCACCACCGGGAGAGCAAACTAGAACGTGCGACCTCCTGCAAGCAAACCAAAAATGCCTCCTGCAAGCAAACCAGAAACGCCTTCTGCAAGCAAACCAAAAACGCATCCTGCAAGCAAACCAGAAACACCTCCTGCAAGCAAACTAGAAACGCCTCTTGCAAGCAAACCAGAAACACATCCTACAAGCAAACCAGAAACGCCTCTTGCAAGCAAACCAGAAACACATCCTGCAAGCAAACCAGAAACGCCTCCTACAAGCAAACTAGAAACACATCCTACAAGCAAACCAGAAACGCACAACCACCAAGAGGAGAAATAAGAAACAGACCACCCGGAAGAGAAGACAGCAGACTTGGTATTCGTGAGACCACCCGGAAGAGAAGACAGCAGACTAAAAGTGTGAGGTAGGCCGAGAGACGTGAACCAGAAAAACCAGTAGCGTGAGGCAGGCTAAGAGACGTGAAACAACAGACCAGAAGCGTGAGACCAGAACGTGCAACGGCGTGACTGATCAGAAGCATGGGGTAGGCCGTGAGACGTGAAATGGCAAACCAGAAACTTGAGTGCAAGCTGTGAAACCGTGAGACGGTGAAAGCAGGAGTTATGTGAAACAACCTAGAGAAGGAATTCGGCGAAGCATCGAAAAGAACTCAATGTATTTCCAGATTTTTTCAAGAGAGGTTAGAGAGCGTTGCGGTGAACTTCTAAGCGGTAGTGGAGCAGCCTTTCAATTCAACAGAGGCAAGACAAGTTAGAAGAAGGATAGACACAGTAAGTGACACTTTTTATATTGTACTTGCTTAGTAATTGCAATAGTGAAAAGAGCAAAAGATTAAGACATCCATTGTAACTGGAATTCTCAAGTATAGTGGATAGTCTCGGTAAGGGAGAGTCCCTACCACCGTGCATGTACGTCATGTTGACGGAACCACATAAATCTCGTGTGTCCTTAATTTGCTTTACGTTCTGTGTTTTGAATTAAGTTGTAAACGTAGCTAAAGTATCAGCCAACCCATAACCTAACAAAGACCTAAACAAGAACATCCAAATTGTCTATTAGGCAAGGTGTCTAAAAGGTGACTTTGGGGACTATTGTGATTAGTAGGTAGTAATAAATCTACCTTAGTTGAATCTAAGAAAGAGTTCGCTTTTAAGAAGAGATTAAAGTTGTTCACTTTCCTGCGAATTGCGAATTGTGGTGATACTAATTCACCCCCTCTCTCAGTATCACAAACTAGTAGATCCTAGGGTGAAGTTGGGAACTTCAAATATCAAAACCACAATTTAGCTATGATGTCAAGTTTTTATGTATTGATTCTTTATATTTATTCTATCTGTTTGTTGAAATGCACTCAAGCCACTTGAATGTGTTATTAACTATCCACAAGATTGAGAAGCACTTGCCATAATCTAGTCAAGGCTAAAAACCAAGGTTCTAGGCTAAAGTAAAGACATCTAAAATGTCAAGTTAGATATATGTTACTTCAACATTGCAATTAATTTGCTTGAAGGTCAAAATTATATTAATATTTACATTACGAATTCCATTTAAAGTCATAACTCTAAAGCCTTTACTTGACTTTTCTTTGTTGTAACTTTTTTCTTCTATGCCATAATAGTGGATTAGCTCTTGCATTCATGCTACTTGTCCTTCTCCTTATAGTCTTAATGGCATATTGATTTAATAATGCTTTTGTTCCTAAGCTACTTACTATTGTAGTTTTGTCCTTTCTTAGTCTCTTTTTTTTCTTATCATAGTACAAAGACAAATAATAATAACCTTACTTTATAGGAATCAAACAATTGTCACATCAATTTAACTTGAATTGCATGAAGCCCTATTAGGTTTTAAATCCCTTACTTTCTCTCTTTTTGGCTTTATTGTACTTGTTAAGCAGTACTTGTTTCCTTCCTTGGTCCCTCCTTCTTTCTTGCCTACAAAAAAAAAAAAAACATTGACTAAAAGCATTACTAGAATGTTAATACACTTTGTAATTAAGATAGATAATAGTTCTACTTATACTTATTTTTACTCATACAATAAGCATTAACAAGTCAGTGTAATGACGATAAGCATATCCATATAATATATAGCAAATAATGAGTTGTAATCATACCTTTTATTTGTCACTTATGATAGTCTAACCAAGTCCATCAGAAATCTTAATATTCTTTGTCAAAATATTCATAAACCAACTTAAATTCTCTTTATTTTCCCTCGTGACAATAGTTTATGCAATAAGATACATTTAGTTATTACCATCCTTTCTAATTGTACTAAATAAGACTTCACCCCAATAGGTTTTTCTTTTATTAAATCATTCTCTAACTTAAACAAACTACCAAATTTTGTTGACTTCACTTTAGCATGATATGATCTTAGTTTGTTGTAGTGTTCTTCTATAGAGCCCCTTAACATATTAATAGTTTTTTTTTTTTTTGGCTTTACAACATTACATTTTGTTGACTATTAGGGGAAACCTTTCTTGTAGACCCTCTTACATCTCCTTCACACTCTAGCTAGACCTTTTTCAAAACCTGTGAACATATTCTTTGGCCAACCTAGTTATAGTTGTTTGTTTATTCCTTATAACTTTACAACATGTATTAATATAAAAAAATTTCTTTATTATAAAGGTCTTCTCTTTTCTTCCCTACATTGCATACACTTTTTATGTTTATCCATATATACATGTAGCCTTCATTCTCTAATCACAAGTCCTTTTCCATTTTACGGCATACTTATTGATGATGGCATACCTTTGTATATAGTTCTAGAATTGAGCTACAACATCAAATTGCATCTTTGTTGTGAATTGTCAATCCTTATAATTGCAACCAAGTTCATATACTTTGTAGTTTTTCCTTCTTTTACTCTTTTTAGTTTGAATTTTCATATAATTTTCATCACTATTAACTAGTGTATCAACCTCACCATCAAAGTCATCATTCTCATTATGTCATCCACCATGATCAAAAATTTACTCAGCCTTACCCATTGACATGTTAACATTTCTTTTTTGCATATAAAATTATGGTTTTGGTCCTAAGAAAGCCTCATAACTAAATGCTCTAACATTACTCAATCCTTACCTTTTTCTCCTTACATTTGCATGCTTTTCATCATCAGTTAACAACTCATCATTATTGAGCTTATCCTCAATGCCATTCTCTTTATAAGGGATATATTTAAGATCTTATTCTTCTAAACTAAGATGTTTTTAGCACCACATTTATTGTCATCATTATATTAATCAGTCTCCCTAATCTACTATTCATGGTCCTTATCAAGTCTATTAGTCTCAGTACATAGCTATTGATGTTGCTTACTAATCTATTGTTCATGGTCTTTTTTAAGTTCAACAATCTCAATTTGAGCACACTTTACATTATGCCTTAGACCAGTTATTTCTTATGTAACAGATCAGGTAATAACCCCATCCATAACTTCATTTACCTTATCAACTTCATTATATACTTTCCCAGCATTAATACAATCACCAACATTTTCATCCACATTATTAGCTTACTCTCATAGCTCAACACCACCTAAAAATTGCACATCCTTAACAATTGTAGGTTCATTAACCCCATGTAGAACATGCATGTAAACAATATGCTCTCATATATCAACCATTAGATTTAGTATTTCTAGCAATGACTTATCACTTATCCTACTTAGTGGCTTTATTAACTCAAATGATTAGTTTGAGAGTCTAAACATGTCTTTGTATTGCTCTTTCTATCCCAAGCATGGATAATGTGTCAGTTATGATTGCTTTATAAACCTTAACTTAGCCCTCTTTATACTCTATCATAAGTTTCAGCTTCATAATCCCATCATGATGAATTTAAATAATAATCAACATTGTACATTATCAAGATTTAGTAATTATGTTGATGTATTCAAAAATAGGTACCATATCTCCAAATTAAGTGAAAGTTTTATGCACTTACCTATTCCTATATATGACACTCAAATCTAGCCTGAAATTCAGTTATGGCATGTAATAATTAATAAAATTATTGTCACTAACCTATATATGAAATTCTTAATTTAATGTCCTTAACCCAACAACATATAATAAGAACTTTCAAATAAAAACCCTAACCATATTAACCTCAAATAGCATATAGATACAATTTATAATAAAAAACCCTGGACCCATTTATCCTAGTAACCTAATTAATTGAATTATTAATCAAAAACCCTAAACCTATTTACCCAACAATCCATAAACATAATATTTAATCAAGACTCTAATTTGATTAACCCAAAAATATAATGTTTAAAACCCTAATCCAAAAATTAAATTAAGGTTAAATAGGATTTGTTAAACCCTTAACAAACCTTAATCCTTAATTTAACAAATCCTATTCTGACAAATCACAAAAGGCACTTGAACATATAATATATTTTAAAAAATTCAAAGATACTTAATATAAGAGCACTATAACTAGCCTTTTCCCTCTAATTTAGAAACAAGTGGGCTCCTTTTGTGTTTGAAATAGGTCTTAACAAACTTTTTTTTATTATCGCTCTCTGTCTCTAAATGATTCTCATGGACCACTTGGTCCCTTCTCCAGAAACATTTTCTCATTTTCTCTCTCGTTCTCTTTATCACCCTTATAGCTTCTTCCCTACTTTCAAATTTAAGTTTTTTCATTTACTTCTCATTAAACTATAGTTTTGAGAGTTATATAATTCCATTTTGTTACAATTACATTTTTCTTTTTATTTTAAATATTTACTTACAATCTTTTTTGATTTACCTTAATCTGTATTTATTTTTTTAATTATCATTTTTTTATTTACCTTAATCTTTATTTATTTATTTTTAATTTTTATTTATTTCTTTATCAATCTTTTTAATTTTACTATGAAATTTCATTTAAACTTTACATGAGTTAGGCTTTACTATGAAGTTGCATAAGTAGACCATTTAACTTTAATGTTAGTATCTCAATTAATAGTCAACATTTGAAAGGAAAATAAGAACTAATGATATATGGAAATATTTTGAAGTTAAAATTATTTATGGCAAGTCTAAAGTTGTTTGCCAAACTTGCAAAGCAATTCTTTCCTCTAAAAGTGCAAATGGTACAAACCACTTAGAGAGACATATTGGCAAGCATATTAAAGCAAAACAAGTGGATGCAACTAAACAAATACAACTGACTCACGCAATAAGTTTTGTGGGTCTTTCTCATTATTCTCAAGTGCATATAAGAAGTGAACTTGCTAAATATTATGTTTTCAGAAGATGATCATTTTTAAAATTGTATGCAAATTGTTGTTCAACCTAGTTTTAAAAAAGTATCTAGAAATATTGTTAATGCTAATACTATGAAAATATATATTTTCATACAAAAATGAATTAATTTCTCGTCTTTCTCATATTAATTGTAAAACTACTTCGACATGATATTTGGCATGATAAATATAATATATCATTTATTTGTGTGACATTGTCATTTTATTGATGATTCTTGGAATTTAAATAAAAAAATTCTTAGTTTTCAACCTATAGCACGTCACATGGGTCATATGGGTGCAAATTTTTCTCAAGCTATTATCGATGTCATCTTGCAATGTGGTATTCAAAATAAAATATTTTCTATTTCTTTTGATAATGCTACCGGTAATATTTCTGCTACTAATCTTTTGAAAAGTAATATAGTTCAATTTATCTTTTGCTAAAATTTTTTCATTTTATTTTTTTATCTTTTGTCATCCAACGATTTGAATTAAATAAATTATTTGTGTTGGAATTAGGTCCTATTATGCACGTTAGCAAACGTTATTTATTCCGGTAAGCTTTGGCATCTTATTTCAACGGCCTTTTTTTCTTGTCTCTAAATTATAGTTTTCTTTTTTCTTTTTGTTCTATAGAAGTTCTGGAATATTTTGATTTTTAGTTAGATTTAATGCGTTTTTTGCTAGCCTTTTTGTTTGCTGCGTAACAAATTTTCTTAAAAATCTTAGGTTTCTTTAAACATTAGCTTTTACTTCGTTAAGATTACAAAATTTTCGTTCCAATAAAATTTAAAAATTTAAGATGTTTATTGTAATTAAAATATAGACATTAAACTTAAGTTGCACTATGAACCAAAATATTATAGTGTATTATTCTCATAGCTATAGCTTTATGTCATGTGCATTTAGTCATATTTGTGTAATTAAAACTTCATATAGAACTATACCAATTTCCAATTTTTAACATTTAAATCCGATGTAAGGACAAAATTTATAAATGCTCCTACAATTGAATTCCTCTATTTTTCTTTTTCTGAAAAACAGGAAAACCCTTTCAAAGTGGGTCATTATACCAGTAAATAAATGTTTGCAGTACAAGAAATGTGAAGTAATGAAACAAATGAATGATTGAGTATAAATACAAAAATTAATAAATGATATTACAAAAATTAGAATTATTAATTATCTACAGACGTGGATCTACTTTTTTTGTCTTCATACTTATTATTGTATTAAACTATCTTTATATATTATGTGTCCAACCCATCTAGTAAATAAGAAGATAGAAATTTATGCCAAATTGAACTTCTATAAACTGCCAACACTACGTAACCCTTTTTGTTGCCCTTATTCTGCAATAAAAAGTCTTAAAAGAGTATTGAAATACTTAGAATACCTATTTCTAGAAATTTTTAGTAAAAATTAGCGAGAACACTCACTTAAAACTTTTTTTTAATATTATTTTTAAAATATTTTAAATATTTATTTGTACCACATATTAAAAAAATAAAATAATTATAAGTAAATTATTTTTTTATTTATAAATATATTATTAGATATTTAATACAAATTTATTTATAATTTTTTTATTATTTTTAACTCATCTATTTATTTTTCACGTACTTTTTATTTTATTTTTTTTAAATTTTTAAAATTTATTTAACTCATTTTTTATATAAAATTAATTAAATATCAGGTAAATTATTGCACATAAAGTCTCGTTCGGTGACAGCGCGAGTCACCACACATGAAGTCTCACTATGTGACAGGTGGCTGTCTTTAGATTAGCGGCATGTGATATAAGGAATGGCCCTACCATTAAATGGGTGTCGTAACATTATAGCTGTTTGCTTTCACGTCCATTGATAAAATCAATACACGTCCATCGACACACCAGTCTCAGCGTGCGAACAGTTCTTGTCCTGTCACATTAAATATTTCACAAGTGTCTGAAAATTAGGGGCCTTGGCATGTGAATAAGGACACTGTTCACTGTTATTTAATTTCTCCAGCTGCTCAGCAAAATTCTTTTACTGTAGAGTGAAAGAAGGGACAAAAAATATACTAAGGAAAACAATACGAATTTCCTTAAATTAGATGATAGATGGACTAATGAACCTAACGTATTCGACATGCGGACTCACATTAAAATGATCCATGCATACTTCCCTAGCTAACAATTATTTATTGGTTTATTAAACTTATCAAAAGAATGATTTTTAATTGCTTGTTCTTTTGGCCTGTTGTTTTGATTCATTTTTGCCCTAATATGCTCAGTTTGATTGTAACTAATGATTATGAAGAGTGGCAATTTATGATAATATTGCCTATGTAACTATGTTGCTTTCGAGTGAAGGAAGGTCCCCTAGCCTGATTAATTTCGGAGAAAAAAGAAAAAAAAAAACCATGTGACAAAATGAGTGAGAGAATGTGTGAGTTTCGAACTCCAGTCCTGCTGGCTGCCCCTAAGCACCTAAGCAGGACGAACTCAATGGGAGCAATTGTCCCCCAACCAGACTTTTACCACACACACACACACACACACACACACACACACACACACACACACACACCTATATATTTTATATAATCTTCCATTTGGCCTATCAAGTCTCGAGTTTAATGCTGATATTTGTTATGCAGTTTTAAAAATTATTTTCATTAATTTTTTATGCAGTTTACTCATAGTATTATTAGTATGCTACTTATAAAATGTTTAAATCAGACACTCCCTCAAGTCTTGCTCGGATGGCCAAAGGGGCAGCCGTAACAAAAATATCTCACTTTCTTTACATTAGCCTAATACTATGAGTAAAGATAGCATACTAATGTATAAAAATTCAATTGAATATTTTAAGTAAAAAAATTCAATTTAATACTTTCGTGTACAAAAAAATTTAGTTATTATCTTAAGTCAATTGAATTAAATGAAACTAAAATTTTAACAATACTAGTTAAAGAATTATGAGAACTAACTAATTTTAGATATGGTCTAAATCATTGTAATATTTTCAAATTTCGAGGAATACACTAGACTGAGGAGCAAATGTCTTCTTTAGGGGTGGGGCCAATCGTCCCCATTGCTGGAACTCATAATTCATCTCTTTAAGAAAGAGAGGAAAGAAAAGAAGAGTAAGAAAAAGGTTTTATTGAACGGGGCTCGACTACATGCTACAGTGAATTTATATGGATATTAATATCGTTAAAGTTGAAAGAAAGTTAATCTTTCTGAATAATTTTTTAAATAAAAAATATCTATGTGGCAACTTTTTTCTAATTTTAGGATTTTTTTACTTAGCGTCCATAGTTTCTAATTTTTAATATTAATTTAATAGTTAATTTGTGATCTTTTTTAAAATTGAAATTTTAATATACATCTATTCTTATTTTTTATATTATAAAATTAAATATACTTAATGTATATTATTATTTTTTATTTTTTAACTAAATTACGCAATCTCAAATATTACTATTTTTATTCAAAATTTTTAAAAAAAATTAATATCTGAAATTGGTTAACTAGAGTTGGTCACTGCTTTGTCCTTTTCATGAATGTATATATATCGGGGCAACTTTCTTTTCGAAAAGGAAAATGCAATGAAGCTATGCAATATTTGCCAGCACACTTTTTGTAAAATCTCATGAAAGGTTATTCATGTTGCAGAATCATGTAGAAGGATATCATGAATTATCATTAGAAACATAAATATACTTTTTGAAAGCTGTTGCTAGGCGGGAAGCTGATTCCTATATAAAAGTTGAAGATGATCCGCATGTAAATATTCGTTAGTTTTTCAATACCTTTACTCTTTCACTCAATATAAAGGCAGTAGTTAATGCGATTTAGGGCCTGAATTGATTTAAATTTTTGATAGGCATTATTGGCTCAATCTGGCTCACCAGAGATCTAGGCCTGATTTTATTTTCGTTGTATGAATTTTGGATCCGTGCGAGTGCAGAAGTAAGTAATCGAGTGTAACTAAAGAATAAATGTAAAAAAGAAAAAGGTAGGAACTTTGATATTGGTGGGTCAAATAAAGGAGATCATCCACATTCATTCCAATTGCAAGTATATTGTTTATTCCAGCTTTATTTGTTAATATTTCTAATTGTCCAATGTCTTTTCCACCAGTAATAGGTCCTCTAAGGACCTTTTTGGCTATTATTTACTTGGTTCTGATATTTTTTGTGACACCTAACTGGTTTGGTACTTCAATTAATGGTTACCGCCAACTACGTTTTTCTCATATAAGATAATAGGCCAACATAAAATTCATCAATGTCTACAAAGCTATAGAATGATAATGGCTTAAAGGGTGCATCCACGAAATTTGCTGTGCATGTTTCTCACGTTAGATTGGTTGTTTTGTTTCTTTTTCTTTTTGGATAAAACCGGTGCTAATTCGTACATGGATCGCCCTGTCATTAAAGGTTAAATTATATAGTTTTTAAACTAGATCAAGATGTGCGGATAATCCATTAATTTGTTATTGCCCACCCGTTTTACAATAGTGCATTAATCTATATGTCTATTATTATTATTGAATATAAAAAAAATTAGTAAAATATTTATGCATAAGCATTTATTTAATTTTAAGAATATTTAAATTAAATTTTAAATCTTTAATAGATTTTTTCACTTTATAATATTTGATAATGAATTAATAATTAGTTTCTAGTATTTTTTAGAATTTTAATAAAATTAAAATTTTAATGTATATTTAATTTACTAAATTATGATTTAACATATATTATAATTTATTTAATTTATATTAATAATTGTTTACATTATATATAAAATTTGTATAATATAAATTCTTATGATTAAAAAAAATAAAAAAATAAACAAAAAAAGAAAATCATAATTTTGTTTTGTTTTTTTTAGAAAGGAAAAATATTTCTAAATTTACTTTTTTCATTCTTAAAAATGAAAAAACTTATAATTTAAGTTTTTTTCTTTTTTTCTTAAAAAAAAAAAGAAAAGAAAACAACTACTTTCAAACTCATTTTTTATTTTTTCATTTAAATAACACACAAACAAAAATACATATATCAATAAATATGATAAATATATGCATTACATGAGTCTAATATTATTGTATATATTAATATTACTAAAATTAAAAGAAATTTAATAAAACATTTATATGATAAAATATGTTTAATTTTAAGAATATTTAAATATTTAATTCAAATTATAATTTTTTTCTTAAATTTTCATAATTTGTAATATTTAATATTATGTTAATAGTTAACTTGTAATATTTTTAGTATTTTAATAAAGCTAAAATTTTAATATTTATCCAATTTACTTAATTATAATAATATGTATTATAATTTATTTAATCTATATTAATAATTTTTCAAATCTGTATATATATTATAATTACAGAAAATGAGAAAAAGATAATGAAATACTTATGTGATGATATTTACTTAATTTTAAAATTATCTAAATATTTAATTCAAGTTTTAATTTTCTTAATAAATTTTTATATTTATAGTATTTAATATTAATTTAATTATTATTTTTAAAATTTTAAAATATTTTAATATGATTGAAATTTCAATATGCATTTATTTTACACAATTTATTCAATTTTAATCTAAAATAAATTATAATTTACTTAATTTATAATAATTCTTTTACATATATCTAAAATTTGTGTAATGTAAATATTCATAATTTAGAAAAATAAAAAAAAAATAATTTTAAATTTCTCTTTTTATTATTTTAGAGAAGGAAAAAATTGTCTAAACTTTCCTATATTTCTAAAATAAAATAAATATTTATAATTTAAATTTTTTCTTCTTTTTATCTTCGTAAAAAACTACTCTTAGATTTATTTTTAATTTTTTGAACTTAATAGTTAGTTTTTAATATTTTTTAGTATTTTAATAGAATTAAAATTTTAACATTTATTCAATTTACATTAATAATTTTTCCATCTATATGTATATTATAATTACAAAAATGAAGAGAAAAATACTAATGTGATAATATTTATTTAGTTTTAAAAATATTTATGTATTTAATTTAAAATTTATTTTTCTTAATAAACTTTTATGATTGTATTATTTGATATTAATTTAATTATTAATTTGTAGTATTTTAATATAATTAAGATTGTAACTTCCATTTATTTTATTTAATTATGATTTAATATGTATTATAATTTATCTAATTTATATTAATTTTTTTCATAGATTTAAAATTCGCTCAATGTAAGTATTCATAATTAATAAAAATAAAAGAATAATTTTTTAAATATAATGCTAAATTTCTCTTTTTGTTATTTTAGAGAAGAAAAAATTTGTCCAAACTTTCCTATATTTCTTAAAAAGAAATAAATATTCATAATTGAATTCATTTTTTCCTTTTTATTTTCTTAAAAATCTATTCTTAATTTTTTATTTTTAAAAAATAAATAAATATTCATAATTTAAGTTTTTTATTTTTTATTTAAATAAAATACAAAAGAAAGCATTTTTCAATAAATATGGTAAACCCACACATTGTGTGAATTTAATACTAATATATCTAAAATTTATACAATACAAATAATCATAAATTAAAAAAAAGGAGGGAAAAATTTTTAACAATCTTAAATCTTTTTAAGAGGGAAAAAATTTTAAATATTTACATTATTTTTATAAATATATATATTTTTATTTATTAACATCATGGCCCTAGAACCAGGGTCCCCAAACCATGGTAAATGAATTTTTTTTCTAATATTCTTATATATTATTTACTTATATATTCACATTATATACACAAGCACATGCATATTATATATGCTCACTGCTATGTTTTTATAAATTATCCAAACACACATACACACACACTACATTTAATTTATATAATTTTGGTCTATTTTATATTTATTTTAGATTTTTTATTTATATAACATCTAATTTCTATTTTTTATATTTATATATTTTATAAATTTTGTACATATATGTATATGATGTATACATGTATCTATATATTACATATAACATATATATGCATGTTATAGATATATAAAAGGTGTAGGGCACAAATTAATTAGTGAAAAATAAAAAAATTAATGTTTAAATAGTAATAAATCAACCGGCAAGTTAACCAAAATCTAACCATTAATTTGAATTTGAACTAAATCCGAATAACTCAAATAAGTTGAACTTAAAATCTACCCGAACCTAAAATGACCAAATTCAAATCTACCCAGTGTAATACATTTGATTCATTCGACACCTATAATTATAATCACGGGTCACTAATTCCCTATCGCCCCTAAAAGGCAATAACTATTTTTGAGTTATTGTGATTAGATGATATTGCATATGGGAAAATAATTTTCCCGCAAATAGCAGCTGGAATCTAAAAAGAGAAAGATCACCTAACAAGGCTTTGCCACGAGCTCATATCCTCTTTATTTATCTTTTTTCTTTTGGTTTCTTCTTTTGGTCCTCTTCGAAGAGGCGAAATGACTCTTACATAGAATGGAGAAGAGAAAACTAACTTTGATAAATTTAAAATGTTTGGTATTTTTATCTATTCTCCTACCTTTCACAAAATTGAACTTATGGAAGTGCTTTTCCGTCATGCTTATTATGACTAGTTATTTCAGTTTTCTATTAACACCTTAACAATAACTTCATTCTTTTTTATTGGTCTGACTTATTTGAAATTCAATGAAATGAATAATTCATAAATAAAAAAAAATTAATTCTTATGTAGTATTCTATACGTTTGGTAATTCCTTGTCATATCAATTTTCAATTTTTGGTGATTGAGATTTCTGAACAATATGAATTAATAATTAATGATAGATATTACCTCTCTCTTTAAACAAATTCCTTTTAAATAAATTGAAATAATTGAATTTTTACTATTTGGGATCATCTTTGGTCTAATTCATTTTAATTTGATAGATAATTTGTAACTGTTTATTTTCAATTTTAAAGAAAATTTGCTGGCACAAATTTATACATGGAAATCCTTGGTGTTGAAGACAGTTTTAGCAAGCAAAACTTGTATTGTTCCATTTATAAAAAGCCTCGTTGTTAGAAACCTTACCCTACACCAAAGAGGAAACTTTGCGACATATTTTTGAAGACAATCGATTGGCAAATCCTTTTGGAAACATTTTTAATGTTCTAGTTGCAAATTTAGAATTTCTACATGATTGGTGTATCAGATCAACTTATTGCTGCAATTAATCAGTGCTAAAAATGAAAACAATCGGGCAGTGGATGCAAAATTTTAGCCAACGCTCTAAATGAAAACTTACACCTCATCTAATTGCCACAAGATCTCAAGGCTTCATAAAAATTGTACAATAACAAAAACATCTCTTTTCAATTGTAATGTGTACGAGCTAATATCGAGAAGAAGAGAAGAGACAACTCTTTGAGTGAGAGCAAGAGTTGTTGAAAGTGAAAGAGAAAAAAAAAAAAGTAAGAACATTTTAAGTGTGTAGAATAGGAGCATGTGAGCTTGAAATTGCCACATGGCCCGTTTCCTTCAAGATGCCATAACTAAAAGGAAATGAGCCATTTGGCCATGGGGCTATGAAGGCTAGAGGGGAACTCCTCTCACTTCCATTGATTATCCTCACCTCAGTAAGATACAATAGGCAAACACAATTTTGCTTGCTCAATTGGGCCAAGAGCAGACCAAGATGATCAGAATTAAACTTTAATGCATCACATATATTCTTCGCATTATGCTTCAACATATTTACATAATTTCTTTTTTATTTTTTTTATCTTTGGCCAATGCGAGAGAATTCAAAATTTCAAAATTAGTAATTATGCTCCAAAATCAAGTATACCTTCCCAATTTATGTACAAGGTTAAGATTGGCCCGAAGACATGATCATATGAGATAATTGAAGGATATTTTTCAACAAATCGACTTGCACACTGTTAAATGTTAATGTCGTTAGAGACATTAGCCATAGGGAAGCAAATTTTGGGAGAATATAATTACATTTTTTTAATGCATAAGAAAATGAAGCAATTACACATAGATGTAATGGACACAGCTAGATACAATAAATAAAATAGTACAACTTCTTACAATTTTTTTTGGTCTTTTCATATACTCTTTTTTTATATTATTATAATAATATTTGTATTATTTTATTAAATCTGTCCCAATATATCCACAATTTTTGTGTCCAATAAGTATTTTTATAAAAAAAAATATATATACTAAGTAGACACTTTGTCTAATAGACTTAGTTAAACAAAGTGTAGTTATACCACATAAATAGCATTTGATACTATATAGTAGAGTTGCATAAATAGAAAATAATTTTTCATATGAAATTTATATAGTATCAAATACTATTTTATGTGGAATAAATTACATTGTGTTTATCAATGTCCACCAAACAAAATGTTCGTGTAATGAGATCTTTTTATAAAAAAAAGAAATCAAATTAGATGATTTAAAAGTACTTTCCATCATAGTAATGTTAAGACACTAGAGATAAAAGACAAGATCTCTTGTGTACTTTTTTAATCACCAAAAAAAAAAAAATGAAGATCCATTATTTGATTCAAAAATTAAGGACTAATATTCTATGGTACATTGGACACATTTCACTATTTTTATATTCATACCTATTTATTTATTGAAATTACCCCTCACTATTACTTTTGATAGTTGAAATCGTCCACTCATGCACTTTTCCATCATCTTTGTCCATATGTCCACTACGTGGTTGCCAATTGGACATATAGAAATTGATAAGGATGCTACTTGATCAACATGATCTAACATGACAATCTTTTTGAAAAATTAGAAATTTGTAAAATTTAAAAATTAAAAAATTGGAAAAATACTCTCTCTTCTCTTTTTCTCTCTTCCTTGCACATCTGATGACTCGTTTATGGTAATGGGGGAGCCTGCCGATTATGTGCATGTCTATGATGTGAAAAATGGGTATGAGAAAAGAGGAGGAAAATAATTTCTTTAGCAAGATATTTGGCCTATTTTCACTCCTAACACACAGGCTCTTTATATAGAGTGATGGGACTGTAAATGTACGGCAGCCTCCTTGAATACGGTCGTTGCCTACTCAAATCTTGACTCCAAAATTTTAGGTAGGGAATATAAATATATAACAAATATAAGAGTAATAAGAAGATAGTATAATAATTTTTTTATATTTAATTTTATTTATTTATTAAATTAAGTGAAATGTGATTAATTTATATTTTGTTTTTATTATATTACTTTGTAAATATTGTTATGTAATTTTTTAAAAAAATAAAAATCAACAATTTGCAAATTGTATGGATAGAAAATGGGTCTTTGTTGAATTATCCTTATCGTCTTATGCTCTCCAGTCCATCCATTTTCTTAATTGACTGGGTTTAGAAAGAGGAGAAAGAGAAAGAAAAGAGAGAGAAAGAGAGGTAAAAAGAGATGTGAGAATTTTTAAAATTTGTCTTTTTAAGTTTCACAAATTCTTTATTTCTCAATAAAAAAAAAATTGCATGTACCACCTGCAATGTGGTCTGTGCCAGAGAATTCAAACTATTTGTTTTTATTAAGAAAAAAAAAAAAGCCCGGGTGTTATAGTCAACCAACCAAGGAGTCCCTTAGTATACCTATCAACTTCTATCTTTACACATGGCAGCCACGTGGATATACTCAAAGGAAAGATATATGGATGGGATGATTTGAGTTAACGGAGATAATAATGGAGGGCAATTTCCAAATAAAAATAAAAAAGAAGAAGAAGAAAGACACAGTTTCAAAAACTGTCAAATGTGGCAGTAAATTCTTGATTTTTCTCTTAATTTATATGATGACAACTTTTATATTTTCACGTGGCGGCCACAAGGATAGAATTAACGAAAAAGTGCATGGTTGGGTTGATTTGGGTAACAAAGATAATGACATAGGGCTATTTGGAAAAAAAAAAAAAAGTATGAATCCAAAAACTATACAATGCGATATTGAATTCTTGATTTTTATCTTACTTTGTATGTTAAAAATTCCCACCGCAAACATAAATTTTCAAAAAGCAACTATAGAGATCTAGGAGTGACGGAGGCAACTGGATATAATTAATAAAATAATACAAATTTTAAATTTTTTTCTCATCATTAAATTACCTTTTGTATTATTATAATAATATTTATATCGTTTTATTAATTGCGTTCAATTGTATGTGTCCAGCTAGTATTTCTATTTTTTATAAAAATGAAACATTCAAAATTTTCAGCATTCGGCGATACTAGCGTTTTTATTAAGAACTCTTTTTATTATACAATTTAATTACTGTGTATGTCAAATTCTTGACAAATGGATTCTACATAATTTTGTAAAATGAAAATTGTTTATCATTATCACCTATGATTCTTTGTGAAAGTCTTAACAACCTAGCATAACGTATTATATAGAAAAGGGTCGAGAAAACACTTTTAAAAAAAAAAGAAAAGAAGGGGGGAATAGAATAAGCCAAGAAAATTTATCCTGCTTTTCAATGTGTAAAATTATTACACACATTTTACTTTTTAATTTGAGTATTATTTTAATTTTTAACCTTATTCATCTTAATATTTTGAATTTTAATTACACTTATTTAATGTTTGATATTTTGTTATTTAATACATTTAAGAGACGAATTGAGTTTCAAATAAGTTTAAAGAAATAAAAGATTTAAATTAAAAAACTTTTTATATTTTGGCATGAATTAATTTTTAAAATTAATTTTTAATTTTGTAGTTAAATAAATTTCTTTTCATTTGATTTATCTGGATAATATAGAAAATTTGCATAATTTTGTATTTAACTCTTCTCCTCGTGGGATTGACATTTAGATTTACATTCACTTTACTACTTGAACATTTCATACATTTATAATGAATTTTAAAATAATCAAGTTTTTGACATTATTATTGGAAAGTAGAGTTTTTAACATTAAAATAACGAATTCTTTCTATTAATTTAAATTTTATTTTTATTTTTATTTCGTTTAACTAGTTTTTTTTGTTTTTAGTGTATTATTCTATTTTGAATTACTTTTTTATTAGATTAGTTTTTTATTCAATTTTGTAATTTTTCTTCTTTAAAGTCATTTGTTTTTCCTTAGGGTGTTATTGATTTTTTATTTTCATGTGTTCTCTTCCTTGTTTAAGAATAATTAAGTGTGTTGATATTTGATTAAGATTATTATTTTGTTCATATTA
This sequence comes from Bruguiera sexangula, assembly GCA_020141445.1. Classification (NCBI taxonomy): domain Eukaryota; kingdom Viridiplantae; phylum Streptophyta; class Magnoliopsida; order Malpighiales; family Rhizophoraceae; genus Bruguiera; species Bruguiera sexangula. Next base: position 7,756,920 of record JAHLGP010020642.1, on the reverse strand, counting down.
CTTATAGTGTCATTTTAAAAAACTAGTAGCACGATATTCACCGAAATTAGATGAAATTTTACTTTTACTTAGTTTTTTTTATTCCTAATAAGAGTTGAATTAGGTTTAATTGATATTCTAATATTTTAGTTTTGTGTTAACAAAGTTTTATTGTAATAGGTATTTTTTGGCCAAAACATATGGAGACACTATTAGAAATCATAAGCAATTGTTGAATTATGAGTTGTGCTTACCCCTGTTTGAAGGAAACGATGTTCTATTCAAGATTAATTGCTTACTACTAGCACCACCCTATCTTGACAAAAAATATTCGTTTACTAAGGTTTCTAGTCATTTTTATGTCTTTTTGTTCCCTTGTCGTTAGAACTATTTTTGTTAGATTTTGATTCGTATTTATAGTTTTTAGTAATTTTTGTTCAATATTATTGAAATATTTGTTCCTAACATTGTGAGGTTGTTTACTTTATGCCACATACATGTAGTCAGAAGATCATATATTAAGGAAAGAGTGGCAATTAGAGCAAGAGCAAGTAACAATGAAAAACAAATTGATCAATCAAATTTAAAGCTAAAATCAAGATCCAAAAGCATTACATGATTATGTTGTGCCAAGTGTTAATGATGCCTAATCTAGCAATGCAAGGTTAGCATTGAATATGGATAATTTCAAGATGAAACTAGGCCTTATTCAAATGGTTCAACAAGATTAGTTTGGTAAAGAGCCATAGGACCCAAATGCATATCTTACTAACTTCTTGGAAATTTATGATACTATCAAGATAAATAGAATTAGCAATGATATCACTCATTTGAGACTTTTCCATTATCTCTTAAGGATAAGGCAAATATTCGGTTAAAGTCTAAGGCTCCTAATTCTTGTGCAACCTAAAATGCCTTGTCATAAGCATTTTTGAGTAAATATTTCCTCCCAAGTAAGACTATAAAACTTAGGATTGATATTACTAATATTGTTTAATTTAATGGTGAGTCTTTGTGTGGAGCTTGGGAAAGATTTATGGAGTTACAAAGATGATGTCCCCATTATGGTTTACGTGACTAGTTGCTGGTGCAAACATTTTATAATGGTTTGACACTTTCAGTCAAAATTACTATAGGTATAGTTGTAGGAGGTGCTTTGATGCGCAAGACAATAGAAGAGGCATATAAGTTATTAGAAGATATGATTTTAAATAATTATTAGTGGTCAAATGATATAAGTATGCCCTATAAAGGTTTAGGCATGTATAAAGTTAATGGAATAAATATGCTAAATGCCCAAGTTAATAACCTAGTAAAAATGTTTGGTAAGTTAAGCAATGTTAATGTTATGTCTAACCTAAATGCTATGAATTATGATTGATGTGGAGGAGTACACTTTAGTTCTAATTATATCCAGGTTAAACAAACACAATTTGTGTCAAATTTTAATAAGCAGTAGCAAAATATCTTTATTCCTAAACTTATAAACCAAGATGGAGCAATCATCCTAATTTATCTTAAAATGATCAAGGGCATCAAGGCAATAGCTTAAGACCTTCCAATTATCATAGTTTTTAATTGAGACCCTAAGGAATAATGCAATAATAGAAGACCAAGTTAATGTGAGAGTTAGCTATTGATAAGCTAGTCAATGCCACTTCGAAGAGGTTTAAGTGACTAGAGTTTAAATTTGATTAGTTGGTTACTTTTAATTGGAAATTAAAGTTCAAATAGGTAAGGTAGCAAATGCAATCCAACTTCATGGTCAAGGGAACCTATCTGGTAAAATAGAGGTCAAATACAAAAGAGTAGTGTAAGGTAGTGACTTTGGGAAGTGGTAAGCAACTTGGTTAGGTAAGTAATAAGATTGTAATGAATGATGGTGTTAATGTGAGCCAAGAAGAGGTAAGTCAAAAGGAAGCTGAATAAACTAAAACACTATCCACACCATCTATACCATCCATACACCACTAAAAATCAACCTTTATGTCCCCCTTGTTCCTTTTCCTCAAGGGTTTAAGCAAAATAAAATAGGTAATTAATTTGAGAAATGTCTTGAAGTATTTAGACATACAAAAGGAAATTAAAGGAGCATGAAATCGGTACTTTAATTGAAAAATGCAATGCAATTATCCAAAATAAGGTTCCACCAAAACTTAAGTATCTAAGGAGCTTTCTAATCCCTTGCACAATTGGTGATGTTGATTTTTCTAAAACTTTGCGTGATTTAAGCATTAATGTTTCACTTATACATTTATCTGTATGTAAGATACTTAGATTGAAGGAGCTAAAACTTACTACCATATCTTTGTAATTAGTCAACTGATCAGTGAAGTATCTCATGGGTATCTTAGAAAATGTGTTAATTAAAGTAAAGAAAATTTTTGTTTCTATTGATTTCATTATGTTAGAAATGGAAGAAAATAAAGAGATTCCAATTATATTGGGTTATCCTTTCTTAGGCACTGTTAAAGTTGTTATAAATGTTAAAATTAACAAGTTGACATTAAAAGTTGGTGATGAAGAGGTAAAATTTAATCTATCTAAGGTTACTAGATATCCTTCTTACACTAATCATGTTTTCCAAGTTAATTTTGTTAATAAGCTGACTTAAGAAGTCTTTAGGGATAACAATCCCAAAAAACCTCTTAAGAATTGTTTAGTGAATGTAAGGACAACCGAGGATGATAATTTAAAAATTATAGTAGTTGCATTTGCCTTAAAAGTGACTAGTTTAATGCCAAAGTAGATAACCTTTCAATTTGAGAGTCTAAGCAAAGGTAAGTCACTTCCTTTTCTTTTTGATGTACATGCCTTAATTTTGAAGTTGAAGTCATTACCTCTACATCTCAAGTATGCATTTTTGGTGGATAAAAATACTTTTTCTGTGATTGCAAATGTGTCTTTATATAATATTCAACTTGAAAATTTGTTAAGTGTGTTGAGATTAAAAAGAAAGATCATAAGATGGATTATTTCAAAACTTAAAGGAATTAACCCTTCTTTTATGCATGCATCGAACATTAATGGAGAAAAACCATAGACAACTTATTGAAAATCAAAGATAGTTAAATCCTTATATGAAAGAAGTGATTAGGACTAAAATTCTTAAATGGTTAAATGTAGGGATCATCTATTCAATATCTAATGGTTCTTAGATTAGTCTAGTGTATATAGTACTAAAAAAGGGTAAGATAACTATTATGTATAATGAACATGATGAATTAATTTCTCATAGGATAGTGACTGGGTAAAGGGTACGTATAGATTATTAAAAACTTAATGTGAATACCCTTAATGATCATTTCCCCTTACCTTTTTTTGATCAAATGTTGAAGAGACTTATTGGTTATAAATATTATTATTTTCTAGATAGTTATTCAAGTTATAACCGAATTCCTATAACTCCAAAGGACCACTAAAAAAAAAGAAAAAAAACCACTTTCACTTATCCTTATGGTACTTTTGTATTTTGTAGGATGCTTTTTGATTTATGTAGTACACCTAATACATTTCAACATTGCATGATGACCATTTTTTTTTACTTTATTAAGAAAATCATGAAAGTTTTCATGAATGATTTTTTTATGTTTGGATCTTCTTGTGATAGTAGCTTAGTTAACCTATTTAAAGTTTTGCATCATTATAAGGAGACCAACTTGGTCTTGAATTAGGAGAAGTGTCATTGTGTTTGGATCTTCTTTTGATGGTGTAAAAAGACATTATGTTGAGTTATAAGATATCAACTAAGGGTATTAAGTTCGATTAAGTGAAGATAGAAACAATTAAAAAGTTGCCTCTACCTATTAATGATAAAAAAGTTAGAAGTTTCCTTAGTTACATGAAATTTTATTGGTGTTTTATTAAGGATTTTTCTAAAGTTACTAAATCTCTTTGCAATCTTTAAAATAAGGATGCTGCTTTTGAGTTTGATTATGATTGTTTAAATGCTTTTAAGAGGTTGAAAAAAAAGTTGGTTTTTGCACTAATTCTAGCAAAACTAGATTGGAATTTGCCCTTTTGGTTGATGTGTGATGATAGTGACTTTATCTTAGGCATTATTTTTAGGCAAAGAATAGTAGGAAAGTTACACTTTAAATAATGCATAGTTAAATTATGCAACTATTGAGAAAAAATTGCTTGCTGTGGTATTTTCTTTTGACAAGTTTTGATTATGTTCCATAGGTTCCATGGTGATCATTTTAACTAACGATGCAACAATTAAGTACCTATTAGTAAAGAAAGACACCAAGCCATAACTAATTCATTAGTTATTGCTACTCTAAGAGTTTGATCTCGAAATTCAAGAAAAAAAGGGCTTAAAGAATATGGTGATTGATCATTTGTCCAAATTAGAAGGACAATCACAAGTAGGAGAGATATCCATTAATGAGAGTTTTTCATATGAACAATTACTAACTATATCACTTGTTCCATGGTATGCAAATTTGGTGAACTATTTGGTGAATGGTATAGTTCCACCTAATTTGAGCCATCATAAAAAAAGGAAGTTCTTGAGTAATGTGAAGTACTACTTCTAATAGGAGCCACTGTTGGACAAATTTTCTGTTAATGGGATAATTAGGCAATATGTGTCCCAAAAAAAGATTAATGATATTTTTCATCATTATCATTCCTTAGAGTGCAACAGACATTTTGATACTTCAAAGATAGTTGCAAAGGTATGATAATCTAGTTTTTATTGGCCAACCATGTACCAGAATGCTCAACAATTTATAAGCATATGTGATAGATATTAAAGGGTTAGATATGTGTCTAAAAGGAATAAGTTGACATTAACTAATATCTTAGAGGTTGAGTTGTTCAATGTATGAGGGTTAGATTTCAAAGGTCCATTTCCTTCATCCTTTAACAATCAGTATATTTTATTATCAGTGGATTACATTTCCAAATAGGTTAAGGCCATTGTAACTCCAATTAATGACTTATAAGTAATGATGAGATTTTTGAAGAAAAACATCTTTTTAAGATTTGGTGCCCTGAGAGTAATTTTTAATGATGAAGGGCTCCACTTCTATAATCATTTTTTTGATGTCATGTTGAAAAAGTATAAGGTTACTCATAAGGTAGTATTTGCATATCTTCCTAAAACAAATGGGTAAATCGAGCTAGCAAACCCAAAGTTAAAGTTAATTTTAGAGAAAACTATTGCCAAATTAAGGAAAGATTGGTTTAACAAGTTAGACATCACACTTTAAGTGTACAAAACAACTCTTAAAACATCTTTAGGTATGTCCCTATACAAACTTATTTTTAGGAAGTCTTGTCAACTACTAGTAGAATTAAAATATAAGACTTATTAGGCAATTAAAAAATTGAACATGGATTTGAGGGCTACAAGCAAAAAGAGATTTTTATAGTTAAGTGAGTTGGAAGAGTTCAAGTTGAATGCTTATAAGAGTGCTTGGCTTTACAAGGAAAAGATTAAGTATTGGTATGATAAACATATTTATAAGAGAACTTTTAAGGTTGGATAGTAAATGTTACTCTTCAATTCATATCTTAAGCTAAGTAAGCTTGGGTTTGGTTGGTTAGGTCCATTCATGATGATAAGGTGTATCCATATAAAGCTACTGAGGTGTATGGGGAGGCCATAGGTATATTTAAGATAAATGGACAACATTTGAAGCCCTATTTGGAGTTGATCTTATGGGATATATATGTTAGCCAAATTAAGGTTTTAAGAAAGATATATATTAAAGGGAAAATATCATAACGTGGATAAGGTTCCTAGTGGTTGAGAAGTAGGACAAAACAACAAGTAAAGAATCTAAAAATAGTGAAACAAGAGACAAACTTACAAGACTCAAAGATTGTTGACCTTCCTTCTTTTGTCTCTTTTTCGTCATTATTTACTAATTTATTTTAGGATATTTTGTAAATGGTTAATTGTTTACTCATTCATTCTAATGAAAATAAGTGCTTAAAACTTTTTTTCTATGGTAAGGATGTAACCACAAAATTAATTACACTTTAATATTCTAATTATTTTAAATGATCTTAGTTAATTCAATTTGATACTTTTCATTTTCATGTGTGTGAGTAAATGGTTGTTATTTACATATTTAAAGTACTAAATGGTAGAGTAAATGTAGAAATTTAATGTTAGTTCATAAAAGGCTTAAGCCTAGATTATGTAGTATAAAAATAAATCTACTTCTTTTAATCATTGTTAAGAATTCCACAAATCTCAAGGAATTCATGTTAGTTTTATAATCACGAAAGTAGATATAAAATTAATATGAGATAATTGTTGAGTTTTGAAAAAGATCATTATATACCTTAAGGAATTCGATCATTATTATTAACAAGTTTAATTCTAACAGTCATATGTTAAGTTTTTTATTGGTATTTGTGGATAAAATCCAAGTCATAAAACTCTTATTTATTAATTTTTAAATTACATTTTTAAATTAATTTTTAATTTTATAATTAGATCAATCCCCCTTCATTCATTTTATTTAAATAATATAGGAAATTTGCATAATTTGGTATTTAAGTTTTCTTCTCATGGGATTGATACTTAGACTAACATCTACTTTACTATTTGAACATCTCATATATTTGTGGTGGATTTTAGGACTAATACAATACAACTTTTATTCTCTAATAACTAGCATAATATCCATTCAACAACAATAAATGTAAAAGCAAAAGGAATCCCAAGTCCTTAACATGTTTACCTTCCTTTCCCTTTCATTTTGTTTTTCAATTCACACCCAATTGTGGATCCATATCATGCTACAAGTTTATTTTATTTGTCTCTTTCTCTCTCTTTCTCTTTTTAAAAAGTTACAATAACCTAACATAAACATGAATTCATATTCTTCTTTTCATAGGTTAATCATATTTATTAAAAAAATGCATTTTTCTTGTGCTTTATTTAAATGAGAAACATAAAAATAGAGTTGAATAAAAAATAAAAAGAAAAAAATAAAGACTTAAATTATATGATTGGACTCACAAAAATATGTTATGTAATTCATAGTATAACTTACGAAAGTCATAAAGAAATCAATTAAAATGATAAAATTAATTAATACTAATGAAAATAACTATAAGCACTAACATTGAAGAAAATTTGATTTAGTGAAATTTAGTTGAAAAGGCACTAGCTATGAAAAACAAAAATTATGCAAGTGAAATCTAATTAAGAAAAAAAAAAGGAATAATAATGCAAATTAAATATACTTTTGATTTTATAATATAAAGAAACAGATTAAATATATATTGAAATCTTAATTTTATCAAAATATTAATTTTATTAAGATATTAAAAAAGACTATAAATCAAGTATATAACTAATATTAAATATTATAAATTGTAAAACTCTATTAAAAAATTTTAAAATTAATTAAACATTATCACATAAGTATTTTACCAATTTTCTCTTAGTTTTCATAATTATATTATACATTAGATTTGAATCAACGCATTGCGCAAATTTTAGATATATGATTAAAAATATTTAATAATAAAATTTGAAATATTATAATTAGTTAAATCTAGTTTAACTTTACTTGTTAATTTAGATTTTAAAAAAATAATTAGTTAATTTGAATTGATTTTAAGACAAGTTTTTCCTTTTAATCTTTATTAAGAAAATTAAAAGGATTTTTTTTCTTATTATGAAAAATTAAAAAGGAAGCTATTAGAGTAGTTTTTCTTTTTCTATTTTAAGAAAACTTAACAATAGTTTTTTTTTCTTTTAAAGAAAAAATAGGTAAATTTGAGAAATTTTTTTCTTTTTGAGTAATTTTTTTCTTGTTAAAAAGAATATTCTAGAGTTTTTCTTTTGCTTTTTATTTCTTTCTGTCAAAAACTTTTATAATTATGGAGGTCAAATTATAATTACTATAGGATTCTATGAATAAATAGAATTTTTATTTAATCACAATTGAATTTATATTGATTTATTTATATAATACTACTTTAATTGTAATTAAATTTTTATAATTATATTATATTTTAATATCTTTAATTTTTAAATTTATGAGAAATTGTCATATAAATAATATCTAAGTTTTCTTTTAGCTCTAAAAATACATATTTATATATAAACTAGTATTAGATTTGTATAATGTATAGATTTATGATATTTATTAAGAAATTTATTTTTATTTGTATTTTATTAAAAAATAAAAATAAACTTAAATTGTAAATATTTTTATTCAAAAAGTGAAAGTAAATTTGAGAATAGTTTTTTTTTTTTTTTTACTTTTTAAGAAAAATAGGGGGAAACCAAAAAAAATGACATTATGAGTATTTTTTCCTTTTCAAGAAAAAAAGAAAATTTTGAAAATATTCTTTCTTTCTTTTTTTTCTCTAAGAAAACAAAAGAAAAAAAAATCTAAGAGTATTATTTTCATTTTAAAAAAGTTTTTTTTTGTTTATTGTATTTAATTATGAATATTTGCATTATATAAATTTTAAACGTATGTTAATAATTATTAATATAAATTTAATAAATTATAATGCGTGTTAAATTATAATTGAGTAAATCATATATATATTGAAATTTTAATTCAATATTTAAAATGCAATGATAATTATAAATTAACTATTAAATAAATATTAAATGCTATAAATTGTTAGAATCTATTAAATAAATTCTACAATTAAGTAGATATTGTCACATAAATATTTTATTAGTTTTATCTTAATTTTTGTAATTATATTATTTTAGTATTAGATTCATACAATATATAGGTATGCATTTTTCTTATGTTTTATTTAAATAAAAAAATAAAAATAGACTTAAATTGCTTTTTTCTTTTTTGAAGAAATGAATTTAAGAATATTTTTTGTCTTTAAAAAAATAAAAAATTAAATTATAAATATTTTTTAAATAAGAAAATAAAAGTTTGAAAATATGTTTTTTCCTCTTTCAAAAAGTAAACTCTTTTGTTATGAATTTAAATTTCTAAATTGAACCTGTCAAAATCAAGTTCAATTAAAAAAAAAAAAGACAATAATGCAAAATTACTCAATGTTGAAAACATAATATGGGCATTCACAAAATATCAAGTTCAATTAAAAAAAAAAAAGACAATAATGCAAAATTACTCAATGTTGAAAACATAATATGGGCATTCACAAAATACCTCGACTTGTTTGTGAAAGTAAAAATCTACTTTGAACCCTAAATTAATTGAAGAGTTAATTACACATTCAATAATAAAAAATGTAGCATATTTTATTTCCCAATTGTTAATTAAATTAGTACTTAGTTGTTGAGAAAAACAAATAAGGTACCATAATCAGGTTCAAAAAAATAAGTTATGCAATTTATGATATAACTTACAAAGGCCATATAAAATTAATTAAAATAATAAAACCAATACTTATCACAAAAAAAAAACTATAAGTAATAATCTTGAAAAAAAATTAAATGGATGAAATTTAGTTAAGAATGTACTAAAATTGAAAAACAAAATTACTCATGTAAAATCTAATTATAAAAACAAAAGAATTATAATACAAGTCAAATATACTTATAATTTTGTAATATAAAGAAAAGAACTATAAGTATGTTGAAATCTTAAATTTATTAAAATACTTGTCAAAATATTAATTTTATTAAAACATTAAGAAAAATTATAAATTAATTATTAAATTATTATTAAATATTATCAATTATTAAAATCTATTAAAAAAATCATAATATTAGACTCGTGCATCACATGAGTTTAATCATATCTTTTGAAAAAATTATTTTTACTTGTATCTTATTTACAAAAACAAAACACTTAAATGTTAAGAATTCCTTTTTAAAAAATTAAAAAAACAATTCTTTTCTAAATTTGGTGTAACTTAAATTTATTTTTAAATTTAGTTACATTTTTAAAAATATTTAATTAAATTAAACTGATTTTAAGAGAAATATTCTTTACTTTTTTAGGAAAATTAAAAAATTTTCTTTTCTTTTTGAAAAAAAAAATTAAGAGTAATTTTTTTCTTTTCTTCTCTTTTAAAGAAACATGATAGTAGTTCTTTTTTTAACCAAAAAAAAAAAGTAAATTTGAGAGTTTTTTCTTTTTCTTCTTTCTTAAAAATGATGATTTAGTTATTCTTTTTTTTTTTCCTTTCTTAACAATGATGATTTAAGAGTTTTTTTTTTTTTTACCATTGATCTTTTATTTTTCTTTGTTAAAAAGTTTATAATTATAAAGGTTTAATCATAATTAAAATAAAATTCTATTTATTTAACTACAATTAAATTTATGTTAATTGATTTATAAAATCTTACTTTGGTTTTAATCAAATTTTCATAATTATGATATTTTAATATTTTTAAATTTATATATTTATGAGAAATGGTTATATCAGGGAAAATTAAAGTTTGCTTTCTACTTTATTAATATATACATATTAAATTAGGTTCATGCTTTATACAAGTTCTAAATATTTGATTAAAAGGATTAAATTTAATTTGAACTAATTTTATTTATATAGTTAATTTATATTTTAAAAAAGTAATTAGTTAAATTAAATTAATTTAAGAAATTTTTTTCCTTTAAATATTTTTTAAGGAAACTTAAAAAAAAAATTCTTTTCATTTAATGGAAACAAAAAAAAATGGAATATGTGCTTTTCTTTTCTTCTTTTCTAAGAAAATTTGAAAGTAATTTTTTAAGAAACAAATAGCTGATTTTGAGAAATATTTTTGGAAAAAATTTTTATAATTATGAAAATTTAATTACAATTAAAATAAAATTTTATAAATTAATAAAATATTTATTTGATTAAAATCAATTGTATATTAATTCATTTTTAAATTTTTATTTTAACAATAATTAAGTTTTATAATTATAATATATTTTAATATATTTAATTTGTAAATTTACAATAAATTGATACATAAATAATATTCAAAATTTCTCTTAAATAATATATACTTCCATATAGATATATATAAATTAGTATCATTTTTTAACCGGCACGCAGTCCATTTCGAGCAGCTCTCTTGTTTACTTCAAACCATTCTTCATTGAACCGTCTCATCTTTTCTGGCTTCTTTTGTATCATATTTAACCGATCATCTGCCAGCTTACTCGTTTGATACTAGTTCCATATATTTCGATCATTCTGCGAATGTCGGTTCGACGTCGACTTCGGCTCCTGTCCAGATTAGCCAATCATGTATTGACATGAAACACGCATCCCCGATAACGGGTTCAAATTCATCCAGACACACTAAGACACGTGTTCCTCCTAAAATTCCAGGCTTACTAAAAGGACGTGCCTGCTATGAGCCGGCATTAACCCAGTGAAGTGAAGATCCAGATAAGGAGACAGAGAGAGACTTGGGAGCGTTGCACTTGAATTCGCTGGTTTAGTTAACTAGACTTTTCTACCTGATCAATCAAGAAAATAATACCTATTTCTGTAAATTTGCTCTAACTCGACAAAGGGTATGACGTCAGGATTATACCAAATACCAAAAATATAACGCCGGTCAAAATTACATTATCATAACAGGGTTGAAGTAAACCAAGTGACAGAAAACGTACCACAAACACCACCAATAAGTAACATACCCTACCAAATGGGCAAAACGGCTTCCTTTTCTGACACCCAAAAAGCACATAAATAAGCATTTCGAGAAACTTACAGCCTGCCTCTTTGTCTCTTTGATTACCATTTAGAAAAGGCCTAACAAGTGTTATTGCAGCAACATTAAAAAGTGCTATATATTAAAACACAACAGGGTTCTTGCATATCATTCCCAATAACTTCAAGTCAAGTTCCATCAACTCATTTTATGAGAACCATGGCAACGGAATGGACAAAAGAATACAACAAGAATTCTGATATTTCAAAGCAGTAAGCACAATGAGACACCTCAATCCAAATTACAGGTCTCCCAAATATCCAAATTCCCCACACTAGCTAAACTCGTAAACTCAGTCTCTCCTCTCTCCCTCTCTATCCTTCCCTTCTTGTGCACAAACTGCATGAATGACATCTTTTAAGGGTAAAGAAAACACTAATAGTTCAAAAGCCAAAAACATGAACAAAGAGAACTCATCAATGGATAATTTGCATACGACTCAGTGAGGAGCATAATAATACCCAGTTGGCGGTCCCATCCCATTTACTGGTGGCATTCCATAAGGCATAATTGGCATAGGAGCCGCAATGTAATAACCTGCCCCACTAATCTTAGCCAAACTAGTTTGGCCGTGCATCCCATCCTTCGCATATTGGTGCCATATCATCTGCTCCTGCACAAGAAACTCTTGTTTCTTCTCCATATCGGCCATTTGCACATAAGAAGGAGGTGGAATGCTCAGAGAAGCAGCAAATGGGTCCTGATTAACCATCTGCACAGTTCCATCTGGAGCTGGGAGAGCCAGTACCGGGGTTGCACTTTTCCCTGGCCCTGGTAGCGCGACACTGCTGGCACTCCCGCTGCCCAATTGTGTAGCATTTACTTGTTGCCTCACCGTCCCCTGGTCGTACATGCCATTTAACAATAAAGGATCAAACCCGCCACCCAAAGCTACTCTCTGCTTTGACAAATTGCTAGCTGTCTCAACCAATGCCAACTCCCAATCTGCCTTGCCAGGTTCAGCAGCTGGGGTCTGCCAAACTGAGGTGACTTGAGGCTCTCCATTAGATGGGAATGCTTCGCATGATCCATTTCCATTATTAGCAGGTGGCCCAGCAAACAAAGCCAGAGCCAACTTATTTCCCTGGTCATCTGCAGTGACACAATCATCCCTTAAATTCACCAAATCTTCGGTAACCTGCGGCTTTGGATCTGGCTCTGGCTCTGGAGGGGGAGGAGGGGCATAATTCTCGGGCGGTGGCAGCGCCTTAATTTCATTCATATCATGAACTTGCTCCTCCTCTTGAGCCACAGGAGGGGTCTCCTCTTTCCTGTCCGGACTCTTGGGCCTCTTTGCTCGATCCCTCATAAAATCCTCCAATGTCTCCAACAGCTTCCTCGTAATCCTCTGGACTTCTGGATATTCAGATGATCTGGCCACTCCAGTATCCTTACACCAATTATAAAAGGCAATTAGCTCATCAATCTGCTTGGCAGCTCCAGCATAAGCATCAAAAGCCTTAACACAATCAGAATACTCCATGTCAAAGAACTTGTCAAGCAAAACAGCCAAAACTTCGCATAGATCCGCATACAGCTGGAAACTCTCTTTGACTACAGGGTAAAGAGCAATTAATATCATCCTGCTGTTCTTGGCCAATCCGGTGGGCCGACAACACAAGAAGCGATCTAACAGTCTCTGCAAATGGCCCACCTTGCCAAAAATCCTCTCAGGCTTCATTTCTCTCAACGGAGTGACAGCTCTTCCGTCTTCCCGCCCTTCTCTGCCAACAACAGCGTCATTCATATCTCCAAAAGACCTCGACCGCCTAGTCATTCCGTAATTTCCATGCACACTTTCACCTCCTCGATTATAATCCCCATAATCATTATACTCGTAAGGTCTTGGTGGAGGCGATCCGAAATTACCTCTGCCTCCATATCTCGCAATTTCACCATGAGCGCTGCCACCGCCGCGACCTTTAGAGTCAAACAGCACCAATTCGAGCCTCTGATCCAAATACATAGCATAAGTCCTAACGAAAGCAGAATGATCCCATGAACTAGAATGGGCCTCGTCTCGGAAATCGGACATGTTCAAAAGCCTCGTTCCCCTCCTCGTAGCGTACAAGATCTCCTGTTGAAACAGCGGATCGCCGTCGTTGAGCAGCCTGTGGATCAGCATCAGCGCCTTGAGCGCCACAATCCAGTCGCGCGTCTTACCCAGGCGCTTAGACACGGCAGACACGCACGCGTGCACGTAGCCACGGGAACAAGAGGTCAAGCTCAAGATCTCCCGCATGTACTTCTCGCTGGCTGGGTCGTCGTCGTGGCTCATCGCCTTCACGATGGCTACCTCCAGCTCCGGTGCCACGTTGCTCGCTATTTTGGCTATTCCGATGCTGGTTTGATCCTTAACTGTACCGATTGCTTTTCGCATCGTGCTCGGCGCCATCTCCTCCACCCTCGGCCGGCCCTTCTCTCACCTGAATTTCCACTCCACTGGCTCTAACTCTCTGTCACTGTGTTTATTTGGAATAATCCCATTAAGTTAGAAAATGATCAAATACATATCTCTAGTTCATATTTTTATTAAATTTGATTGGCGTCGAGATTGTAACTTGTAACTACGGTTGCAGTTAATACAAACCACGAGTAGACGACTCTTATTCTCCGCCTCTCTCTCTCTCTCTCTCTCTCTAGATTCTCGGGTCTGGAAGCACGGAGCCGAAATGGCAGATATAGAGCAATAATCGACCGGCTCCCTTCCCAAGTGAAAAGGACGAGGTGCACACGTGGAGCAATCGGTGCCGTTAATGTGATCACAGATGTGCAGACGGTTGAGGGACAGCTATATTAGTCCAAGCGTCGGGAGGCCCCCCCCCCCGGGAAGGATGCATCTTTCCCATCTACAAATGTGCAAATGTGTTGGGGGGCAGCTGGTGTCTCCGTTTTGTGGGCCATCCCATTCGTGAAAAGAGAAAGCGAACCAGTCTCTGAGTCCCTGTGATTTTAACCTTTGCGTGGAGATGGCGACTCCCCACTTCCCCACCAGGATTTGTTTTGACCTTTTTACCTGCCCACGTGGAGGTTGATCCTGCTGTCTGGGCCCACCTAACACCCGCGGAGAACAAAGAATAAAATAAACGGGCGGATGTGACGTTGGAAGGAATTGATCATCCTGTTTGTAAAATACTTATGGAGGGAACTGGGAAGCGTCTAGCGGTTTATCCCAAACCCATTCTAGAGCGTATTTGGTTTATTTTTTTCAAGCCTCTTAATTGTTAAAGTATTTAATAAATACTTTTTATTATTTACTGATAAGGAACCTCAAAAATAATTAATTTAAGAATTAACTCATAAATACTTAGAGAGTCAATTATTTCTCATTGATTTATATTTACGATATTATATATACAAATTATTTTTTTTTCTATTACTCTTACAACCGTTGTGCCTTTTTTCTCCTCCTTTCTTTTTCTTTGTCCCTCATACCTCTTTCTCTTTTATTTTATTTTATTTTTCCTATCTCTTTTTCTCCATAATTGTCTTTTCTTTTTTATTTTCTCTCGTGTGCCAATATTAAGATAATTTACATTTTTACTATTAATTTTTTTATTTATTTTTTATTTTTAAATTTTTATAATTAAATTATTCAATTTTAATTTTATCACTTTGTCATTATATTAAGTAAAAACTTAATAAGTTACCCTCCAAAAATTATATTTTTATATAATTAATTCTACTAATCAATATACTGATATAAATTGAGTTAATTTTTCTTATATGAAATATTATAATTGAATTAGAAAGTCTAAAGATGTTGGTAACTAGCTTTTATTTAACAATATATCTACCTTAAAAATAACTCAATTCAAGATATGATCTAACAACTAAAAGAGCACCACACATTACTTAACATCTGGTGCATCATACAATAAAAATATATATATATATATATATTTTTTTTTTTTTTTTTTTTTTTTTTGCAATTTTTAAGGAAATATTTTTTGTTTGTGTGATGTGCAATATTTTTTTAGTCATTTGACTATATTTTAGATTAAGTCATTTTTAAAGTGAATGAGTGTTAAGTAACAAAGTTAACTTTTCTTAAAATAATCTATGATATTCTCAAACTTTTTAATTTTTTCGTTTATTATAATATCTCAATTTAAAAAATTTAACTCAATTTTTATTAATATATTGGTTAATAAACTTTATTATATAAAAATATATTTTTTAAAAAATAAATTTTATAAAGTTTTACTTAATAAAGTGATATAGTGATTAAATTGAAATAAAATTGAAATTAAATTATAAAAATAAAAACAAATAATAAGTTTAGTGTCCATAAACATAAATTACCCACCAATAATAAAGAAAATTCAAGACGGTATTTGGCCACATTTCTCTCTCAAAAAAATAAATAAAAATGATATGAAAAACTTAAAATAAATAGAAATATGAAAAAATTATAAATAATTAAATCATAGGGAAAATTGAGAAATATAATTTTCACAATTTTTTTCTTCGAGGACAATTTAAGTCTAGATCATAATAAATCCCAACTTTAGTAAAATTTAATTAGTTAGTTAACAAATAAAAAATTTTGAACTTGTAGGATATTATTTATGAGAATTTTCTTATGTATAAATATCAATATAATTGTTTTCATTTACTTATAATTTTATTAGCGTCAATATATTATGTCTCAATCAACCATTTTATTATGTAATAAAAATAAAAAAATGTCAATTTAACTGAACAATACATATTTTTATTTATTAACGATCCATAACAATAATCAATAATCTACAATAACAAGTAAAAGAAAAAATAAAGTAATCCAAACATGGCCTCAGTGAGTGCGAATGTGCTAAATGCCGCCAGTTCTGGCCGACATCTCTGCACTCGCATTAGTAGCTTCTTAACTATTGAACAAGGTAATTATAATAAATAAATATAATATACAGATGATTTAAAAAAAAAAAAAGTAAATATAAAGGCTTGTAAATCATTTGATCTTTTTAATCAGAAATGGTAGGTGTGCATGGGGCGGTGGATGCTGTGATCTCTTTTCTTCTTACGAAAATATACTACGCTGCATTGTCGAAAATACATATATTGTGTTTTTAGAAAATATACCGTATTTTTTCAAGCTGAGAAAATAGAACTGTAACTCACCACATTCTCTCGAGGTTCCCACCGTTCAGCTTAATTCTTAAGTATATAACTACCAACACTTGGGTTTTTGTCTAGAGGCGTGGGTTTACGAAGGGAGAGAAGTGCTTTCTTTTCTGTGGCCACCGGCACTGGGATAGCGACTCCACACCCACCGTCTCTATTAATCTACCGAAGAGGATACTGCAGTTGGTGGGTGCCCTACTTGCTCCCAAAATGTCTATTTTTTATTTCCTGAACATTTGTTTCACTTGTTTAGCGGGGGGTCCTCGGGGACAGGATGTTTATTAGCTGTACCTGTGTCCCACGCGGCGCATTGACTCTGTGTATTCAAAAAATAAATTTTTAATTTAAAAATTTTTCTTACAACCGAAATATGAAAATATATAATAAATATAATATAATATATAACGAGCATAAAAAAAATGCATTTTACGTTTTGGGACGAAAAGCTTTAAATTGAAAAGAAAAAAATAAAAAATGATATTATTAGATTTGCACGTCACTTCAATCCTATCTCCTTCGTGCAATCTTGCCACTCATTTGTGTTGGAGGAGGTAAAAGTTAAATTAAGTCAATTTTTGAAATGTGTTATTTTAAATTTTAAATTTATTAAATTTTAATTAATTAATTTTTAGATATTTTAAATTTTAAACAGACTTTTGAATTAGTTTAGTAACTTATTTTTTATATGATATATAAGTTAGTTATATTTTTTTTTACTATATTAACTATTACATATTATATTCTAATAAAAAATATTATATATAATATTACTAAAAATTAATTTGGTTCAAAATATTAATAATTTTAATTTTAATTTATTTAAAAATATTTAAATGAAATATTATATAATAATAAATTATTATTATCAACATAATATTTAAATAATTAAAAAATAAAATAATTAATTTACATCTCACTTTATTTATATTTTAAATTTTTAAATATCATATTACAATAGTTATATTTAATGCATCTATTTGATATATTTATTTATTTATTTTTCATGTGAACAAAGTTCTTGAAACTTATATTTTAGACTAAAATAATTTAAAAAGATATGTTAGATTTTAATAAAATGAAAGTTATAATGTTCTTATTGGATAACTTATAATAAAGTTATTCTAATATTTGTTACATATCTATTAATAATAATCATATGTGAGTTGAAACTAAACTATGATTGTAACAATTTAATTCTACATAAAATAATTAAATGAGTATCTTACATTAACTTCAAATTTAGTAAATTGTATATATATTTTAATTAATTTATCTTATAATGATTATGATATAAACAACTTATTTTTTATGAAAACTGTGAGATATTGATTTTATTGTAAACTTATACAAATTTTATAAATTAAAAAATTAAATTAAATAATTTATATTATATATATTTTAAAAAATAAATAATATAATTCATAATAATTTGAATATTTATACAACAATTAAAAAGTTAATTATTATAAATATAAAAATAAATTACATTATAATATATTTTTAATTAGAATAAAATTATTAAAAAATTTTGATTTTTAATTGACATCAACAAAATTTTTGAGTTAGAATTGATTTAAATTTATTCAAAATTATTTTACATTTTAAATTATTCAAAATTTTAAATTATTTTAATTTTAAATATTTTGAATTATAGATTATTGAATTTTTTAAGTACGAATAATTTAAATTAAGTTAATTTTTGTTAATTTTAATTGGAGGTCAAAATTGACAAAAGTACATCCAATGGAGATAATTATGACAATCTAAAATATCAATTTCTTTAAAGAAGAATGACAAGATGATTGGGAAATTTTCCTTTAATAAGTGATCTTTCCATTCTGTTTGTGTTTATCCTGTTATTGGTTTAACATATATATTTTTGTTTCCTTTCAGTTTACTTTCAAGGAGTTGAAAAAAACTTTTGTTGCTGGAATAAAGACATTATTTTACTGAATGATAATTTAATACTATTTATGCCTGAAAATAAAGGCATACCGATCGCGTGGCCTAATGGATAAGGCGCTCGCCTCCGGAGCGGGAGACTGTGGGTTCGAGTCCCACCGTGATCGTTTAGTTTTTTTTGATTTCCATTCAACGCACAAGATCACAACCTTAAGGTACCGGTTAACCACAACGACCACTGCTTTACATGCTCTTCGACTTTGTCAGATAATACATGTCTTGTGTTTTGACCATACAAGCACACAAAACCTAACACTATGGTGGTGTCAAATTTGGAACCCCCTCTGATGGGTCCATTTGAATTCATTCAAAAATATTCAACTTAAACTTGATTAAAAATTAATGTAATTTAAAACAATTCAAATTTTAATAATTTGATTTTCTTTTAAGAGAATCAATATATATATATATATAAGTGAAAAGTTATAATATTTTTGATAATTTATCAAATACATTTCAGTGTTAGTATTCAGCCATTGGCTACGCAACACACAAAACCTACTGACACAAACTTTGAACCCCATCCAATGGGTTCATTGGAAATCATATAAAAATATTCAACTTAAACTTAATTAAGAAATTAATATAATTAAGATAATTTAAATTTAAATTTAAACTCAATTTAATGTATAATTTCTGTAATTTGATTTTTTTTTCCCTTAAGTGTACAAAAAATTAAAAAAGAAAAATTATGATATTTACAAAAATTTGCTAAACATAGTATTCAACTATTGACTATACAAGTACACAAAGCCTACCAATATTATGCAGAGTGTTAAATTTTGACCCTATCCAATAGGTCCATTTGAATACATATGAAGTAACTTGAAATAATTTGAGTTCAAAATGATTTAAGAATTTAGAGTCAAATTTTACTTGGTCTATAATTTTTATTATTTGATTTGTTTTTCTTCTAGAGAAAAAAAAAAGAAAAATAGAAAGATTATAATACTTGAAGTAATGATTTTATGTAAAAAAAATATAGTTTTTATTATTTTGACTATAAATTTTATAAACATTCATTTGGAAAAACAAAATAAGTTGATTATTTAATATTTTTAATATATTTATTTATTATTTTATTTATATATACATAAATATATATACATCATATGTGTATATGACGTTATTTTTATATATTATATTAAAATATATTACATTTAATTTTTATAATTTTTTTATTTATTATATATATTTGATATTTTATATTAATTTTACAATTTATTTTATACAATTATTAATTTTTATTTTTTATATATGTATATAAATATTATAAATGATATAAATATGTATATTATACTTGTAAAATTTTTATGCAAATTAATATATGAAAAATAAATAATAAATAATAATATTTTTTATTTAAATAATTTCCAAGTTTGAAATTATTAAATATCTAATATAAGAATTGATTTTTTTGACTTTACTTCTAACTTATTATAACCAAGGATCATTTGTAGAGTTATATATTGGACATATCATAATTTATATAAAAATAATAAAATAATAAATAAAAAATTTATCACCTTAAAATAGTTATAAGATAATTTTTTAACATTTTTAATGGATATTAATTTAAGAAATCTTAAGTAAGGAAAAATGAAGATCATAAAAATTATAATTTCAATCATAGAATTAATAACTATATAATTATTTGAAACATATATAATTACATATTATAAAGTAGATAATAATTTTATATTTTATATCTAATTAAAAAGTAGTATAATGAAATAATTAAATTATACTTATAAATTGTGCACATAAAGAGTTAATAAAATTACTTTAATAGTCTTAACATTTGAATAGTTAAGATATATTATTAGATGTTAATTTTGATTTATAAGTATAAATTGATTATTTAAGGAATTAATAATAAATTAAATGAGTTTAATTTATTTAATCTTTCAAAATTATAATTTATATTTATTATCAACATGTCAAGATTTTTAATGGATCACACATTTAAAGGAAATTGGTTAAAAATGCAAAAAAAAAAAGAGTTAAATTTGATTAAAAAGTTTAAGAAACTTTTGAAATTAAATATATAATATTTATAATTATGAGAATTAAAATGTAATTTATTAAAAATTGATAATAAGACTTATAAAATTAAAGTTTTTTATAAATAAAAATTCAGGGTGCCAGTCAAATAGATTTTTGTGAGCTAGTATTCTCTTTTGACCAATTCTCCTCTCTCTCTCTCTCCCCTTAAAAATGTTTAAGTTTTTGATATATTTTTTTTTGTGGATTTATTAAAGATGTTTGATTAGATCCAAAAGGAAAGAGAAAATTTGATTTGTTATTGACTATCTCATTTTTTAATATAATTTATAATGATATTTAACAAATTATAAATCTATTCTTAAAGTTAAAAAAATTTTAAATATCTATTTTGACCGCTTGTTTATTCGACAAACAATGAGATTTCTAACAGTTCCTGCAAGGCCATGTCTGTCTCTTACTCAGGGAATTCCTTTTTTAATTTTGCTCTCGACTTTTCACCTGGTTAATAATTGCACAGGCAATAAATTATATCAGACAGTATCTAAAAGAATCCCCGTTCCCTCAACAAATTGATGATTTATAAGACAAAGGATAAAATCAGAATCCAAAATTAAGGTCAACAAGTCATCAGCTCGGAATTTAATTTCAACTCCATTTCCATTGACTTCTGCCTCAGCCCCTCCACTTCCCATTTCATTTGGGTAAGCCTTTCCCTTTCAATCAAGATTTCTTGCTGTATGTTTTTTTGGTTTTTCTGTTTTGCACTTTCGAGTTCCACTTCCAAATCATGGACCTGAAAAGACGAGCCAGTTAGGGCGGTCACATTACCCTTGCAAGGATATATGAGCACAACAGCCAGTCAGCTCAACAGTGAAAAACCCAATGATCTGTCATGTCTAGACTTTTTAATGGATGATGAACTGCTTTCCTATTGCATGGTCGCAGTCAACAGAAATTTAACCCATTTTTGTGTTTGCTTACCTTTGTAGCAAGGTACTCTTTCATTGCTAATTCTTGACTTAGTTTTGCTATAATGTCTTCCATGTCTGTTTTTGCTGTGACCAGCCTCTTCTGCATGCCTAATAGAACCATGTTCATTCTGTGACGCTGATCTAATGGGAGACCAATGCGTGCCTCGCCTGAAAATTTTATTTGTTTGTTGCTAAGAATTTCTGAAGTACTGGGCACTTCAGTCTCTCCAAGAAGGCCAACAGATTCATCACTAGAAGAATTTGGTAGCCCGGATTTTGATATTTCATTGTCTCTTTGAGAGCTCCTATCACTTCCAACATTCTCACCGGACGGCTTTCTAGTATGACCAAGTATCCTGCCAGGCTCTTGCTCAGAAAAGAGTTCCATCCCATTGTTAGCGAAAAAAGAAGCTTTAAACGCATTTCCATTGTACTTATCCTTAGCTGTAACATGGTTCACTTGTCTCGTATGTGGTTTATGCCTAGGAAAACTTTCAAGCTATTCCGGAGTGGTCTGTCCCCTAAACAGTCCCTCATCAATATTAGACATCCCTAACTTCACGAGCTTTTCCATTAGATATGTCAAATCTTCATCCAAAGGTAGATCCCCGGCACCAATTTCAAAACTTTCATCTCTTCCCAATCTTGCTGTGCCAAGCTCAGATGTCTCGTAAGCAGTGTCACTTCCATAATCGGATGCAATTGATGGACTGCCAGCAGCGAGAGAAGATGTTGAATGGCGAGATGTCTGGAGTGAAGAACATGTGTTCACATCAGTAGGAGTTGCTGCGTCCAATGACTGCTTATTTTCATCTTCGAACGCTGAAAATGTTTAGAAAAACTTCAAGGTCGGTCAGCTTTCATGAAAAACACATACTAATGCTTTGTCGTAGAAAAATGTCAAAGAGGAGACACAATTTGTCCCAGGGTAACCCCCATCATGCAGTCAAATTATACAGACAAGATCTAGCGGCAGCTTTAGCTCAAGAAATTATGCAACAGCCGCTCTTCTTGATAGATCAGTTTCAGGGAGCAGCTTTGTCATCCATTCCTCCAAAAAGCACCTTCTCTGCAACAAAACTGAGTATTTTGAGAATAATAGCCGTCACCACATAAATAAAACAAAACTCTACACTTGAATGCCAAAAGAATTCACTAAGGTCCATTCTGCAAATTCCGACATAGTTCTCCTCTATTTACCAAAATTTTCCATTGAACCACAAATCTACCAAAATCCAGCTTAGCTCCTTGTTTTCTGAGATAATTGCATATTAAATAGTTCTGGTGCTCTAAGGCAACAGTTTTCTGAAGAAAGTTTATAAGAAGCACAGATTCTTGTGCTTTAGTTATTGATCATGATCTGATAGAAATTGAAAACAACTCAATAAAATGGTTCTGGTGCTATAAGGCAACAGTATTCTGAAAAAGGTTTATATGAAGCACAGATTCTGGTGCTCTCGATATTGATCACGATCTCATGAAAATTGAAAACAACTCAATAAAATCTCCACATTTACCAAATTAAATACTTTTTTTTTTAATGAATAGCATTGTCTTCTCCATTCTTTCCAAAAAGTTGAAAGCAGCACCATCACCAAAGGATTGACAGCTAAGACAACGACTTTACCATGTTACAAGATGAATGTAAAAGGAAACTCAAAAAACATACCACTTGCAGGTCCATAGAACCGAAAACAACAATTATGATCTCAAATTCCAGACCTTACTTCCTACCTCTTCCAATAATGTCCGGCCTTTCATAAAAGTCCCCCGGGTGGAGCTAGTGGCAGATTTTTCATTTGGAAATACCTTTTTAAGCTGGGAAGATAGCAAATCATGATGTGAAAAAGCTGTCTTGTCATTTGATACCTTTCAAAAGCGAGGACATGGGAAAACCAACCCATTATTCCGTCTTGACCTAACAAAGAAATTTTCGGGAATTGAAGCATGCATCGTCTTCCAAAGAGACTAACAAACAAGAAAGAAGGAAACTAGCTACTTACGTCAACAAATAACTTATAAAAACTCATTAAATCTTCTTAGTACTCCATGTGCACATGTGATTTTTCTTGGCAATTGTATGTTACATTTATTAAATAAGAACATCATAATTAAATATTAATTATATATTTTAAGATCAAATATTTTTATATAAATAATATATTTAAATTTATAAAAATCAAGTCATATGTATATATATAATTTAATTTAATTTAATAATTAATTTTTTTTTTAATTTTTAAAATAATTACACACTTTTAAGTAAAACCTTCATGTGTACTAAGAAGAGAAAGATTGATTACATATATATACAAATTTTAAATTAAATATATTTATTAATATTTAAATCACATTCAAAATTATAATTTTTAATTAATGTAATAATTTATAGATTTTTTCTTCATTAATCAAATTAAATTATAATTAATTTTTAATAAAATATTATTTAAAAATATTATAATATTATTAAATAAAAAATTCTAATATTTTCATGCTTGATTTGATTAAAATCTATTATATTAGTTGTCTTATGCAAATAATAATAACTAACAATTTGTTGCAATTCTATCGTAGTGATATAATAGGATAAATTGTTAAGCATTAATTATGATGGTTATATCTTATTTATTTATAACACTTATTCCATATAATATAACATTTACAATTTATTATAAAAGACTCATATGGTATATATATGAAATATAATTTTATAATGGTCAATAATAATATCTCATAAAGATTTTTTAATTAACTTTAAAATAAGAATGTGTATGCAATATATATTAGAAACACATCAATAAACTCAAATTTTCTTTAAATTATACATCATTAATCATTATTAGTATAATTGAAATTTATTTGGAGAATATGTTGTTACTTGTAAACTAGCATATTTATCTATTATTATGAGATTAATTAGTACTTTATAGATATTTTCTATTTTAAAGCTTTTTTTAATGAAAAAATACTTTAATTCTCATTAAATATAATACCCCTTTAAGTAATTTTGATTATTGAAGAAGAATATTATTGTGAAAATATCATATAAAGTTTTAGTAGTTTGGTAATAGCGCTTAAAACTTTAAGTTTTAAAATAAAATTTCACAGTTATAATATATGAATTCTAATTTTAAATTATATTACAAATTTTACTTTTATAATAGATAAAATAAATATAGATAGTTTTTTATTATTTCATGATATTGTTTCTTTTAATAAAGACAGTAACCAAAAGTAGATTTTCTACTATTAATACATCTAACAAAGTTTGAATCCAAAATTTCATTCATTTCTAAATGATTAGATTTTTTATACTTGATTATATAATCTTTTGTTCTTTTAGGTACCTTATTACTTTTGTTGCATCTTTTCAATGATTCATTAAAGGATTACTTTGGTACATACTTAACATTCAAACTGTAAAATTGATATCTAATCTAGTATAAATTGGCAAATAAATTAAGTTACTTACAATAGAAGTATATGGAATTGATTTCATTTTCTTACATTTCACACCATTCTTTGAATATTACATGAAACTGAATTTGTCACATTTTTGTATTGAACCATCTTAGGTGAACACTTATATTGAATTTCTTTAAACTTTTCTTAATATAGCATTTCTGAAATAATCCTAACAATTCTTGTGATTTATAATGAAACATTTATATTCTTATTACATAAGATATTTTTACCATATCATTCATTATAAAACCTTTTTAAAATAATTTCTTTAATCTTATACAATATATGTAAATTATTAGTAGTAAACAATATGTTATTAACATACAAGATTATAAGATAGACTTACTAGTATTGATCTTTTGGTATATACACAATTAATAATGTTCTTTTTTTAATCCAAAAGATTTCATGATATCTTTGATTTAATATACCATTATAGAAATTTGCTTTAGTCAATATATTGATTTCATTAGTGTACATAGTATTTGGTATTTATATTTTATGAAAAAACCTTTAAGTTGATCCATGTAAACTTCCTTTTTAAGATTTCTATAAAAAGAAAAGGTAGTTTTGAGATCAATTTAATATAACTCTAGATTATATTAAGTTATTAATGTCATAATTATTTTTAATGAATAAATTTCTATAGCTTGTAAAAATGAAATTGAATTTTTATTGATTTTACTATCAAAATTATTACTTTTGCAAATAAATTACATAATTATTCAAAATAACTAATCACTTTTTTATTTGAGATCTTTTTAATATTATCTCTTGTGGTTTATTTATATTAATCAATTGTGAGTTCTTTTAGGAAGTGTTTTTTTCATTCAAATATCCTTTAATTTTTGAAGTAGCATTTGATGTCATAATGGACAAATAAATTGTTATGGGTAAAAAACTTTTTACTTAAAATTTTTTTATGTCCATATTTTGATATTCATTACATTTACTAACTTTTCCACTTTTAATAATCTTGTATTACTAATTTTTATAATTTTTATACTATAATTATAACCTTTAGACTTCTCTAAATAACTCATAAAATAATTAGTAATTTTTTGAGAATCTAATTTTCGTTCAAGTAGATTCTCATTTTTGCTAGATAATACTAAATATCTAGGTTTCTTAAATTAGGTTTCCTTCCTATTTACAATTTAATAAAAACATTTTGAAATATTTTACTAAGAATCGTATTTAACAAATAGTTTACAATTTTGAGTACATACATCCATAAAAATTTGGGTAGGGAGAAGTTACTTATCATATTACTCATCATATCTATTAATGTCTCATTAAACCTTTTTAATACATCTTTTGCTAAAATATACTTGACGTAATTTACCGTGTATATATGTTATGACTTTTTAGGAATCTTATAAATGGACATGGATATTGTCTTAATTAATTATGTTTTTTATAATATTCATTACCTTTACCAAAGTCACAATTTTTACCTTTTGTTTAATTATTTCTAACCTTCTTTATATATACCTTTAAGGTATCTAATAATTAAGATTTTCATGAAACAAAAAGACATAATTATAATGTGAAAAATCATTTATAAAATTGATAAAATACTTTTCTTCATTAAGAGTTAGAGTGTCAAAAAGTATGCAAATATCACTGTATATAATTTCAATATGTTGGATACTTCATTTGGCTTCTTTCATACTTTATTTAGTCTACTTACAATTAATGTAATTCATACATGATTTAAGATTAGTAAAGTCTATATTTGAAAAAGATTCATTATTAACTAATTTTATTAATCTTTCTTTAAATATATGACTCAAATATTTATACTATAAGTAAATAAAATCTTTATTTATTGTGCTACGCTTAATTCCAATATTATGATACACATTAAGTAAAGATTCTATAAAAACATTATCAAGTTTTAGTCTATATAAACCATTAGTAAAAAAACATGATCCATAATGATTGTATTCTTATAAAAATTGAAATAATCAAATTATAGTAAATTCTTATATTATTTTGGATATAAGAATAGTAATGTTTGAATTAAACTACTAATTATTATAAGAAACTTTAGTTAAGTTTGGTTTGAAAAAAAAAATGGGGCATTTCATTTACCTTTCTTTTCCAACCAAATTGTACACTTTAAACAATGTTTTTTATAATGTTAAACATTCTTTATGGAAATGACAATTATAGTCCTTTTGTTCCTTTTTTTTTTTCCTTCCAGTTTGATGATTATATGTAGGATCTTTTCTTTCTTAAATTAGTTGACTTCTTTAATTTTTCAATCTCATTTCCTTAAATGAAGATATTGTTAATTCATTAACATTCCACCTTTCCATTATAATTTCAATAGGTCAGGTGCTTCTTGTGGTTTCTTTCGTACTTTATTTGGTTTATTTACACTTAATGCAATTTATACACACTTTATGCAATTCATACACACTTTAAGATTAGTAAAATCTAAATTCTAAATAATCTCATCATTGACCCATTTTACTAATCTTTCATTAAGTATGACCTAAATATTTATACCAAAAGTAAGTAAAATTTCATTTATTGTACTATGTTTAATTCTAATATTATAATGTACATTAAGTAAGGATTCTATAAAAATATTATCAAGTTTTAATTTATATAAATCATTAATAAGAAAACATAAACCATAATGATTGTATTCTCATATAAACTAAAATAATCAAATTATAATAAATCCTTGTATCATTTTGTATATATGAATAATAACATTGAAATTAAGCCATTAATTATTACGAGAAAACTTTAGTTAAGTTTGATTTGAAACATAATGATGAGAACTGTGGAGATGATAGGTAAAAGGTTTCAATAGATGTAAGAGGCTCATTGCACATTCCAAAAGGCCCAATAACATGAGTTAAAATTTCAATGGATGTAAGAGGTCTATTTCACATTCCAGAAGGTCCAATAATACAAGTTAGAGGCAGAAAGATTAAAGAAGTACTAAATGGGTTGATTGAGGATATCTGGGCCAACCAAACTTCAAATAGTGCAAATTCAAGTTTGAAAGAGAGTCCAGGCCTAATTAATATAATTGGAATATTTAATGGTTTAGACTAAGTAATAACATTCACTCTTAAATAGGTGTTTATTGTATGTGCTAGAATTTGTCCGAAATTCCTCTAAAATAAGGATTTCTCCTAAGTAGAAATTTGTGCCTCCTTAAGATTGCTATCTTAACCTATAAATAGGCACCCCTTATAAGCTCTGGAGATCAGATAACTTTGAGTGAAATAGAAAGTAGGGGTTTTTCTCCCTTGATTCTTTTGAGAACTAAAGAACTTATTAAGAGGTATTTCTTCTTGTGGCATTCAAATCAACTTATCACTCTCAATTCCTTTCTTTTTTGAAGTGTGGCATCCATATCTTTCTTGAATACTTTAGGTTCATGTCCTTCGAATATTGGGTCTAGGGTTTGTGTTATTAAACTCTGATTTAGCTTTCCTGGTTGTTCTTTGATTTCTTGTGTGCGTTGGGTCCTTAAGCTACATCTTTTTAGGGTTTTCCACATCAGTTGGTATCAGAGCCTAACTCTAAATCAACTCGAATTCACTCATTCTTTAATTTTCTAGCTTGTGATTTAGTTATTTCTGGCTAGTTTGACTATCAAGTGCATTACCATTCAAATGCACTAATCTGTTTGTTTGTAATCCTTCTCTTTGCCTGTTTGTTTCAAATGAACTAATCTGTTTGTTTGTAATCCTTCTCTTTGCCTGTTTGTTTGAGATTAGAATTATCAAAAACGTATTAATTCCACTTTCAATTACTGTGTCTAAGTATTCTATTGTTATTTTGTGTTGAGCAAAAGAAAAGAAATAAAAAAATCAACGAAAAAAAAGAGGAAAAAGACGTCAAATTCAAGTTATTGATAAAATTAACAGTTGGGTCATATTGGCCACAATAATAACAAAGTTTTCTTCCTCAACTCTAATTTTGCCATCCATTTTCCTATTTTGTTATCCAAGTTTGTCTTCTAGGTTTAACTACCCTTTTCCTGATTTTTGTGAGTTTAGTTCATTTAATTCGTTTTCCTTGATATCCATTTTTGTTTTTGATTCCTTGTGCTCCAATTTGTTCAATTCTACTTCATTTATCTTATTATGTTCAAAATCTATATTCTTGATTTATTTTGTTTAGTTTTTTATAGAGCTACAAGAGGAAATCCAAGTGGTAAAAGGCAAGAGTGAAAGTTCATATAAAGAAAAAAGCCATAAAAAGTGTAAACATGAGGGAGTGTGACACCTCCTTTTAAGTGAAACATGTGAGGGAGTGTTTTGTGAGGTATCTTATTATTTTGTATAGAAGTAATATTATGACATCTAAAGACAAAGGTGCAGCTTAGGAGGGAGCTGGTGATGTGTCCTTCATGGTAAAAGCTATGCAACAACAATTTGAGCATATGAATACTAGATTTGATGATATGAGGGAGAGGACGAAGGAGTAAGCTAATACAATAACAGAGTTACAAGGGAGGCATGAGGAATATGAGGCTCCTAAAATAAGAAGGTAGTTGAGATGTGCCTATGACCATGAAGATGATGTAAAAGATGATGAATTTGACGATCAAACTACTGTGGTTAGAACTGTTAACAATAAAAAGGATCGAAGAGAATTTGGAGACATGGCAACATTATCTTTGGCCTAAGGAATTTGTCATCTATACTGACCATGAATCGTTGAAGCATTTGAAAGGACAAGGAAACTTGAACAAGATACATGCCAAGTGGGTTGAATTCATTGAGACCTTTCCTTACATCATCAAATATAAACAGGATAAGGAAAATGTGGTAGCTGATGTATTATCTTGTAGATATGCCCTTATCTTTACTCTTACTGCAAACTTATTAGGATTTAAACATATTAAAGGTTTATATATGAATGATTTAGACTTTGCTAATATGTATGGAGTATGTAAGAAGTCAGCCTTTGAGAAGTTTTATAGGCATAAAGGTTTCTTATTTAGGGAAAATCGTTTATGTATGCCTATAAGTTTTTTGAGGGAGTTGGTTGTAAGAGAAGCTCATAAGAGTGGTCTAATGGGTCATTTCAGAGTTAGGAAAACCTTAAATGTCCTAAATGTACATTTTTTTTAGACAGACATGAAATGAGATGTTGGGAGGATATGTGAGAAATGCATAACATGCAAATAGGTTAAATCTAAAGTTTTACCTCATGATTTATATACCCCTTTATCCATACCTTGCCATCGTTGGGTTAATTTATCTATGGACTTTGTACCAAGATTGCCACGAACAAAAAGGGGTAGAGATTTTGTATTTGTTGTTGTTGATAGATTTTCAAAGATGACACCCTTTATCCCATGCCATAAAACTGATGATGCAAACAATGTGGCTGACTTATTCTTTAGAGAAGTAGTACGTTTGCATGGTATGCCACAGAGCATTGTTTCATACTGGAATACAAAATTCTTAACTACTTTTGGAAGACTTCATGGGGTAAATTAGGTACTAAGCTATTGTTTTCAATTACTTGTCATCCATAAACTGATGGACAAATTGAGGTGGTTAATCAAACTCTTTCTATTCTTTTACGTATTATTATTCGAACAAATTTGAAAATATGAGAAGATTGTTTACCATATGTTGAGTATGCGTATAATAGGAGTGTTCATTTTACTAGTAGTTACTCTCCATTTGAAATTGTATATGGTTTTAATCTATTGACTCCTTTGGATTTGGTACCTATAATTGTCAATGAGCATGCCAATGTAGATAATGAATGCAAGACGGACATGATAAAAAAAATTGCATGAGAAGGTGTGGTAACATATTGAAAAACGAACTGAGCAGTATACATCCCATGTCAACAAGGGATGAAAGAAGGTGGTGTTTGAACTTAGTAATTGGGTTTAGGTGTATATGTGCAAGGAACGATTCCCAATTTAGAGGTGTTTAAAGCTATAACCTAGAGAAGATGGTCCCTTCCAAGTTGTAGCACGAATTAATGACAATACTTATAAGTTGGACTTTCTTGGTGAATATAATGTGAGTGCAACATTTAATATTTCTGACCTTTTCCTTTTGAGGACGAATCCTTTTGAGGAGGGGGGAATGATGAGAACCGTGGAGATGATGGGTGGAAGATTTTAATAGATGCAAGAGGTTTATTGTATATTCTAGAAGGCCCAATAACACGAGTTAGAATTTTAATGGATGCAAAAGGTCCATTTCACATTCCAAAAGACCCAATAACACGAGCTAGAGCCAAAAAGATTAAAGAAGTACTAAATGGGTTGATTAAGGACATTTAGGCCAACCAAGTTTCAAATGGTGCAAATTAAAGTTTGAAAGAGAGGCCAAACCTAATTAATATAATTGGAATACTTAATGGGTCAGACTAAGTAATAACATTCACTCTTAAATAAGAGTTTTTGTATGTGTTGGAATTTGTCCGAAATTCCTTCAAAATAAAGATTTCTCCTAAGTAGGAATTTGTGTCTCTTTAGGATTGCTACTTAGCCTATAAATAGGCACCCCTTGTAAGTTTTAGAGATTAAACGACTTTGAGTAAAATAGAAAGTAAAGGTTTTTCTCCCTTAGTTCTTTTGAGAACTAAAGAACTTATTAAGAAGTACTTCTCTTTATGGCATTCAAATTAACTTATCACTCCTAATTCCTTTTTTTTTTTGAGTGTGACATCCATATCCTTTTTGAATACCCTAGATTCGTGTTCCTTCAAATATTAGGTGTAGGGTTTGTGTTATTAAACTCTAATTTAACTTTCCTAGTTGTTCTTTGATTCCTCATGTGTGTTGGGTCCTTAAGTCACGTTTTTTTGTGGTTTTTCACATCAAATAATAAGGCATTCCATTTACCTTTTTTTTTTCAAACCAAACCATACACTTTGAACAATCTTTCTAATACTATCTAACATTCTTTATAAAATTGACACCTATTACCCTTTTGCTCCCTTCTTTTTAGCCCAAGGAGCATATAGAGGAATTTTCTTTTCTTAAATTGGTTGACTTTTATTTTTGTTTTTATTTATTTTTTTAGCTTTCTTACCTATAAGAATAATAAAGTGACCTTTTTAATTTTAAAATTTCATTTCTTCTTGAACAAACATACTAGACAATTCATTAATATTCCACTTTTTCTTTATAATGTTGTAATGAATCTAAAATGACCCATACTTAGAAAGTAATGAGTTTAAAATAAATTGTATTAAAAAATAGTTATCTATTATTAATCCTAAGGTCTTAAGTAGTACGACAAAATTAGTTATTTCAATAATGAGTTTTTGTATAGTTTGTAGCTTAGTAAACTTTATGGTCACAAGTTCTTTTATAAAAGTATTAACGAGTGATTTGTCTATAAAACAAAACCATCTTTCCATGAGTTACAAAAATTCTTTTTCACCTTTTATTTGTGAAATAGTTTTCTTAATGTTGTTGGCAATAATCACTTTTAGAAAAATAAAACTCAACCTATTGTTTCATTCCTATATTTATGATGTAACTTTTGTACCTCATTGCTTGGATTTATAATAGCAACAAACTTATTTGATAATAGTAAAAGTCAAAATCCATAACACCTAAGTAAAAATTGACTTGTTCAATCATTTTGAGAAATTCCATTAAGTGACCAAAACAATAGATGAAACATACAAGTATATCAAAACCCAGTTGCATGATTGTAAATGCTTATAATTAATCATAAGTTGAATAAAATAATTAGAGTATATTGTAGTTTTTTTTTTAAAAAATTTTACAATACATTATTATAAGTAATATCATATATAGTAACTTTAATAGGTAATTCAATATTTTTAATTAAATATATTTGATATTTTTGGATAAACAAATATATTTAACAAAAAAATATTAATACACCTTAATTATGTTACTAATTATAAAATAATAATTTATCTTAAGGCAAATCTTGAAATTCTAATAAATAATAATGTTAATTTATCCAATCATTTTTTATCTATAGGTATTTCATTAAAATCAAGGGTAAATTACTATTTATGCACGTTGTTAAATATACTAATTTGATCACTTTGGTGATTAACATATATAACGATAATGCATATATTTCAGTTCAAACATTTTAATTTTGGTCACTTTGGTAACAATTAAATTATAATTATAATATATGTATGAGTTAAACATATTAATTTGGTCATTTTAATGTTAAGAAATTATAACAATTATACATGCATATTAAAACAACCATTAGATATTATCAATAAAGACTTTAACACTCATGTGCATTGGTTGTTAGGAGTAAAATTATGAATAACACTAATACACTCGACTTATGCATGCTTGTACTATATAAACATTAATGTCCTTCACCAATATATACAAAATTGAATCAATTCTTTGTTGTGTCTTTTTTAAGGACACGTTACATAAGACAATAAGTCAAACTAAGTTACTATAAATTAGAAATTATTGTAAGGCTTTACATTAATAAATTAATTTAACTTAATGGTTATCCAACAAATACAAATTTTCTTTTGTTTTTTTACTTTTTTGGTGTCCTTCACAATTTCTTAGGCCAATTCTTATTGTCCACCAGTGCTTTCTCTAAAAGGAATTGTAATTCCTTAAGGCTATCATGTTTGAAGATAAGGAATTATATAATTCCTTATTGATGACAACACTTTAATGACTAAATCTTTTTTTTCTTTAAATTTATAATATAACCATTATTTGTTAACCCTTAAATAAGGAATTGATAACTCCTTATGACAACAAAGGAATCATGAATTGATTATTGCATACAGTAGCAGCTATTTATCCTTAAGCAAGAATTTTACAATTCCTTAAGTTCCACGACCATTGTTTCTTTAATCAATGCAAGTTTCCTTCTTATTGATTACATTATGTTGTTAACATGGAATTTGTAATTCCTATTGCCCTTTTATGTGATATGTAAAATAAGTAAGGATAAAACATAAGATCTTTGATCTTTCTCTTTTCTAATCAATCATAACTCAAGTACATCTCTTATTTATCATACATAGAAAATATTACACAAATTTTGATACCATTTGTTAGATTTATTAAATAAGAATATCATTATTAAATATTAATTATAGATCTTAAAATTGATTATTTTTATATAAATAATATTATAAATAATATACCTAAATTTTTGAAAGTTAAGGCTATAAGTCTAATAATTAGTTTCTTT
The DNA here is from genome assembly GCA_020141445.1 of Bruguiera sexangula. Classification (NCBI taxonomy): domain Eukaryota; kingdom Viridiplantae; phylum Streptophyta; class Magnoliopsida; order Malpighiales; family Rhizophoraceae; genus Bruguiera; species Bruguiera sexangula. Next base: position 7,722,592 of record JAHLGP010020642.1, on the reverse strand, counting down.
CTTTTGGTTTTCACTGTAATCATATGTCTTTATACAAAGTTATCATGTGTGTTAAGAAAAAAGAGAATTGATTATATATACACTCAGTTTTAGAGTTTAAATTAAATATATTTATCAATACTTGAATCACGTTTAAAATTATAGTTTATAGTTAGTGCAATAATATATAGAGTTTTTTTTTCTCATTGATTGAATTCTTAATAAGAATATTATTTGAAAATATTATAATATTATGAATTAGGAAATTCTAACTTTAAACCATGTCATCAGAATAAACATAATTATGTTAATTGACCCATATGTTTTCCAATTCTTCCAAGTGCTTTCTATTTTAGAGAACTCTAACAAAGTGGTTACAAGGTTATAGTCTTTTATTAATGCAAAGAGTACCACTCCAACAAAAATGGTGTTAAGTTACGTTTTGTGGCTGTTTGAAAACATAAAATAAGATAAAAGGGGACCATTTGACAAAAAATCTATAACATATTGTGATGCCATATAAGCAAAGGCTACATATAACATTAGTATTGGTAGTAATACATATTTAACAACATATTTAAGAACAACCTTAAAGATTGATATGGAAACAAAGGGACAATTTAGTTGTTATTACAATGGAATAACTGGATGCCATTAAATAAGTTTTCTATTACAATAAGTCTAGAAATCACTATTTAATGTTAAATTATATAAAGAAGCTAATAAAATTTTAGATTAGTTAGAAGACAAATATTTATAGAGAAGTATGATCATTTGTATTTAGAATGTAAATAAAACATTTAGTCAAGTTAAATTCATAGAGATGGTATAATAATCATATCTAACTCTTGGTACAGATAAACAATAAAGAACAATGAAGAGTCGTTGAATTTGTGTAACACTATAGGATTTGCATTTCATGACTTTAGGAGGACAACTAGGCAAGCATTGTGATAAAATAACTCCACCCTATTTAAGGATCATTTGGCCAAAGAGTTTCTTGCCCATTCTTCATAAGAAAATCCTTCTATTTGTTGACAATCTTATACTACTAGCAAAAATAAACTCTTAGCCTTGAGAGGCAAGCATGAAACTATAAAAATGGCATAATGCAATTGAATAAATAATAATACAAAGCCTAAAGGACAAATAGATGACCATAAATGGACTTATATATGTTTGCTAACTTATTTATATTTTACAACATTATCTTTACGTAATCAATAACCTTTGAAAATCATTTAAGGAGCTAGTGTCTTCCATAACAGTCTTGTGAGTTGATTAAAGTCATTTCCTTAGGGCATACCCTAAAACTAGCTTCTAAAGAAAGGAATTGACTGAAAAAAAGAAAAAAGAAAAAACTAAAGGAATACCACAAACTAGAGAAATACCACAACAAGAGGGATTAGTATGTCTACAAATGGATAAACTTTGATTGCAACCCCTGTGTCAAATTTTTGACTTGCATAGCTTTGATGTAGGAAAAAAAATTTAATACTTCATATAGCTATTGCCTCAAACTTTCGACCTATATTGCTTTGATGTAGGAAAAAAAAATTTATTACCATGTTCATATAGCTACTAAAGTGATTGTTTTGAATCATAAGCAAATTGAGCAAAATATGAGCTTAAATGGTTTGTGCATAATTACCAAAATATAAGATTTATTGAATTTAAAGCAACTTTTAAGACTTGTAGCCTTTATGGTCAATAGTATGCACACAAATTGCTAATTGTTAAAAATATAATAAAGCCTAGGCAATTTAAGTTACACAATGCTTAATCTATCACTTCTAGTTGACTTATTTTTCTTAGTGAAAAATCCAAAATCTTGATTCGCCATGTTAATAGTAATAAATCCACATCACTAAAGTATAAAGGTTTAAAATGGCTTATAATGTTTATGAGCTTCTTACTTACAAGCTTGAACTTTTAGGTAGATTTGATGTCATAAATTGTTATTTAACATTATATTAAAGATTGGTGTATTATCATGTCTACATATGTCACTTAATGGTTTGGTTCGCTCATTCAATTTAGTTTCATTGGGTCATATGCTAATCAAATCTAGCACATGTCAAAATATTGTGTTAAAAGTATTATATCTCACATCGCTAAACACCTATAAGCTTAGGATAACTCAAGTGATTTAGAGAGTAATTATCATGATGTTGGAATCAACTTGACATTTAAGGCAAAAAGAAAAAGGTAACTTAGATTGAATCTTTATTATATGAAAAACTCTTCCTTCAAAAAATAGGTCAAGTCATTGAAAAGAGTAGGGACATGTAGCATATTAATGATGAGGAAAGAATTGTGAAGTTTTTAGAAGAAAATATCCTTTTTAAGAATGAAGTATTTAAGCTTTAAGGATCTCTTACTTAGTTTATCGAAGGTGAAAAAAAAACTCAACATGTTGTTTGACTCATAATGGATTTAATGCAAGAAGAGTGGTTTAAGCTATACATCTCATACATATCAACCTAAAAATGTTCAAAGCAAAACAACTTACAAACACACACACACATACACACACACATGAGCATGATCTTCTAGAAATACTTCTTATAAGAATGTTTGCATCGCATCATTGTGGGAAGAATGCATATGTATATATGTACACAAGAAACCTATAAAAAGTTGGAGCAATAAATAGTCATGCTTAGTCTTATGATAGATATCATAATCATTCACATGATAAATATAATACTTATCCATATGATAAATACTATGCTAAAGATTATTTTATATGCTATTTCTAGGATCAATATGGTTATATGCAATATTCTTACAATTTGAGATGAAGTTTAAATGGTATAAGATATTCATATATAGGTGCTAAAGGCACCAAAATTAACACCTAAGAATCTAAGAAAGTTTAAGTAGCTAAATTAGGTATCTTATAAGCAGTATCAAGAAAGATGAATTGTATCTAGACAGTGGCTACTCTAGACACATGATTGTGAATCCTAAAAATTTTATTTCCTTTAAGAAAGTGGATGGTGAAAAGGTAATGTTCGGAAGTAATGACAAGTGTAAGATTATTAGCATTGGTGAGATAGGTAAGAAAAAATCTTTAATGATTGACAATATTTTACTTGTTAAGGGACAAAAATTCAATTAGTCGAGTATTAATCAATTATGTGATAGTGACTATAAAGTATTATTTGAGTCAAATGCATGTTATGTGGTTGATTGTAAGACAAATAATCTCTTATTTATTGCTAAGTGGTCAAAAAATGTATATATTATTAAGGAAGGATTGATTACAATAAATTGAACTTATTTGCTTACTATATTTATAACAAATATATTTGCTTGGTAAATTGACAATAAAGTCCTTTAAGGGTTTTATAGGTAAGTCCAAAATAAAAAAAGGTATCGTGTCATTTCAATTTGAAGTGATCATAATGGTAAGTTTGCGAATGAAGACTTTAAGAATTTCAGTAATTTTCAAGTTATCTTTCACAACTTTTCAACTCTAAGAACTTTATAACAAAATGAAGTAGCTAAATGAAAGAATAAAACCTTACAACAGATAATTATAACCATGTTAAATGAGTTTATCCTTTCTCAATATTTTTGGACTAAAATAGTGCATAATGCTTGTTTTCTGTCCACTAAACTTCTCATTTAACCAACTCTTAAGAAAACACCTTAAGAGCATTGAAGTAGAAAGAACCTTAGAATAGACTTTTTAGGAGTCTTTGGTTATAAGTGTTTTATTCTAAAAATAAAATACAAACTAAGCAAGTTTGATTCTAAGGCAAATGAATTATCTTTTTAGGATATTCTTTTAAAAGTAAGGCATGTAGAGTGTTTAACAAGAATTCTTTTATTATAAAGGAGACCATACATATTGTGGTTGATAAAACTAACCTCTTCTTTCCAAGAAAGGAAAAGTTAGTTGATATAGTAGGTTCCAATAAAAACTTGGAGTAAGTGACTGAATCATCAAGGTAGCAACAACAATCCAATTATGTTCCAAAGGATTATAATGAACAACTTGAAGTGAAAGAGTTCATTCTTTCAAAGGATGATAATCTTGATATTGTTGTTTAATAGGTTTTAAAATAGTGTAAGCATGTTGGAAAAGTATTCTGGGATCAAATTATTGGTAATCATTCTAACCACTTAAGAATTAGGCCTGCATCTAAGAACACAAGCACAATTGCACTTGTTTCATAAATAAAACTAAAGCATATAAATGGTACTTTGGTTGACCAGTCTTTGAGGCATGTAATGAGAGATAAATCCAATTAGTTTGAGAAAAATAAGATCTAGAATTTGGTAATAAAACCAAGCAATTATCCCAATATAGGAAACAAAGGGGTATTTAGAAACAAAATGGATTAAAATGGCCAAATTATAAGAAATAAGACATGGTTAGTTGTCAAAGGTTATAACTAAGAAGAGGGCATTGACTATGATGAGACTTTTACCTTAGTTACTGGGTTAGAGACCATTAGAATATTACTTGCATTTTCATCTCATATGTATTTCAATTTGTACTAAATGGATGCCAATAGCACATTTTTGAATGACTACATCATAAAGGAAATCTATATAGACTAAGCCCTTAACTTTGTAAGCAATGAGTTTCTTGACCATATTTAGAACCTTTCAATAGCCCTATATAGGTTAAAGTAAATGCCAAGAGCCTAGTATGAAGGATTGAGTTCTTTTTTTTATGACAAGGAATTCAGTAAAAGTAGATTTGATACTACTATATTTACCAAATCAAAAGGTAAAGACTTGTTAATTGTTGAAATTGATATTAATCGTATCATATTTGATACTATTAATGAATCTTTGTGCAAAGATTTTGCCAACAGTATGAAAATAGAATTTTAGATGAATGTGATAGGAGAATTGAACTTCTTTGTGGATAAGGTCCTTTTTCACAAATGTGAAAACTTTCTTTTATTTTTTTTTCACAAAAACACTTTTTCCTTTTCAAATCTCTATCAATCCATACAACCAACACATCTGAGTCATCATTTTGTCTTATACAACATATGGCTAAGATCTTCATTAAAGACTGGTCGACCAAAGTACCATTATGGAGGAACCTTAATCAAATTCCACAAAAGAGAATCAATAAAAGAGTTGACAAAAGGTCAAAACATTTGTATGTTGTTGCCATCATCATTAGAGTGTTAATCTCTGCCTCCTTTGCCAATAGCTACAACTACATTAACAATACCTCCTCCTCCACCAATAACTTTTAGACAATTGATTCAATCATCTTAAGTTGGTCCTTCATTTTTTTAAAATCCACATTCATTAAGGTATTACAATTCTAGATTTAAAACCTTGTAAATTTCTAATAAGTGTGCTACTAAATATAAGAAGAGGAATACTTATATTGGTAGACCAATTAGGCTAATTCACTTGTTAGTTTAAAGCAAATGGATTTTTGGATGGGTTTACTCACCAAAAGTGTGTAAGTTTTATCACTATTAGGTGTGAGTAATACCTAAAAATGATGAAGTTGTTTTTTACTAATATGTTAATAAATAAAGCTTGTATTACACTTACTTTTTAGGTTAATAGGAAATAAGTGAAAATCACTCTTAAATAATCGTAAAGAATTTGAATTTGCATTTGGGTGGTGGTAGTGTCAATAGGAGTGACACTTGGATAATTGGCAAGTTTAGTCTTCAAAAGCAATTGCAAATATTGTTTAAAGGATAGCAATATTTTGTAGAAGAAGAAGTGAACATTGTTGTAACCTTATTTTATTTGTCCTATTTGCTTACTCTTACATAAGATTAATTTTGTAGATTTGGATCATAAATTGTTATTTGGATGTAAAAAAGTAAATAAAGCAGAGAAGAAAATAAAGAAAAGAATGAAAAACAAAAAATAATAATTGAATTACTACTATTGTCCAATATATAATTAGAAAGTCCAATGTACAATCTTTCCCAAAAAAGATAGGCAACAACCAATATAAGCCTTAGACATAACCTGAAGTTGAAAATTTACTTTTAAGGTATCAGTTGCATCGCTAAACTATAGAGGGGACACACCTCTTTTTAAAGGCCTTATCCTAAGTAGCAATATTCATTTTATCCTCTTTTAGAGCCCGATTGCCTAATCCAAGTGCAAATTTTACAAGTTAAAAACCTATATCATTTCAAAATAATCAACAAAAAAATAACCAGAGATTGACGACCAAGATTAAGCCAATTTCTTTATAAAAAGCTAATATTTATAAGAGTAAAAGGATACTGAAAGGAGTCCACATTCGAGAGGCATAGAGAAGGTCCAACAAAAATAGCCAAAATAGACATAAAGAGACAAGTGGCTTATAACAAAGAAAGCCAATTAGAATTTAGGAGGCTAAAAAAATTTTTAGAGGTAGAGAGAATAAAAGTGAGTAATAAATGTAATAAAGCCCCCTTTTTAGAGTTCATAATAAATTACCAAAGCATTTAAGGCAAGACAAACACTATTAAACATCTAATAAACATGCATAGGCATCAAAACTAGGGTATCCATAGCTTGATTTTGAAGATCTTTTTATTTTTACTACATTTTAAGGACTTAATTAAACAAATAATCCAAAATTTAGTCCTTAATCATGACTAGATCAAACAAAATCAAATGTTAATAACTAAACATCCAATCAATCTTATTGTTTCATTGGTGAACAATAAAATTGGTATAAGTAAATAGAGTTAGTTAAGTTGGCACATTAGGCAACAATTTCTTCATCAACAAAAAATACCAACACATCCACACACACAATTACTAAAAATTGACAAAAAATCACTTATCGAGAGATTATAATGCTTTTTGATCCATTTTTACTATTACTTACATTGAAAAGAGCACCGAAAAAAAAAAGGTAATTTCTTCTCCTATTTCCTTTTCTTATCATTATTTTGTTAAAATGAAAACATTAATGTAACATTAGTGAGAGAAATGAAAAAATATCTTAAAAAAGAAAAAATTTGCATTCTGTCATCAAAGGGTTGTTGGCAACAACCACCAATTATCAGAATTTGCCACTAACACATTTTTGGAATCCCTATAAACCGATTTACTCACCCACAAAGATAGTATAATGAAAGAAGGTCAAGATACACGTTAATTGACTCCATTGTTGCATTGCTATCTCACTGCCATTGTATGCACCATTAACCGACAACATTTTTACTTGAAATTAGCACTAGTCGGTGTGCCTCACTCTAGTTGGCCTAATGGTGCCTTCTGCTTACACAAAAGAGCCTCAAATTGCTCTAATCAATGACTTAGAGGCATATGCTTTTGTCAATTCTGCCCTTCAATTGACCTCTTATGGGCACCATCATAATATGAAATTGACACTAGAGAGCTTAGCATCCCATGATCTATCTGTTGATGTACTCCCCATATCGATTAAAGACTGATGGCATCTTACTAGTAGTGGCCGACCAACCTCTTCCCACTACAATACTTGGATCAAAATCACTTAAAAAAATATTATTTTAAAGCTAGATTTTGGCATCTTTCATTAGAAATAACCTTTACAAATTTTCATAAAAGTGTTTATAGACTTAAAAACCTAAAATTAGTGGACAAAAAGGCTATAAATGAGATAGGGTTATAAGAAGAGAGTTTGAAGTTTCAAAAGTTAATTTCTATGGATAGAGAAATTGGGGTGGGTAGGCAGCCAAAGGAAGAAAAGGAAAAAAAAAGGAGAAGTGATGTGGAAATGAAAGGAAAATGATATGGAAAAGGAAAAAAAAAAAGAAAAAGGAAAGAGGAAGAACAAAGAAAAAAAATGAAAGAAAAATATGGGAAAGATAAAAAAGGAAAAGATGATAGAAGTAATAGGGATGCAAAGTTCTAGATGAGGACATTATTTTGGACACTCCAAGTGAGCTCAAGATACAAAATAATACAATTTGTATTCTAGTTTTCCTTTTTTGTAAACAAGATTACTAAAAAGGGTTATTTGAGGTATTCCAAAAGAGGAGAGAAAAATAAATAAATGTTAATGGGAAAAACACGAAAATAAAAATGGGTGAACAATAATATTGTTGTATGTGATGGGTGCTTGGGTTGGCTGCAACCTCTGTTGAACGTAATTGAGCTCTTGTACCCTAAGGAATCTTAATAATATAAACTGAGTCATTAATAGTGTTCTAATTGTACTTAAAATGATTGTTGGTGTCTTAGAAGTCAACATGCACATATCATAACACTCTCCCATCTCCATGTTCATCAAGCCCCTTCCCTCTATCAAGAGGCTTGTCTTAACACACATTAAGAAGCCTTTCAAAGCTTTTTGCTTTTCCACAAAGTCTAAGATAATGCTAAAATTAGTTGCCCGCAAAATCTATCCTATGAGAGGACATTACGGTTATTCGACTCTTCTTGAACTATATGTGCTAACTTACATTATTAAGAAGGGTATTTCAACTTGTCTAAGCATATGATGAAAGTGATTGGACAAGCTAAAAAGAACAAGGCAAAAAATTTACCTTTTAGTATGCATTTGAGTCATTTGCTTTTGAAGTTGGAAGTACAAATTTACCTTCTTACTTTAAGAAAGGTGAGTACATTAGTGTTACTAGCCTTAAGCAAATGAAACATGTTAAGTATAAAGGAAAATGGTCTATTCCTTTAAGTGATTCAAGACCTAGTGTTAAGCCATCTAATGTTGAGCCATTAATTATAGGCCCATCAATAACATCCCAAGCTCTTGCTGATGTTGAAAAGGATAGACCTTTAGTGACTAAGGAAATTGAAGAATTAAGGATATATTAAATGAAATTATAAATGATTTTGATGAGTTCAATGTGAAAGTTTAAGATTTTATAAAGGCATTAAAAGAAGACGCAACCACTATACTTGGTTTGTTACAAAAGGGAAGCACTTTAAAGATAGGAACCAAAAAGACAAAATAGTGGAGATTATCTATTTTGATGATGCCAAAAAGGGGTTAAGATAATTGGCTTTCAATGATTTGTGTTGATCTTTTTTTGGACATGAATATTTGATTTTTGTTTTATTTTTGAATGATTATACTTATATTAAATCTTTTAAAGACTTTAATACTTATATAATTCTTATGATAGTAGTCCTAATACTTATACTCTGATTCTTATGCATATGTTTATGAATTTGTTTTGATAGCTCTAATACTTGTGCATGTGATCATAACTTATGCTATTGGTTGATCAACATGATTGATTGATCTCCTTATGCTTATATAAGTATTTAAGTGCTCTATTTATTATTTTATGTTGAATGCATCAGTAAGGGGGAGCACATATTTAGAGGGAGTTTCAAGTTTTTGATTATATTTTATCCTTATCATCAACCATGATTTTTATCACAAAAATAGGAGAGATTTTTATGATAATGTGTAATATATTATGTTTTGATGTATCCCCCATGATAGATTGACTTGCCTACTTATGATTGATTGATTAAGTGATTTACTCATGATTAATTGATAATCAACATGATATGAGCTATACATGGTTAATAGATTTTGATTTATGTTATTTATGTTGATAATCTTTGATATTTGAATTTAAAATATACTAACGAATATTGAAAGATCTTGTAGCTTTTGTCATCCTTTATTTTTAGAAATATTGGAAATGAGTTCATCGGAAATCTCAAAGAAAAATTGAAAGAATAAAAGGATTCAAAGTGTTGATAAAAAGTTTCAATCAATTGACTAGACATACTGCTTTGGTTGGCTAGAGTACTTGAAGAAAATGAAAGAAACTAGAGAAAGATAGATTTTTGGTAGAATGTTTGGATTGATAGATTGAACAAGTTATTATGGTTGACTGGATGTGCATGAGAATTTTAAGTTGTGGAAAGCCATTTTTGAAAATGATTTTGGACTGATTGATTAGACCAGTTGTTATAATTGATTGATGTGACTAAATTACGAGAAATTAAATTTCGGCAGAGACTTTGAATCAGTCAACCAGTCAAAGTATTGCTTTTAATTAATGTTTTAATGACAAAGTTTCTTATTTTAGTTTAGATTGTGAATGATACTTTTTATGGAAAGAGATTATCATCACAACTATTAGTTAGGCTTTTAGAAGACTACAAGAGAGTTTTAGAACTCCTTAGTAGATGTCTTGAATGTAGTATTCATTGTGTAAATCTAGAGAAAAGAAAAATGTGCAAGAGAAAGAAAATCAAGAGCGGGAGCTCTTAGTGAAAAAAGTTGAAATTGTGAAAAAAGTAAGAGTACTCTCGTAAGAAAGTATTAAGAGCGAGTAAGCTTTAATTTTGAGAAGACATGTGTCCATGTGAAAGTTGATTAGAAGCTTCGTGAGATTTAAAGTCAAAGGATAGAAGTGTAAAAGTTTTCTTCCGTCACCGAAAAGAAGTGTTTAGTTGATTAAACTCTCAAGGAAGGAATAATAAGGAGCAAACATAGGCTCTTATATTGAGTTGAACACTATAAATTGTTGTTTATTTTCTCTCTTTTCCTTGCTGTCTTTATTTTTTGTTATGAATATGTTTGTTTACATTGTTTGCTTATATTTGTTTATTGTTAATAATTGTGATAAATGGATTAAAATTGGGATTGTGCAAGTGTTGAGTGATCTTAGCCAATAAGACTTGACTTATTTCCCTCTTGAGTTGTATTAGGAAGTAATAGATGTGTATTCTATTGTGCTAGGACATAAATTTCAAGCAACAATTGACAAATCAAAATTATTGATAGAATTGTGTTGTGACACTAGGACCACAATTGGTAAGATGTAAGAGTAAAGGGATTTGTTCAAATGAGATGAAATGGAGACACAATTAAGAAAGGATCCAAAAAGAAAATTCATAGTACATACACACACGCGCACACACACGTGCGCATGCATATAAAGTTATAAATTTTTTTTTTCGGAATAAGAACAATTACAATAGTTGAATTATTTTAATTGAAAATTATTTTTAAAAATTGATAAATTTTGATTATATATTTTTAACTTAGGGGTAAATTATGTCAAAGATAATATTAATATTATCATTATTTTAAAGTTGTACAAAAAAAATTTAAAAAAACTCAATTTTGTAGATGAAATATTTATTTTGAAATATTTGATTGAAAAAACAAAGAGAAATAGATAAAATTAAAGAATATCATAAATATTGCTTGCTAATTGATAAAAAGAATTATAAAAAAAATTGTGAAAATTTTGAGCGATCATTTAAAAAAAAAAAGTTTTCTTTCTTATTCGAATTTTCGTGTGAGTGGGAGAAAAATGAAATTTGAGTGGGGGCAAATACAGAAACTCTTAAAAACTTATGCCTAATTTTCAGATTTTATCGGGGCAATTGCCCCCGCTCAGCATTATATAGATCTACAACAAAATGAAATAGCAAAGGTCCAAATTTTGAATTGTATCGAAACAATTTACCCAATTTGGAGGAGGAGGATTCCATGCCATCCCTAAAGGCTGGGGCGAAGCCATAGTAAGTGTGCTTCGACAGACTCCATCTCTACATGATCATTTAATCTCTCTACATCTCTCTGGAAATTGGAAATTGAGAGATCATACGATCACTATACGTCGATGATCTCTGTATATCCGTCCACAGCTGTTACTATCTTAACTTAAATTGAAGCATTTTATCTAAGTCCTCAGCTAGAGTTTTTGGTTGTTGGATGGAAGGCAACTTGGAGAATAGTAGATTCCTGAAAGGAAATGGGTGGCTTATGTCTGCACCATTTCATTCTAGCTTGAGCTTTTTTCTTTTTTTTCTTCTCTTTTTTTTTTTACAGTGACAAAACGACAATGCGTGAACGCGAGTAAGAAGAGCAGCTAGTGTCATGTGTTATTTGCTTTGGCTGCCCCCATCTCTCTCCCTCTTTCTGCTTTAGAGAAGAGCAAGTGAAGAGAGGGAGAGTGTGAGAGTAAGAGAGAGCGGTCAGTATTGAGGCCAAAAATCAATTCCACCCTTTTATTTTCCCCCTCATTTCGATGTTTCTTGAGTTTATATATAGATATATAGATATATATATATTTACTATTATACGTTTGTTGTGCTAAGAGCTTCACCAAAGCGGCAAAATAGCCAACTTTCTTGCCTCCCAACGTTCCACAATTCTTGGTTCACGCCTTTACATTGTTTGAGTTGGGTTTAAAAAACAAAAGGGTACAATTTACATATTCCATTCATGCCTTTGTTATGAACTCATTTGCACGTAGAACCTCTTGTTAAGATCGCAAATGTACATCCAATAGCAATGATAATATAATATTATACCTTGTTTAGTTTGAATGGGATCTAAACAATAAAAACTCATTTCTGACTTATGGTACATTTATATATTTCATTCATGCAATTGTTATGATCTGATTTGCATGTAGATCCTCTCACTAAAATTGCAAATATACATCTAATGGTTATAACAATATAACATTATACCACATCGGGGATGTATCAAATTTACAACACTTTGTAATAAAGTTATTGTAATCCTAGTTCCAAAGCCTAACAATGGCCCCTTGCTATGTATGGTTTGACTAGGAGTGGGTCTCCTGGAATTTTATATTCAACAAGATTTTATAATATAAACTTGCATGCAAACATTTGTCTCATAGGACAAATAATAATCTCAGAATAGTTTCTATATATATATATATATATATATATATATATTTTTTTTTTTTTTCACTTTCTACAACAATTAATGCTATAGGTTAAAACTGACTTCTAATGGCATAATTGTGTGTAAACGATTTTCAACTTCTTCTGCAACTTATAATTATATTATTATAATTGTTGCTTATATATTTTAAATTTTTAATATATAATTACAATTAATAAAAAAATCACATTACACAAATATATGTTTGGTTATAATGTAATATGAATTTGCCTTTGCCACATACCAAATTAATCACATTGTTGTTTTGTGCTCTCACAACACAAGTTGGACACAATTAATAAAAAAAATGTAGATATTATTATAATAAGGGTTAAATGCATTTTGCCCCCTATTGGTTTGCTTCTTTTGCAATTTACCTCCCTAGGATTTCAATTTGCATTCCAAGACCCCAATGATTTCTTACTTTGATAATGGAGATTCTATATTAAGATTTTGTTAATTTATGTACCTAAGTTAAAATGACATCATTTTGAATATGTTCAAATATTTTAATCAAATTATTCAAATGATGTTTTATCATTTTAACTAAAAAAATTAAATACATTTGAAATAATTTTCTTTTAACTAAAGTTCATTGCAAGATTAACAAAATACTAATAAAGTATCTCAATTTTTAAAATAAGATACTACATGGGTTTTAGAGTATAAATTGAAATCCCAAGAAAATTAGTTGCAAAAAAAATAAACCATAAGGGAAGTTAAATGAATTTAACCCTTAAAATAATAATGCATAAAGTAAGTTAATAAAAATAAAAAATAAAAAATATATTATTTTATTAATTGCATCCATCACTTATATATTTATGTAGCCCTTTTCTTCTTTCTTTTATATGGTAAAAAAGAAATTAATTTGAGATGAACATTTGAATTTAGTGATATAATTAAACTAATAATGAATCCAAGTTATTAGTATTCAAAATGATATTAAATTTATAGTTTAACTAGGGGTTGTTATTTTTTATGTCAATGATTTCACATTTAACATCTAATTTTATACCATAGTTTTTAGGATTGTCAATTATTTTTTAATAACAATCTTCATTTGTTAATGTTAAAGTCCAATTTTATTATAAGCTCAACTCTAGAGTAATTTTAAAAATCACTATCACATTTGATACATCATAACCAACTCTTTAATCAATAATGTGAACTCTAAAAGATGGGGTTTAAAGACTTATCACAAAAAAAAAAGAAAAAATCAAAGAACCTAAAAAAATCAAACCAAATTTCAATCATGTAAACCCTATATAACATGAACTTAAAGTATAAAAAAAAATATGGATGTCACACTCTAAAAAAGAATGAATTTGGAAGTGATAAGTTAGGTAAAATTTCGTGATAAGAGTTAGTTTTTGATAAGTTTTTAGTTCTTAAAAGGATTGAATGAGAAAATTCTCACTTTTCAATTCACATAATCGTCTTTCTTTAATAATGAATGCAAGTCTATTTATAAGGTAAAATAATAACCTTAAAAACTCTAAAAGTAGAGACAATGATACACTTTTAAAAGATAAGAACATTCCTATTTTATAAAAAGAACTCCTACTTATGAGTAAATTTTATTTTTTAATCCTAACCCATTAAACATTTTAATAATATTAATAAAAATTTACTCCTCTTTCAAACTTGAATTCATACCATTTGTTGATTTATGTTATTTGTAATTTGGTTGGCTCGAATATCCTTAATTAGCCTATGGAGTTCTTTTATTTTTTTAGTCTTTGAACAAGTTATTGTTCCTTCATGAATACTTAATTGATCTTTAAAAGCTCTCCATGGATCTTATCATTACTCCTTTCCTCAAAAGGATTCATCCTTAAATCATCACCTTGTTTATATTTGATGATGTAGGAAAAGGTTTCAATAAATTTGACCCATTTGGCATGTATTTAGTTCAACTTTTCTTATCCTTTCATGTGCTTCAAGGATTCTTGGTTAGTATGGATGACAAACTCCTTGGGCCAAAGGTAATGTTGCCATGCCTACAAAGTCCGTACCAATACTTACATATCCTTATCATAAATAAGATAATTAAAAGCTACTATGTTTATTTTTTCATTAAAGTAGACAATTGGCCACCTTTCAATGATTTTAAAGATTACTTTATAATCAATGCATATCCTCTAAGTCCCATCCTTCTTGGGCATAAATAATACTAGAAATGCACATGAACTTATACGCTCCCTTACATATCTCTTTGTTGTAAGTTCATCTTGTCTTTGAAGTTTCTTTATCTCCTAAAAATTACTTCTATAGGTCAGTCAATTTGGAATTGTTGCCCCATAGATGAATTCAAATTGATGTTCTATTCCCCTCAAAGATGGCAAAGTTCTTGGTTCTTAAAAAAAAAATCACTAAATTTTTACAAAAGATAAACAACAACACTAGGCAAAGAGAAGTTAATCTCTTTAATACTAAAATGAACCTCTTTCTACAAGGTAGAATCATAAGTTGTTTTGAATAAAAAACTCTTTTAACTTTTTTTTTTTTATGTACAAACTCTTAATTTTTCTCTCTTGCTCTCTTCTTTTGTTTCTTTTGGTCTCATCGTTTTTCTTTCCTTCCTTTCCCTCCTTTCTCCTCTTTACCTTAATTCCTTTTTTCCTCTCACTTTTTTCTAAGCCTTAATTAATCTTCATAAACTTACTAAGGCATCAAAATTACAAGAGTAATTAGTTTAACATTTACTATAAAAGAGTATGTATTCTTAAATTCATCATACATTATATGCCCATTATATTGCCATGGTCTTCTTAACAAAATATGCCTAGGTTGCATAGGTACAACATCATACATGACCTTATCAATATATCTCATAATAATAAATAGTACTAACAATTGCTTGTTTACCTTAATTTCACCACATTTATTTAACTATTAAAGTTTATATGATCTAAGGTACTTTATGGTAAATAAATTAAACTTTTCAACCAAAGTAGTGGCTACATTTGTATAACTACCCCCCCAATTAATGGTTATACTACATATCTTATCTTTGATATAACACCATGTATGGAAGATATTATCTCTTTGCACTTTATCATTTTTCTTAGCTTGTGCATTAAATGCTTGTATAGCCACTAACACATCTCCCATAACTAGGTACTCCTCTATATCACTTGTATCCTCTAATGGTGGTGTAGAGTAATCATCAAACTCACTTTTAGTCTTAATATCATCATTACCTCGCAATACCATGGTATGCTTATTTGGACACTGAGGTGTAATGTGTTCTTTCTAGACACTTAAAACATTTAACTTTTCTACTTTTACTAGGTTAGGAATTAGAATTACTTTTCTCCTTATTAGGACTCACTTCCTTACTCTTGTATGATTTAATGTTAATCTTGTAATTAGCTCTCTTTTCCCTTTTACTCCAATTTGGATTTAAGGATAAAGTGAAACTTGAATTTTGCCCAAGCTCTATAAAATCCTTTCATGTTAATTGCCTCTCAACTTTCATTGCCATTTGCACCATTTCCTCCAACTCTACATACTGTTGTAATTCAATTACATTGACAATGTCTTTATTCAGCTTTTACAGGAATTGATCCATGGTTGCTTCTTTATCCTTCTCTATATTAGTTTGAATCATGGCAATCTCCATCTTCTTGTGGTAGTCCTCCATATTCTTGGTGCCTTGAGTGAGCTCTTACAACTTTTGGTACAAATTCCTATATTACTGATTAGGGATAAACCTCTTTCTAATGATATCCTTTATCTCCTCTTATGTATCAATAAACCTTTCATGATTCCTTCTCCTAGTAAAAAAAAGTTGATCCTACCAAATAATAGCATAATCAGTAAACTCAATGACAACAAGTTTTACCTTTTTTCATTTTGGAGTAGTTATGGCAATCAAAAACTAACTTAACCTTCTTCTCCTATTCTAGAAAGGTTTCTAGATCATTTTTCCCTTGTAATAGAGGAATTTTCATTTTAATATTACAAAAATCACAATCATAAGTGTCTCACCTCTTTAAATTTCTTTGAACATTTCTATTAGTGGCAATTTTGACTAAAGTAACTAGATCATCAAATTTATCATCTTGTATATCATTTACATGGTCATAGTCTCATTTCTCATGCTTTCTTTCATTAGGAATCTCTTGACCCCTATGCCTCCTCTGTAATTCTGCTATTATATTAACTTGCTTCTCTATCCTATCCCTTATATTATTAAATCATTGTTTAGGCATTTAAATTATTGTTGCATAAGTTTGATCATGAATAACATATCACTACCTTTCTTCTTAGCTCCACCTTTGTTTTTGGAAGATATAGTGTTAATTCTGTACAAAATGGTTAGGATACCTCACAAAACACTCCTTTACATGTTTCACTCAAACATGGTGTCACATACCTTTATGTTTACATTCTTTAAGACTTTTTCTCAATATGTGTTTTCTCATCTTCTTTTATCACTCAAATTTTCTTTCTTAATTTTTTATTAAACTAAATAACTTCAATCAAAGTCACCTTGTAATTAACTAATTTTAATAAATTAGAATTAAAGAAGTTTAGGAAAGCATAATGAATAAAGGTTATGGGTTAGAAGAAAACAATAAGATTAAATCATAATACATAAAGAAAGAATAAATAGATTTCAATCCTTATAGAAGCTAGTAAGCAATAAGGTTTGCTTTATTAATTTAGGGTTTTCTTATGTTGTAAGATGTCTAATGAAGAAGGAAATAAAGCTGTTACTCCTTTTGACCTAATTAAATAGGGTTTACTTCTTCTTGTTTTTTTTTCTTATTTTCTTCTTTCCCTATTTTTTTGTTATGTCTTTTTCTTTTGTTTTTTTCTTTGTATGAATTTACTGATAAGAAAAGATAAATAAGGGTTTTCAAATTCAAAGAAAAAAAGGGTATAAAATGTAGTAAAAAAGAAAAAATATAACTAGAGTTTGTAGATTCAAAGAATAAAGCGTATAAAATGCTACTAAGAAGAAGAACAAGAGAAAAATTCAAATTTAGATAAGCAAACCTAATTTAGAGTTAGACTTTAATACCAATTGATGCAAACCCTAAAAGACATGATTTAAGAACCCAACACACCTAAGGAATCAAACAAGAATCCAAGAAAGCTAAATTAGTTTTTAATCATGCTAACCCTAGACCTAATGTTTAAAGAACAAGAAGCAAAAAGAAGGATGTGGATGCCATACTCTAGAAAAGAACAAATTTAGGAGTGATAAGTTGGGTTGAACTACAAAAAAAGAGTTAGTTCTTAATAAGTTCTTTAGTTTTTAAAATAATCAAAGGAGAAAATTCTCATTTTTTGAATTCATATAATCATCTCTCTTTAACAATGAAATCAAACCTATTTAAAACTTTAAAAGTAGAGACAACGATATGCTCCAAAAAGATATGAACACTCTTATTTTATTGTAAACTCCTATTTTATAACAAACTTCTTTTTAAGAGTAGATTTTATTGCTTAACTGTAATCCATTAAGTACTTTAATCTTATTAATAAAGTCTTAGTACTTTTTCAAGGTTGAATTCATGCCATTTATAATTTAGTTAGTTTCAATATCTTTAATCAGTCCATTGGGTGCTTGCATTTTTTTAGCCCTTGAATGTATCATTGTCCCTTCGTAGATGCTCAATGGGTCTTTAAAAGTTCTTTATGTAGTGGCTCCTTTATGGATCTTATCAATCAACTTATAGGAAATGATTATTGACATTGATATTGCTCCCTTTTTTGTTTTTTGTTTTTATGGGTGTTTTATTCTTTGTTCAAGTGAAATATATTAGAATTCTTGGATTGAATATTGCAGTAAGAATCTCAAAGCAACTTGGCCTTGCGCTTTACAAAAAAGTTTGTGACGTTATCATAACAACTCCTTGAGATAAATAGGATTTAGGGTATCATAGCAAAAAAGTTTGGTTCCCTTCATAAATACTCAATGGATCCTTAAAAACCTTCCATGCATTGGCTCCTCTATAGATCTCATCAATTAACTCACAGGAAATGATTATTAACATTGATATTGCTCTTTGTTTTTTTGTGGGTGTTTTTGTCTTTGTTCAAGTGAAATATGTTAGAATTCTTGAACTAAATATTGTAGTAAGCATATCAAAGCAACTTGGCCTTGTGCTTCACAAAAAGGTTTTTGATTTTATCATAGCAACACCATGAGATAAATAGGATTTAAGGTATGTGTGGTTCACTTTTTGTTGATTTATGTTATTATTATTGATTATTGATTGCTGCTACTAAATGCTAATTGATGTTACTGATTAATTTTGTTGATAAACAAAAGAAAATCATAATGTTTGGTTATATTAACACTAATTATTATTGTTTAAATAGTAAAATGACTATTTAAGATATTATATTTTTATTTTATTTATTAATTTTTTTTTTGTCTAATTTTCCTTCTTCTCATTGATTTTTGTGTTGATCTTTGTTTCTCTAGTATCAAAATTGAAGGATTTAAGCCAATGTACATTAGTTTGATAACTTGAATGCTAAACAAAAAGTAGAGCAAGACTTGAGAATTTAGAGATATAAGAAAAAAAGAGAAGTCATAAAGTTTTGGATAATCATGGTTATTCCAATCTAATATTATCAACCATTAGTTTTAATTAAAAAATTGATTAAAATTACTTTTTAAATTAACTATTTTTAAGAAAATTATTAGCAAACAACAACTTTTAAAATAGTTTACCAAACACTACTACTTTTATTTTTTGAAATATAACAGCAATATGCATCCCCTAAAAACTAAAACAAACACTCTCTTAAACAACACCATCTTCTTGAAACAAACAACAATAAATACATATACATAGGACTAAAGCAAATAGACTTGCCTGCTTATTTGTACAAATGAAATCTATGCACTCACTTGCTACATTCCCAAATACTCCAAAGATAAAAATGGCATAGGTAATTAAGCAAACAGACCCTCGAGAACAATCCTAAGAGAATAACTAAGTTCAAACATACATATCCAAGAAGGTCCACACAAGCCCACAATTGGAAACAAGAAGAAGAAGAAAACCCAAAAAGGAAAAAAAAAAAAGAAGAAGAAACAAGAAGGAGGTGGTTTATAACACCAACTGTAACGAGTTACACAACCCAAAACGAATTAAACGAAAGAGACCAGGCTCGCCTAACTTGCTATGCACATTGGAAACCAGGAGCAATAGTTTTGTCGCATACATTAACAAGTAAGCTTAGTGCGACCGGCACACTCAATTTAATTCCAAGCACATTTGCTTTAATGATAGTGCAAAGACACAGGGCAACTTCCAAGTCAGCCAGGCCTTCAAGCAAAGCACAGCACTTGCTTGAAGCTGGGGTTCCAACAACAATGTTGACGAGTCCGAGGAGATCTACACAAGCGCCTAGCTTCAGCGTGTCTATGGGGCAAGTTGGATATGCTGAGGGAGGCAGTGCAGGACTCTTAGGCATGCAAGGATCACAAGCACTGGTGAATGTTGAGATGAAAAGGAGGGAGAAAACCAGAACGAAGGAAGTGAGCTTCCTGGAAGCCATGGCTGGTAATGCTAGAGCAAAGATTGATTCAAAGTCTTGGTGACCAAGGGAAGCGAGCAACTTTTTTAAAGAGGAATTGTGAGGCGGACATCGTGTGATTGATTGAGTGGCAGAGAGTAGAAAAAAGATGATAAATGACTCCCTGTATTTTTGTATGCATGTGTCCATAAGAGAAATAAATTTGTATGCTTTCGCTTTGCTGCCGGAAAATCACTGTGTACCGTAGGAAGGGATTTTCACTACGAAAACGTATGCATAATCGAGTCTGCCAGTGATCTGGGCCGAATTCTGACGTGAGATAGACTCAAGAACAACCCCAGTAAGACATTGTTTCTCATGTGCCTGCCCTTTTTGTTAGTCTTTGACATTTTTAATCGGAAAGTCAACAGCGAAGTAAGCTTAGACCAATTACTCCATTGGATGAGCTCAAAAGTTCAGTTAATTAAGTCCCTTGTCATGATTGGGGAAACAGTAACTCATTGTTAACTCGGGTAGTGGTACTGGTAGATATCCTCTGTCATTTTCGTAGATTCCAGCTGGTGAACTGAGACAAACATTCATTTGTGTCTCGATGTCTCTCGTACTTTTTCCAGTGTATATATATTTTCAATAATTGAAGCAAGGGAGGACCAGCCAATCTTTTTAGGCACATGGCCATCGATGGTTTTGTCGGAATGACCAATTTGAATGTGCTGATACGTCCATACAGTATCAAGTTGTCTATTGTCTAAGCATGGAAGTCTTTTTATCAAAGATATTGTGTGAAACGCTTTCCTCAGTCCTGACGTAGATATTCATGATAGCATTTATTTTACATCATATAATCTATATTTACGATCAGATGGTCTGTTTATGCCTATGTTATATCCTAGGATTGAGCCCTATGCTGGACCAGTTATTGATTTTCCAATAAGCACTTATTAGTGTATGTCTTAGTAGCCAAGAAGTTAATTACTTGTTATACATATTTGATATTTTATACATGTAGTTATCAATAAGAAGTATTCTTTATTTTTAGTATACTTATATAAGTGATATGATTATCAATAAACTCTAAGGTCACGTTTAGTATGGATGTAGATTTCATATTTTCAATTTTTATTCACTAAAAAATAAAAAATTGCGTTTTGCAAAGGGTTAAGCAATTTCATTTGTTTTTGTTTTTCTTAATTGAAAGCATCATTTTTCAAACAAATTAGTATTTGCAAAGCTGAAAAAGGTGTTGTCCCTCCTCATTTCTAAATCCCTCAGTCCCAAATCTATTCTCCTTTTATGGTCATGCTTCTGGATCTCTCTACCCTTCTTACATTATTTCTCTCTCTATCTTGCTGTTTGCACTAGCTTTTGAGTTGGTTATTGCGACAAGAATAAGAAGTTTCATTTTTCCTTCTTTTCTTGAGGAGAAAAAAACTCATTGTTTATTAATATTTACCAATTGATACAAGATTCTTTGAAATACCATGACTTACTTGCTCTTGGTTGCCAAGTCCAATTCCTTGTACTAAACTTTATCCTTGGTAACATCACTCTCTATCAGTTTTTTTTTTAAATCTTTTTTGTTAAAATTGATTCTTCTAGATTTTGGTGTCATGGTGTTTTGGGCATTTTTTTGGGGGGGCCTTAAAATAACTCATTTCTTATTGCTTGCTTTATAAGTAAAGGTGAGTGTTTGTTGATTCAATGTACCTTAGATGAATTCTTTCCATTTTCTTGAGTGCATTATGGTTGTATGATGTGAACCCTGAAAGATAGGGTTTAGGGATCTAAAATGCATAGGAAATTAAGTTAGAACTCAAAAAACTAAATTAAATTTTAATTATGCAAATCCTAAACTCAATATTTAAAGGAACATGAACTTAAAGTATAAAAAAAGATATAAATGTCACACTTTAAAAATTAATGAATTTGGAATTAATAAGTTGAGTTAAATGCTAGAAGAAAAGTGAGTTATTGATAAGTTTTTTTAGTTATTAAAAGAATTGAAAGAGAAAATTCTCACTTTTTGATTCACATAATCATCTACTCTTTAACAATAAAAGTAAGCCTATTTTTTTTTAAAATTGAAATAACAACTTTTAAAACCCTAAATGTAGAGATAATGATATACTTTTAAAATATATGAACACTCCTATTTTATTGTAAATTCCTATTTTAAAACAAACTCATATTTTATAACAAACATATACTTAGGAGTAGATTTTATTATTTAACCCTAACCTATTAAGCACTCCAATCATATTAATAAAATCTTGGTCCTTTTTCAAGTTTGAATTTATGCTATTTATAACTTGGTTGACCCAAATATTTTTAATCAGTTCATTTAGTACTTTTTTCATCTTTTTAGCCCTTGAATGTGTTATTAAATCTCTGTGAATGCTTAATGGATCCTCAAAAGTACTCCATGTATTGGCTCCTTTATGGATCTCATCATCCCTCCTTTCATTAAAAGGATTCATCCTTAAATCATCACTTACATTAAAAATAGAAAGATTAAAAATATTAAATGTTCCACTTGTATTGTACTTTCTAAGAAAGTTTGACTTATATGCATTGTCATTAATTCGTACCACTACTTGAAATGAATCATCTCCTTTAAGCTATAGCTTTGAGTAACTTTGAGTGGAGAACCTTTTCTTGTGCACATACATCCAAATCCAATCACCAGGTTTAAATACCGTTTTTCTTTTCACCTTTTATTGACATGGGATGCATATTGCTAAATTTGTTTTGTAATTTGTTACCATACCTTCTCATGCAACTTCTTTACCTTTTCAACCTTATGTCCTTTATTTAAGATAGAATACTTATCAATAGGTAAAGACATCAAATCCAAAGGAGTATTTCAAATGGAAAGTAACTAGTAGTAGTATAATGAACATCCCTATTATATGCAAATTTTACATACGGTAAATAATCTTTTCATAATTTTAAATTCATTAAAATAATAACACATAACAAAGTAAAAAGAGTTCAATTAACTATCTTAGTTTACCTATCTATTTGTAGAAAACAAGTAGTTAAAAACACTAATTTAGTACTTATCTTACCTAAAAAAATTTTCCAAAGTAGCTTATGAACTTTGCATCTTGATTTGAAACAATGTTTTAAACCATGCCATGTAAGCATACTATCTCTCTAAAGAAAAATTTAGCCATGTTGTTTGCATTGTCAATTTTAAAATGAGCTTTTTTGTACAAAAGTATAATCATATGTTATTTTGAATAAAAAGCTCTCTTAACATCAGTTCCTTTTGTATACAAACGCTCAAATTTTCTCTCTTGTCTTCTTCCTTTTTTTCTTTTAGTCTTATCTCCTTTTTCTCTTTTTTCTCCCTCCTTTCTTCTCTCGACCTCAATTTCTTTTTTCATCTTATTCTCTTTTTTAATCTTTAATTGTTCTTTATAAACTTACCAAGGTATCAAAGGTACAAAAGTAACAGGTTTATCATTTATTACAAAAGAGTACTTATTCTTAAATCTATTATGTATTACATGTTGATCATATTGTCATAGTCTTCCTAAAAAAAATATGCCTAGCTTACATAGGCACAACATCACAAAAGATCTCATCAGTATATCTCCTAATAGTAAAATATACTAACACCTACATATTGACCTTAACTTCACCACATTTATTCAACCATTAAAGATTATATGGCCTAGGGTGTTTCATGGTAGATATTTTAAGTTTTTTAACCAAAGTAGTGCTACTTACCTTTGTACAACTATCCCCTATCAATGATCATATTACATATCTTATCTTTGATGTAACGTTGTGTATGAAAGATATTATCTCTTTACACTTCATCATTTTAGTTGTGCGCTTAATGCTTGTCTAGCCATCAACACATCTCCCTTAACTAAGCACTCCTCTCTATCCCTTAAAAACCAAAATTGACTTAGTTATGAAACCAAGTTGGTGCATAATTCTTATATTAGCTTTCAAAGGAAGCTTTTGCATACGTTGGTACTTGATTGCATCTAATAATGGTATGTTTAACTCTATCTTGACAAATGTCTCAAAGATTTCTCTCACCTACTACTCCTTTTTAGATTTTGTGCACTTGGTTGGAAAAGGAGATGGGTTGGCTTTAATATGAATGGTAAGGTTAAGAATTATCTTAGATAGAGAAATCTCTATTTCCTTGTCAATTTCCTCTTCAATACCTATAGCAAATGTTTTCTTATGTGGTTCTTCCAATTATTTTCCACTTCTTAATGATATGGAACTTGCATTCTCTTTTGGGTTCACTAAGGTTTAAAAAAGTGATTTTACTAAGCCCTGAGCGTCCAATTTGCCTACTATGGTAGCTAGCTAACTCATTTGATTCTCTAAATTTTGTACACTTGGCTTTGTCTCCTATTGGAATTGTTGAGTGTGAGTTAAGAAAGTTTTGAATATATCTTCCAATGGCATACTTGAACTAATCATAACTACTTATTTTGGTTAATATGTTTGTTGAGTTTGCTGAAATCCTACCTATTTATTTTTATATGAATTTTGAATTGATTGCCTATTTCCCTTATAGCTTAAATTAGGGTGATCTCTCTATCCTAGATTGTATGTAATAAAATGAGGATCATACTTCCTTGGCTTTCTTGGGAATTCTTTAATAGTGTTCACTTGCTCCTTTTGAAGAATTGGACATAAATCTGCTAGATGTTCCACTATTGAATATATGCCACATGCCTTAGCTGGTTACATGTGTCCCCATAGCCATTTGTCAAACAATAAAGGAAAGATTAAAAATTTGTTGTTGAAGAATAAATATATTTACCTTACTCACTTTTCTAATTAGGGTATCTTGCCTTATCCCAAATTGTTAGGAGTTTGTTGTCATATTGAAGGTCAAATTCATTAAAGTATCTATCGTCTTATCCACTAAAGCTCCTCGACTTGTTTCATCTATCATGTTCTTATCCATAAAGAGTAAACCTTTATAAAAATATTTAATGAATAATTGGTCACTTATTTGGTGGTATGGACAATTTGCATATAGCTTCTTGAATTGCTTTTAGTATTTATAAAAGGTCTCACCATGGTATTGGTGAATACCACTTATTTCCAAGAATTGTCTCTTTATCTTTTCTATGTTATGATTGACTTAGACAATAGATAGTAAAGCTAATCCTTGGCATCATCTACTAAGGAGAATGGAAAAGCTCTCATTTTTATTTGCTCCTCCACTACAACTAATAGGCTTTATGCTTGAACAAACAATATGGAATTCCTTTAAATGCTTATTATGATCCTTTATTGCATGACCACAAAAAGTGGGTAACAAATATATCAGTCTTGATTTAAGTTCAAAAGTAACAATTAATTTAGGATGTTCTACACATAAAAGCTAAAAATTAAAGTTAGGAGATGTAATCTCTTTCAAAGTTCGATTGTTTGCAATAAGTCTTCAGGCTTTAATCATTAGATGAAATACTATATAAGAAATTGAAGGTTATGTTGATGTCGTGTGAGGTAATCACAAATTGCTCTTGATCCTATTAAGTTTCTCTCCTCAACTTATGCAAGGTCCACTCAATTTATAGATCAAAATTTAGTTCACCAAAGTGAGATGATTGAGTTGTAAACTATAAATAAACATAAAATAAAAAGAAGCATGCAAAGATAATTAAAAAAATTCTATGAACAAAAAAAAAATCCAAAACCATATCCAACAATGTTTTTAGGGCTTAGATGGGTGAGGCCAATGTCATAGAAACTGGTTTGGGTTAGAACACCATTTTCCTCAAAATATTATAGTCTTGTCACCTAAATCAATCAATAGTTTCTTAATAGATGGTATCGTCGCCACCAAAAATACAAAACTTTACAAACAAAAGGGGAAATAATGCTATAATTAACTCAATAAAATTAAAAAATATAATAAAAAATAAAAAATAATTCATAGAAAACACTCCTTTGTAATGGCATCAAATTTTGGTTGTTATCGTTAAGGTGTCAAAAATTTAATACCTTAAGCTTGATTCTTTAATAGTAGATAATATGAGTAAATATCGATTATACAAGGAGTGCAATTAATTTATTACTGATTAATTTAAAATTAAAGAAATTGTAATTGGGAGGAAAATGTTGAATTTTAATTACAAACAAACCAACTATAAAAAATAAATTATAGAAAGATTAAATATTAAAAGTTCAATTTCAAGTTCATTTGCCATTATGATATTTAATGATTTGTATTACTTATAACATTGTTTCAATTCTAATGGAACTATCAACCTTAGATAGTAACAAACTTTATTACCTAAATTTTCTCTTAAATATTCGCTAAGCAAAATAAACTCTTTATGTTAGACTTTAATCATTATCCCTTAAAATAAGTTCTCTAGTGTAATATACTGGTAGCCATTAGAACTAGGAAAATAAATTAATACAATCAACAATCAAACAAGGTTAGATCCTTTAATATGTGTTGAGTTATTCATAACAATAAGATAAAAATTTGTCCATAATCCCCTATTGTTATTCGCTACTTAGTTATTTGGAAAATGATAAAAATATATCATAATTCTTAAATCTAAGCAATTGATATTCATTTAATTGATTTAGTAGGCCAAACCAAATTAATTGAACAAACAATGGTTTAACTATTAAATTAGAATAACCCAAACAATTTCATAAGAAAAGAGAACAACATACTAAAACAATCTATACCATCAAAAGATCAAAAGTTTTAAAATCTCTTAAAATTGTTAAAGAGTCAAACTATGCAAGTTACAAAAAATGAATTCATTCTAGAATAATTATTTAATTCTCTCATCATCTCCCTTTTTTTCTCTCAAAAGATGGTTATTTATTTCTTAAAGGACATACATAGCAACTACCAGTAAACCCCAAAAAATTAGGGCTTCCTTAATCTTTTAAAATTCCTATATTAACTTTGAAGCTAATTCTCGACTAGATATAGTCTTACTTAAGGTCTAACTTCTTCATGAATGTTATAGTCCTCCTCTTCAGCTTTTGAAAACATCAAGTCTTGCCTAAAACAAAGGTCTAAAGCCCAAGGTACAAGCTAAAAACTAAGATTAACTCAATCTAACCCATGAAAGATTCAACTTCAAATTCTCCAATATTTTTGAACCATTAAACAATCAATATGGGCTTAGGTCTTTTCATAACAATTATAGGTTTGAATGTTGACTTTAATTTATGCTTTTGAATCACTTGATTTGGATGTTTAAAACTAAAGTTATGCCCATTTAAGTAATTAGTGTTTCAACAAAAATCCTACTTCAATTAGTACTGGAATTCAGTTTTTTGCCCTATCTTTGGAGTAATGTCTCAAGACCTAAACAAACTTGGATCTAGAGTCATGAATCCAATCTAGAAAATTTGAGATGTCTACTATAACTTTATTAAAGACCACTTTTCAAATATAGATCTTTAGATTAATGAAAAACCTGAAACAAGTAACAAAAGTCAAAATACTAAAATGTTGAAAAATTTCCTACTTAAAGCATGTATTTTCAAAACTTTCTCAACATATACCTAAATTACAAAACATATTTTAAACAGATCAGATAGATATAAAACTTACTATTGGATATAAACATGAATAATGATTGCTTTGGAATCCATAAAAGATGAAGGAATTAACAAAGTTGTGTACTTCATCGCCTTCCTTTAGCAGTAATCCGCCATCATCCAATCGAAACCATCATTGATTCTATTCTTCATGTAAAATTCATTGCTAAGTATGGCTATTGGGTTTGTTGGCACTATACTTGATCAAGTTGTTAAGTTTTACGCCAAGTTTAAGATAGGTTTATCGGTCCACTTTTATATGCATTTAGCCAAAAATATATACATGTTTGTATTGCTAATGTTGTATGCTATTAGATAATTCTCAATTTGATTTATGCTAATTCACTTTGCTTTTAGCATGTTGATTTATGTCAATTATTTGTAATTGTAAAGTTGTTATTCATTTGATGTGGGAAATATTTTATGCCTATCAAGCTTGGCAAAATATATTAAATAAAATATATGGTAAGTACCAATCTTTTCGTATTCATGCTTTTTTTTTTTTGTGGTATGACTATAATGATTGATACACCACCAATTTACAATTGCAGTATGCTACTTATAGATTAAGAAGACAATTATTTCAAATAAGTGGTATTCAAAATGAAATTGCATAGGCTTTATTGCAACAATATAATATTTGATATATTAATTTTAATTTTAATGTTGACTTTATTATGTGTACTTATTGTAAGAAATTATAAATTTTTATATAAATATGTCATATAAATTTATATAAATAAGTAATATTTTAATTTCTATTAAGGTCAAAATGCCTTTATTGTTAACAAATTGACATATTATTATGTTTCTTTAAAAAAAATCTTGTTCAAATTAAAAAAAAAATAATTATTAAAGAAATTAGAAATTGACAATAAACATCATCAAAACACAACAAATAGTAAAATTGAAATATCATATTGCAAAAATTAATAGTAAAAATCTGAAAGTGTAACAAAATAGACCTTAAATAAATATATTTTTAAAAGGTAATTATGATAAGATCATAATTATAAGATACCTATTACATCAAAATATCATTAATGCTTCTTTGAGACAAGACATTGATCGAATTTTAAGATTGACACCTGTTTTATTCCTTTCTTATGAAGAAAAAAATTGTTCTCACAAACTAAAGTATAGAGATACTTAAATAAACATATGAGTGCTAATTAGACGAACAAGTTCACCGAATTGACTTATTATTAGAATTCCCAAATGGAGTATTACTTGTGTGTTTAAGGAACTTGTCATGCAATAGTTGTGTAAGTGATCTTTAGACTTTAAGTCACTAAGGTATCTTATATAGGAATTGACATACTTTGATCTCATTTCTAGATTGTCTTAACTAAGGATTGCTTATGGGGGTGTGCATTGGGCATATCATGAACTATATGATGATCGTTGAGTGATTATTAAAAGACTCATTACCCTAAAGTAATTATGGTTGAATGTTCCATTGTTCTTAATAAGTATTGATTTAAGAAATCTTTGTATAAGTTGGAATGAGATTATAAAGAGTTATGATTCCATTCATGGAATCAATGACCATATCATTATTTGAGGATGAATATAATTATACAATACTAATTATATATTCCATATCTAATTAGAACATTAATATGACAAAGTGATTGAATTATATGGAGATATTATGCATTAAAGGGATTAATCTAGTCATTTTGACAATCTTGATACATTGTTTGATGTTAAACCTGATCAATGGATATAAATTAATTAATTAAAAAATAATAATAAATTAAAAAAGTTTAATTTATCTTTTCTTTTGAGATAATAACTTATATTATTGTTAGTATGTTAAGATCTTAATGGGTTACACACATAAATGAAATTGGTGAGAATGTAAAAAGAGATGAAGTTGGAGTTAATTAAAAAGTTTGAAAAACTTTTGAAGTCCAAAATATAATACTTAAAGTTATAAAAATTAAAATGTAATTTATTAAATATTGACAATAGAACTTGTAGAGTCAAAGTTTTCTATAAATAAAACCTCACATGGCCAGCCAAAGAGTTTTTAGAGCTAGTACTCTCTTTTGGCCCATCCTCCTCTCTCTCCCCTAAAAGAGTTTGAAATTATATTTGTTCAATAAACAATTGTTTTATTTTCAATAGTGGTATTAGAGCATTAAATTTGTTTGTTAATTATAATTCAATTGCATATTTCATTGTTATTGAATATGAATTTGATTGATTTATATATTGATTTGCTGTTATTACAAGTTTATGATTAATTCCCCAAATTTGATTTTGGTTAAAAAAAAAAAAAAGGGCATCGCAGCATGCAAGAAAGAAAAGTTTTTTCTTGTTGCATGGTATGGATTTATGAAATCCATTTTACAAAAAAGAGAATTGCCTTATGTTCGACATTGTCATGGCACATTTTCAATTACCTAGGGAATCGAGACATCAAATGCAATGTGGCAATTGTTGCCACATTGCTGCAACGTGTGGCAGCAAGTTTTGATATTGCTACCCAACGTCCAAAGCGCTGATGCACATTGTGAATAAACTTCGATGCTATTGGTAAATGTTCTCGAGTACTCGAAAGATATTGGTTAAACCCCATAAGTAATTCAATCTGATTGGAATACTAAAGTTCTAAATTATTTAGAATTAGAACATCTATTTTGATTAGGTTATTGAATTAAAAGAATTTTAATTCAAATATAATTTAGAAAAATTATTTTTTAAATTATAATTTTTTTTTGACTAAAATCAAACCGTCTTAATTGGATTAGAATTAAGGAACTAAATCTAATTAAATTTCATGTTAAATTAGAATTATTTTTTGTAATTTATTTAGGTCTCTTATTGGGATAGGTGCCCTAATTAAGCATTGAAATCTAATTTAATTAGGACTTCTAATTATGTTAAGAATCCTAATTAAACAATGACTCCCAATATGATTAAGAATCATATGTGTAATTGGAAATATCATAATAATTTAATATAATATTTTAATTGTTAAAAATAGTGTTTTAAATTACATATATAATCAATAACTAGAATTAAACATGTAATTACTTTTGTGCACTTAATGTGATTATGATAGCATGATGGATTATGAACTCATAAACCAATGTGATTGGATTTGTTGGTGATTGAAAGAAAATTTTGGAGTATAAGGACTACATTATTTGCCTTTCTTTCTTTCTTTCTTTTTTTTTTTTATCATAAATTCTCTCTTCATCTAAACTTCCCTTGAATGTAACTTGAAGTCTCTCTAAGTTTCTTTCCCAATTATTTAGAGAATATAGGTTTGAGATAGAATGTTTATGTACAACTATAGAGATCCAGACAAAGGAGCCAATAGAGACATTAAGAGGAGGTTGCAAGCAAGAGGACTTTTGAAGACTAGGTTGCAAGTCCTTAAGATTTGACCATTTAACTTCCTTGATAGCTTAACAAAGTTAGCATCGTAGAGTCTATAATCATTTATATTAGAATGACATGTTATGGTTGTATGTTGTATATGTAATATATATTACAATTATAATGCTAATGCATCCAATCAACATTAATTAACTAAATCCATTAATTTAGATATTAAGTACATTTTAAGAACATAGTGAACCACCTTCCAAATCATACGTTTATGTACAACTATAGAGATCCAGACAAAGGAGCCAACAAAGACATTAAGAAGAGGTTGCAAGTAGGAGGACTTAAAATTGTTAAATATACTTAAAATTGTTGGAGCAAACTCTTAAAAAGGAGAAGACCTTTATTCTTCTTGTTAATTCTTCCAAGGTCAAGAGGAAAAAGCCTAGGAAGAAGAACAAGAAAGGAAAGGCTCAAGTCACTAAAGCAATCTAACTTAATAGTGGTATGAAAGTGGACAAGAGCAAGGGCACTTGCCATTATTGTGGTAAAGAAGGCCATTGGAGAAGGAATTGTTAGATTTATCAAGCTAACTTGAAGGAGAAGAAACTTGGTGAAGCTTTTGATTTAGGTATGTTTATGATGCAAAAAACCCCCAAAAGACATAATTTAGGGACCTAATACACGTAAGGAATCAAAGAATATCCATGAAAACTAAATCAGACTTTAATAATACAAACCTTAGATGTAACATTCAAAGAAACACGAACCTAAGGTATTTAAGAAGGATATGACCACCACACTTTAGAAAAGAAAAGAATTGGGAGTGATAAGTCAAGTTGAATTCTATAAGAAGAGGTACCTTTTAATAAGTTCATTAATTCTTGAAAGAATTGAAGGAGAAAACCCTCACTTTTTGTTTCTCTCAAATTGTCTAATTTTCTAGAACTTAAAAAGAGGTGCCTATTTATAAGTTAAGATAACAATCCTAAAAATGTATAAATTCCTATTTAGGATAAATCTTTATTTAAGATAAACTCTTATCTAAAACAAATTCTTATACAAAAAACTTTATACTTTTATAATAATCACTTATTTAGAATAAATTCTCATTTAGGAGTTAATGCTATTACTTGGTCCATTAAGTACTTTAATGACATTAATAAGACCTTGACTCTTTTTCAAGTTTGAATTCACACCATTTATACCTTGATTGGCTTGAGTGTCTTTAATTAGCCTATTTAGTACTTCTTTCATCTTTTTGACTATAGCTTATGTTATTGGACTTTTTGGAATGTACAATGAACCTTTTGTATCCTTTGAAGCCTTCTACACATCATCTTTAAGTTTTTCATTAAATTATGATTAAGATAAATATTTTTACTTTTGATCCTATTACTTATGTATTGAATACCAAGTGTGGTTCTCATATTTGTAAAGATATGGAAGAACTCAACAAAAGTAGTTGGACTTACAAGTTGTAAATGGAGTAAGAGTTACTACATTAGCTATTGAAACTTGTCGTTTACTTTTGCCTTTAAGCTTAGTTCTAGTAATAAATAATTGTTATTATATTCCCATACTTTCTAAAAACATCATTTTCATTTCAAGTTTAGCTTTAAATGGATTTACTTTTACATTTAAGGACAAGGATTGTTCTATTTACAAAGATGATGTTTAATATGGATTCGGTACTTATACAAATGTTTTGTGTACGGTTGATCAAGAAAGGCCAATTCTCAACTTAAACAATAAAAGACTCAAAATGGATAACCAAAATGCATTTTTGTTTGGCATTGTCATTTAAGGCATATTAATGAAACATGAATCACTAAGTTATATAAGGATGATTACTTGGATTCATTTGATAATGAATCATATGGAACATGTGAGTCTTAGTAATTAAGTAAAATGACCAAAACTCCTTTGACAAGAAAAAACAAATGTGCTAACGAGTTATTAGGGCTCATACATACATATGTATGTGGTCTTATGGCCATAAATGCAAAAGGTTGTTTCTATTATTTAATTACATTCATAGATATCATTTTATATGGGGTCATATGTATTTAATGAAATATATATTTAAATCTTTTGAAAAGTTCAAATTCATAAATAAAATAGAGAAATAAACTAGTAAAAATATTAAAATCCTATGATCAAATTAAGGAGGAGAATACTTGAACCAAGAGTTTTATGATTAATTGAAAGAGAATGAGATTCTCTCTCAATGAACACCTCTTGAAACACCATAACATAATGGTATTTTCAAAAAGAGAAACATAACCCTATTAGATATGGTTTAATCTATGATAAGTCCAATTGATATTCCTTTATCCCTTTGGGGTTATTTCCTTGAGACTACTTCTTACCTTCTAAATAGAGTTCCACCCAAATCTATTAACAAGATATCATATAAGATATGGAATGGTAATAGACCAAACATGTCACATATAAGGATTTGGAGATATGATGCTTATGTGAACCATGCATCATTTGACAAACTTGGATCAAGTTAGACAAGTAAATTTGTAGGCTATCGAAAAGAAACTTATGGATACTACTTTTAGCACCCAATTGAGCAGAAGTGTTTCTCTTAAAGCATGTTACCTTTTTAGAGAGTGCTTGTTCTCCAAAGGGGTAATGGGAGTAAAGTAGAAGTTAAAGAAGTTTAAGACCTATAAAAAGACACTTGAATGGAACATAAACTAGAGGATAATGCAATAGTTGCACTACCTTAAGCTCAAATAACACAAGAACTTCACAGATCTACCAAGGAACATTGATATCCTAAATGGTACTAATTACTTGTTGAGAAAGGAAATGAAGTTAAGCTCATGAATGATGAACTAACTAGTTATAATGAAGCAATATCTGATATTGAGTCATTTAAATGGCTTGAAGCAATAAAGTTTGAAAGGGATAAAACCTATAAGGTGAATGGGTCTTTAAGAGGAAGATAGATATAAATGGTAATTGATGAGTAAGAATTGATGTATTTATTTTCATTTTGCATTTAGCTATTTTTAATAAGTTTTATACCTATTTAAACTAATTAGTATATGCGTTATGACTTAGGTATATTTTGGGGAAATTTTAAGACTTTGTATTTTTAGAATGCAAAATTGTAACATTTTATCATTTTGACCTTGGTCGCTTATTTTAGGTTTTTTGTTGATTTAAAGGTCCAAACTGGAGAAGTGGTTTTCAATGAAATTGTGGTAGACTTCTCAAATTTTTAGATTGGGATCATGAGTCTAAATTCGGGTTTGTTTGGGCCTTGACATTGCTTCAAAGACACGGCAAAAAATTGAAGTCCAAATCTTAATTTGAGTAAGATTCTTGTTTGAGTTCTAAGTATTTAAATGAGTATAACTTGAGTTTCAGACATCTAAATTGGAAAATTCAAAAGTCTACACTAAATTTCACTTTCAGGCCTAAAACTTTTACAGAGACACCTAATCCCAGATCAGTTATTTAATGGTCCAAAAATATCTAAGAAGTCACTGCAGAATCTGTCCCGGGCTGGACTGAGTCAGTCTTGGTTTTTAGCTTATAACTTGGGCTCTAGACCTTTCCTTTGGGTAAGATTGGGTGCATTAGAAAGCCAATGAAGAGGACTACAACTTTGATGAAGAATACAGACCCTAATTCAGATTATATCTATTCAGGAATCAGCTTGGAACTCATTATAGGAATTCTATTACGATTAAGAAAATGAGTTTATTCTCCTAATGTCAGCTATGTACATTTTCTAGGATATAAATAAGGAATTTTTTTAGCTATTAAAGAAAAAGAAGAGGGGTGACAAATACATAAGGAGGGAGGCAAACATAACTTTAGTAAGAATTCAATTTTCTTTTAAGAATGTGTAAGTAGGATTTTTCAACAGTTTTAAGGAATTTCAAAATGTTTTGTATTTTAATAGAATAAATTATTCTACTCTATCATTTTCTTTTTAATTAGAATTATTTGAGTTATTCTAATTAAATTGTTAAATGATTACTATTTTAATTTATTCAATTAGGTCTACTGAATTGATTAAACAATAGTCAATTGCTAAAGTTAGGGATTATGACCCATATTTATCCTATTTGTAATCAATGAGCAGCAATTGATAATAAAGAATTATGGACAAGTTTCTATCTTATTATTATAAATAACATACCATAAGTTAAACAATCTGAGTTTGTGTAATTGTTACTTATATTAACCTAGTTTCTTAATTATTAAGGTTGCTAATTTATAACTTTAAAGAACTTGTTTTAAGGATAAAAGGGTTAGAATTTAAGTCAAAAGCTTGTTCTGCTTGATGAATATCTAAGGGAAAATTCAGGTAATAGAGCTTATTATTATCCAGGGTTAATAGTTTTAATAGAATTAAGACATTGTTATGGATAAGTGAAAGTATCAAATATTATAATTTCAAATGAAACTAGAATTGGAATTTGTTAATTGGTATTTTTATAAATTATTTTGTTTAATCAAGTCATTTACTTCAATTGTTATAAAGTCAAAATTCAATGTTACCCCTTCTATTCAGTTAAACTATTGATCCAAAATGACTTAGTTGACTTAATAGATGAACCAATTGACTAAGTCACCTTCATGACTAGGAACTGAGGTTTTTACTTTTTATATTTCAATTTGTTTTAAATGACTATGTCATTTGCTTTTGTTACTAATAAAAAAATATATGTAAATTAAAATATTTAAAAATACAAAATTCAATCTATAATCCAATTAAAAAGTATTAAATTTGTAATATCTTATAATATATATTTATATTTTACATTAAAATGATAAATTTGTCATAAAATATTAAATAAATAATGGAAATTTTATTCTTATGATTATAAGAAATATATTTACATTAAATTAGAATTCATAAGCTTATAACAATTATGAAAAAATATAGAAAGCATAAATAAATATTACAAAATATTAACTAGCATTAACCTAATGATCTAGTTTTCTCTCTAGATTGATAATTGTACCAAGTTTAATAATTATGATTTTTAAAACTAAAAGTTAATCTATCATTAGTTGTGATCAAATCATGTGGCGATGACACTTTTGTATTGACATGCTCTTATTTTTATGCATATTGAAAAATCCTAAAATCATTTCAAGTTTTTTTTTTGTTGGAAACTTTTAGTTTTACATTTCTACCACATTAGTTAATATATGAAAGTTATGAAAAATGTTATATTTTTAAAATTATTTTGATGAATTTAATTCGCAACATTTCAGATTATGCATTCTTTAAACTTACTTCATATGTTGCATAATAGCCAAATTTAATATTGTAAATGTTAAATTCTTGATTGAAATGGTAACATCATTGTTTTCATCAGTAGATAAATTTTTGCATCAATCGAAATTAGGTTTTTCTCCAAATAAACTTAAAGGTGTATTCTTCTACATTTGTATAATGCCTTATATTTTTATTTTTGTTATATTCTTAGCTAAAGATCAACTTCTAGTTGATAAGAAAAGGAAATTATTTTCCTTATTAACTAGATTAATCTTTGTTAGTATGCCAGCATCGTTTGTTTCCATGTTCATTGGTATACAAAAATATCTTATTTTTTGTCTAGCTTTTTGGTTTTTCTTTTGGGATCAACCCTTTTACTTTTCTTTATTTTTGTAAGAATAGTACTATTGTTCCCACAGCCTTGTATGGGTTGTAATTGTTGTCAACTAAGGTTAAATGTGCAAGAAAGTAAAGCCACATGGAAGGGCAAGATAGTAAATCTGCCGTGTAAGGGCAAGAACGTAAATCCACCATGTAAGCCCTATTAGGGTTTCATAAAAGAGAGTATATAAAGGCCTTAGAAGAAAAAATTAGGGTAGAGGGCCAACACAATTGAAAAACAGCAACCCTACAACAACCGGCCAAAAGGAAGAGAGAGCAAAACGACAAGCAAACCAGAAACGCCTCCTGCAAGCAAACCAGAAACGCTTCCTGCAAGCAAACCAGAAACACATCCTGCAAGCAAACCAGATATGCCTCCTGCAAGCAAACCAGAAACACATCCTGCAAGCAAACCAGATATGCCTCCTGCAAGCAAACCAGAAACACATCCTGCAAGCAAACCAGAAACGCACAACCAGCAAGAGGAGAAATAAGAAACAGACCACCTGGAAGAGAAGACAGTAGACCTGGTATCCGTGCGACCACTCGGAAGAGAAGATAGCAGACTAAAAGCATGAGGCAGGCCGAGAGACATGAACCAGAAAAACCAGTAGTGTGAGGTAGGCCAAGAGACGTGAAATAGCAGACTAGAAGCGTGAGACCAGAATATGCAACGGCGTGACTAATCAGAAGCGTGGGGCAGGCTGTGAGACGTGAAACGACAGACCAGAAGCTTGAGTGCAAGCTGTAAAATCATGAGACGGTGAAAGCAGAAGTTGTGTGAAACAACCTAGAGAAGGAATTCGGCGAAGCATCAAAAAGAACTCAACGTATTTCCAGATTTCTTCAAGAGAGGTTAGAGAGCATTGCGGTGAACTTCTAAGCGGTAGTGGAGCAACCTTTCAATTCAACAGAGGCAAGACAAGCTAGAAGAAGGGTAGACACAGTAAGTGACACTCTTTGTATTGTACTTACTTAGTAATTGCAATAGTGAAAGGAACAGAAGATTAAGACATCCATTATAACTAGAATTCTCAAGTATAGTGGATAGTCTCGGTAAGGGAGAGTCCCTACCACCGTGGATGTACGTCACGTTGACAGAACCACGTAAATCTCATGTGTCCTTAATTTGCTTTACGTTCTGTGTTTTGAATTGAGTTGTGAATGCAGCTAAAGTATCAGCCAACCCATAACCTAACGAAGACCTAAATAAGAACATCCGAATTGTCTATTAGGCAAGGTGTCTGAAAGGTGACTTTGAGGACTATTGTGATTAGTAGGTAGCAATAGATCTACCTTAGTCGAATCTGAGAAAGAGTTTGCTTTTAAGAAGAGATTGAAGTTGTTCACTTTCCTGCGAATTGCGAATTGTGGTGATACTGATTCACCCCCCTCTTAGTATCACAAACTAGTAGATCCTAGGGTGAAGTTGGGAACATCAAGTACTTTTAATCAATGTTTCCTTATGCCTACAGGTATCTAACCTAAGAGGAACAAAGTTCTAGCTACCCAAATGCAACCTAACTTATGACTCGTATTGGCATTTATAGAATCATAGTTTATCCAAAACCCATACTACTCCAACATCTCAATAGAAAATGTTCATCGAAAATGGACCTTACCCTTTCTTAGAAGTTAGAACTATGTTGTAACTTGAAACTAATCTCAAGTTCACTCACCTACTTTGGCAGCTTCTTCCTACCATTTCCTTTAAACAAATAAAGAATTATTATTACCCTTCCCATCATTTCCCATATAGCATGCATGGTTTACTAATTGGGTTGCCTCCTAAGTAATGCTTTTGTTTAATGTTGTTAACTCAACAACATACTTATTCAACATAGATGGGATCCTCTAACTCCATTATCTTAGCATTCAACACCTAAAAACTTTCATAAAAAGGTTTGAGCCTATGACCATTCACCTTAAATACCTTGTCATTATTATCATTTGGAACCATTTTAACACTAGATTTCTTTAGGACCACCTACACCAAAATCACCCACTTGCTATTCGAGATTAGATATATAATACTAGTATCAAGGAGCTTTAGAGTCTCTTTCTTCATTACCTCTATCATTAGGGTGTTTGACCAACATTGAGCTTTCCTAGTTGGTTTAACTCTTTCTTTTAACAATATTTAGTGCATACACATGGCTAGACTTATCCCCTTAATGTATGCAATTGCCCAACCAATTATTGTCCTATGCTCCCTTAGCACATAAATCAAGTTCTCTTCCTACACATTTGACAAATTCTTTGCAAAAATAATTAGTAGGGTGTCACCCTCTCCTAAATACATATACTTCAAATAAGCTCGTAATTTTAATTTGAACATAGAAGCCTGTAAAACATAATGTAAAAGTTTCTTGTGAGAAATAGGTAACTAAATAAAAGAAACTACATACCTATATGGAATCACTAATAATGAATGCAATTCAATCAAAGTTTTCTTTAACTCCTCATCTAGCCTAACTTCTTATTTTGTTTGTAGCTTAAAATGTTTGATGATAATGACCTCTAACTATTCTTTGCATGTCAACTCAAAACTTCCTATGCTAAAGAATCAATAACATTTATGGCATAAATTGAGTGGACATCACTACGATACCTCATAGCCTTATAAATATTGAACTGAATTTATTCACCATTAAACTCCATCATTAAAGTGCCTTTATACATATCAATCCTTATCTTGGATGTCTTCAAGAATGACTTCTCTAATAAAATAGGTGCAAGGTTAGAGAAAGCATTATCATCTCTATCTACTATGTAGAAGTTAGTTGGAAACACTAGCTTGTTCACTTGCACTAATACATCCTTAACTACCCTCTCAAAGTAAGTATTAGTATGATTAGCCAAATCTATATTAACACTAGTATTTTTTAGAGGCCTTAGATTTTAAAAAGTATAAATAGATTATGACATCACATTAATAAAAGCTCCTAAATATAATATTACTCTTTCAAATTTGGTATTACTTATTTTGCATAAGATAGCAAACATACTTGGATCTTTGTATTCAAGGGGAAGCTTTAGAGGCTCTAGATTTAAAAAAGTATAAATAGATTGTGGCATCACATTAATAAAAGCTCATGAATATAATATTGCTCTTTCAAATTTGGTATTACTT
The DNA here is from genome assembly GCA_020141445.1 of Bruguiera sexangula. NCBI lineage: Eukaryota > Viridiplantae > Streptophyta > Magnoliopsida > Malpighiales > Rhizophoraceae > Bruguiera > Bruguiera sexangula. The sequence goes on along the minus strand of JAHLGP010020642.1, from coordinate 7,682,800 downwards.
ATTTTGCAAAAGATAGCAAATATACTTGGATCTTTGTATTTAAGGGGAAGCTTTCTTTGGAGTACTACAATTACATTCTCCCTTATTTTGATCTTCTCATCATCTATTAGCCTTTGCTTATCAATGCACAAATTTATAAGAAATTTTGTATATTTTGGTACTTACTTGATCACCTCTAATAATGGTATGTTTACCTTTACCTTGCAAAATGTCTTAAGGATCTTTCTTTCTTGCTCCTTCTTTTTAGATTTTGTGTGCCCAATTGAAAAAGGAAGGGGTTTAGCTTTAACCTGAATAGAAGAATTAGGATTCACCTTAGATAGAGAAATCTTTGCCTCTTTCTCAATGTCGTCCTCACTGGCTATAATAAGTTTTTTCTTATGTGGTTCCTCTAATTGTTTTCCACTTCTTAATGATATGACACTCACATTCTCTTTTAGATTTACTAGGGGTTAAAAAGGTAATTTGCCTAACCCCCAAGCATCCAATTTGCCCACTATAAAAGCTGATTGACTCACCTAATTCTCCAAACATGCATGCTTGCCCTTGTCTTTTATTGGAATTGTTAAGTGTGAGTTAAGAAAGTTTTGAACATATCTTCTAGGAATGTAACTAAACTAGATAAAGTTGCTTTGTTTAGGTTGATATGGCTATTAAGTTTGTTGGAACCTTGCCTTTTTATTTTAATATGTATTCTAAACTAGCTACCTATTTTCTCCATTACTTAAGTTGGGGTGATCCTCTGTCCTAGTTTGTATGTGATAGAATAAGGATCACACTTCTTTAGTTGCCCTAGGAATCCTCTTACGACATGCACTTGCTTCTCTTAAGAAATTAGGCATATGTCAATTGCATGTCCCATCATTAAACATATACCACATGCTTTAGTTTGTTACCTATTTCCCACACCATTTATTAAACAATAAAAGCAAGATCATAAATTTTTTGTTGAAAAGTAGATGTGTTTACCTCATACACTTTTTTTATTAGAGCATCTTGTCTTATCTTAAACTATTGGGAGTTTGCTACCATATTAAAGATCAAATTCCTTACAGCATTTGACATCTTATCTACCAAAATTCCTCCACTTGCTGCATCTATCATATTCTTGTCCATAAGATGTACATCTTCATAAAAATATTGAATCAATGACTGATTACTTATCTATTGGTATAGACAGCTTACACACAACTTCTTGAATCTCTCTTAGTACTCTTAAAAGGTCTTTCCATTATATTGGTAAACACCATATATTTCTTTTTTTTTGTTTACAGCCTTAAAAGTAAGAAAATATCTTTCCAAAAACTACTTCTTTATCTCATTCCATGTTATGATTGACCCTAATGGTAGATAGTAAAGCCAATCTCTAGCATCATTGGCCAAGGAAAATGGAAAAACTCTCAGCTTTATCTACTCCTCCATCACCTCAATTGGCTTTATGCTCAAATAGACAACATGGAATTCCTTTAAATTTTTATTGGTATCCTCTCTTGCATAACCATAAAAAATGGATAACAAATGTATCAATCTTGATTTACACTTAAAAGGTACATCTAACTCAAGATATTGTGTACACAAAGACTATAAATGAAAGTTAGGAGTAGTAAGCTCCTTCAAAGTCTTGTTATTTGCAACTATGTCCTTAAGCTAAGAATCACTAAATGAACTCCTAAATATTGAATCAAGGATTATGTTGGTGTTAGGCAAGGTAACCACAATTTGCTTTTGGTTTTGTTGAGCCTCTCTCCTCAACCTATGCAAGGTTTTTTCAACTTCTAGATCAATAATAAGCTTAGAGTGAGATGATCACGTTATAAACCATATATAAACACAAAACAAAAAAGAGACATGCAAAATACCTAAGGAAAAATAGAAATTGATAACCAAGAAACACAAAATATTGCAAAACCCCTATCAAACAACATTTTTAAAGCTTGAGAAAGTGAGGCTAATGGCATTAGCAATTGGTTTTGTTCAAAATGACATTTCACTTGAAATAGTGTAAGCTCGTTACTTAATTCAACCAAAATTTTCTTTAAGAATAGTGCCATCACAACTAAAAACACCAAAAACACTTGAAAATCTCACAACTTCACGCATAAAAAGGGTTATAATCAATATAATCAACTCAATGAAATTATGAATAAAATCAAAATGCTAAAAAAAACTATAGAAAACACTCCCTGACAATGATGTCAAAATTTTGATAGCATTGAATTGATAGCATTCCCTATGGGATTGAGTCTTATTCATATTGTCTACTATTGCAAGATCAAGAGTAGGGTACTTATATTTTTAGTAGCCTTGATAATAGTTAGCAGTAATGTTCATACTTATAAAACTAGGATAACTACAAAAGGTTACAAACAAAGAAAGGGAGTTGATTTTTATGAAACCTATTCACTTTTTGCAAAACTTAAATCCATTTGGATACTTCTAGTTATTGTAGCATACCACAATTATGATATTTAATAGATGGATGTTAAAACAACATTCCTAAATGAAAATTTACTTGAGTATGTGTACATGTCACAATTTGAGGGTTTTGAATCCAAAGAACGTGCCAATGAGGGATGCAGCTGCAAAGGTCAATTTATGAACTAAAGTAAGAATTGGAACATTTGGTTTGATGAAACAATCAAAAAGTTTGTTTTCGTTTAAAACATGGATGAACCTTATGTTCATAAAAAGGTTAGTGGGAACGCAATTGTTTTCTTAATGGTGTATGCTAATGGCATATTATTGATAGGAAATGATGTACCAATGCTTTAATCTGTCAAGAATTGGTTTTCAAGAACATTTCCATGAAGGATTTAGGAGAAGCATCTTATATTCTGGAATTAACATCTATAGAGATAAATCTAAAAGGTTGTTGGGATTGTCCCAATTGACATACACAAACAAAGTGCTAAAACGATTTAGCAAGAAAGAATCTAAGAAAGGATTTCTCCCTATGTTGCATGGTGTGTGTCTCTTGAAGGACATGTATCCTAAGACACAACTTGAGAGAGATAGGATGGATAAGATCCCTTATACATCTGCAATAGGATTTATCATGTATGTAATGTCATACACAAGCCCAAATGTCTCTTATGCTTGCAGCAATTCCCTTTACTGTAAGCTATAGATTTGAGAATTTATTTTTTTTCATTATTTTTGCTCTCTAAACTAAAATTAGATTCGTATAAATCTTTTTATTTATTTTCTTCATATCAATTTGTAATATTTTCATTTATAGAAAAAATCTCTCATGGAGATGGATTTCTTTTCCTTTTTGATTTTGTTTTGTTCTTGCAATTGTGGTTTTATGTTTTTTTTTTTTTAAATTTTCCTCTTTATTTTATATTCTAAGAAATTATTGTATACATTTTTTTGTTATGTTAGATACAAAGTACCAGGCCAAAGGTTAAAAGGAGAATTTGCTCCACAAGAAACACCTTGATCAACATTAAGATTAAAGTTTGACATTAGGAGGAGTAAATGTTGGAATCAAAGTAAGCAATCAAAAAAGTTTCTTCTTTGGTGCATTGTGCATGTTTAGCTAGGTGGCACACTTGTTATAAGCCAATTATATTTGAGTCATAGAAATATGTAAAGAATATCTTTGATGACACGTAATTTGGATAAACTTTATTGAGTAATTCATTTGAAAATCCATAAATGTTTCATGTATGTGACTTCATTAGGGATAGTATATTTCATTAGTTAAGTATGTCAACAAAAATCTCTCAAATTTAGCTCATATATGTGCATGTTTGTGAATTAGGAAATCAGAAACTTGTACTTAAGACAAACTATGTTTGTACCTTGCAATTATTATATTCCATGCGTCATAGGGTTATCACATTATTTTTCTTGGTCGAGTGGTATACAAATATCAAAGTTAGTTTCAGATATTACTGGCAAAGACTAAAGTTAGGTAGCTATGAATAGTCGAGTAGATACTTAAGGATCAAAAAAAAAAAAAAAGACGGAAGGAGAACTTAGAAATGGAGTTATTGGAAAACGTTTTTTAAAAATGGAAAAACGTCAAAAAAATTATATTTTGCTCTTTTTCCTCAAAAGCGTTAAAGACGATGCAATGACTGGTAATAATTTATACTCCTTCAAACTCCAGTCAATTGACATTAATTTATAAATTGCATGTTCTAAGGAGATACTCTTTTGGCAACTAGTTAATGTTGTTATTCTCTATGTTATCAATAGATTTTGATGCACGTATTCACATAAAAATGTCTTATTGTCTGGGTCTAATCTTTTATTTGCATAGTCCAATTATATCAAATCCGAAAGATGACACTCCTACAACTCAAGAAATTATTCAAGAAATAGTTCATGAAACACAAGATGCTTCCAATGCAAATGAACCACTGGAAAATGAGTCTGGGACATCCGCAGCCTAAACGAAATTTAGACTTAGAAGTGTTGCATGGCAGCATTTTATGAAGCTATAAGTTAACGGACAGAATAAAGTAAAGTGCTTTCATTGTGATAAATTAATTGTAAGCGGTTTACACAACAGGACAAGACATTTACTGGATCACATGAAAACCTATCCAAATCGGCAAAATATTGACGCCAAAGAAAACATTCTTCTTCCTGGTTCACTTGTTAAATTAATTGACATAAGTGGCCCTTGTTATTTAAAGTATGACCAAATATAAAAGGTCTAATATGATGGTCGGTTAGATATAACGGTAATTTGGGTCATTGGGTTTAAAATCCCTCCACTCTCCCCATTAAAGATAACGGTTACAGGAAAAGAGGGAATAACTCTCCTTATTAAAGATAACGGTTATAAGAGAAGAGAGAATCACTCTCCCCATTAAAGACCATTAAGAGAAGAGGGAATCACTCTCCTCATTAAAGACCATTAAGAGAGGAGGGAATCACTCTCCCCATTAAAGACCATTAAAGACAACTGTTACAGAAAAATAAAACGTTATAGAAAAATAAAAGGGATGTGATTTTTCCATAACAGAGTTTTCTTTTCCTCTTCTCAACCATTAGAGAAAAATCAAGAAAAGAGAAAGGGAAAGGGGAAGAGCAGGAAAAATTCATCAAAAGGCAAAATCAGAGGAGGATTCTCATCTTCATAGCAGGAACCTGATATCATGGACAAAGGTATGTGAAATCCATTACAATTTGCATATTAGTATTCATATAAAAAAAAGATCCTGCATTACAGAATTGAGAATTTTGATAAAAGAAATTCTCCCTCTTTTTTTTTCTTAATAATTGGTATCAGAGCGAGTTTGTGAATACTATATTTTGCTATAAAAGAAGAATCAGCCGGTGTTGAAAAGAAAAGGAAAACGGCCGGCATAGGAAAAGAAAAGAAACCACCGGCGTTGAAAAGAAAAGAAAAGCCGGCGACCTTTGTCGTTTGCCATAAAAAAAAATTATATATATATATATATATTCCCGAATGTCCCCCGTCGGCCTTTTTCCTTTCCAAATTTGATTTTTCGTGCCGTTAGAGTTGTCGTGGTCAACGGAAAGAAAGAAATTAATAAATATAAGGATCCAGCTAATAGCTGGATTAATGTGTATATTCAAACTTAATTTCTTTTAAGTTTATTCAAAGCATTAATGTGTAAATTTGGATCATGTTTACAGCTTCCAATAACATGTTCACCTTAGGCAATGCGATGATCAAATTCAATGGACTGAATTATGCGGAATGGTTTGAGTATATTCAGTTTCACTTAGGCGTTATAGGTTTGGACTTAGCAGTTATCTCGGATGAAAAGCCTACAGCCATTACTGAGAGCAGTACAGAATCTCACAAGTCTCTACATGAGGCTTAGGAACGGTCTAATAGGCTGAGTTTGAATTTGATGTGAATGACGATAGCTGAAAATGTCAAGCCATCGATGCCTAAGACGGAAAATGCAAGGGAATTTATGATGAAAATTAAGGAATACTCTCAATCAGATATAGCTGATAAATCCATTGTAGGAAACCTAATGAGTGAGTTGACGACCAAGAAATTTGATTGGTCACAGCCTATTCATGATCATGTGAGCAGCAAAGTTGAAAACAATGGGCATGGATGTGAGTGAATTCTTTTTGGTACAATTCATCATCAACTCACTGCCTCCTGAATTTGGTCAGTTCTAAGTGAATTATAACACTATCAAAAAGAAATGGAACTTTCAAGAAATTAAGACCATGTTAGTTCAGGAGGAAGAGAGATTAAAGAAGATGAAAGATCACTCTATTCATCTTACTGTTCATAATAATGCTAGCAGTAGCAAGTCTAGACCACATAAAAAGGATAAGAAGAAGGACAAAGCCTTTATGAAAGTCACTAGAGGTCAGATTTATAAGGATCATAAATGCTTCTTCTGTAAAAGGATTGGTCACTTCAAGAAAGATTGTCCAAAAAGAAAGGCTTAGTTCGAAAAGAAAGGTATGTACTGTATATCAGTATGTTTTGAATCAAATATAATTAAAGTACCTAATAATACTTGGTGGTTAGACTCTGGAGTTACTATTCATGTGTCACATATCATGCAGGGATTCCTTTCAATCCAGCCTATAACAGGAATTGAGAAATTCCTTTATATGGGAAACAGAATGAAGGCACGAATATAAGGAATTGGGACGTACATATTAATTTTGGATACTAGGTGTCACCTAGATCTGGAAAAGTGTCTCTATGTTCCTGAATGTGCTAGAAATTTAGTTTTTGTTGCAAAGTTGGATGAAGTAGGATTTAACCTTAAGATTGGAAACGGTACATTTTCATTGTATAGACATTCGTACTATTATGGATCTGGTACTTTGGTTGATAATTTGTACCGTTTTAATTTTGATGCTATGTATGCTAATTCTCTATTTCTTATTGAGCATAATATAGGTAACAAACGTAATGCACATGATGACAATTATGCTTTCTTATGGCATCAAAGATTAGGTTATATATTCAAAGAAAGGATATTGAGGTTGGTGAAAGGTGATATCCTGCCTCAATTGGATTTTACTGATTGGGAGGTATGTGTTGACTGTATAAAAGGGAAACAGACAAGACACACATCAAAGAACCCAGCCATGAGAAGTAATGAGCCTTTAGAATTAATACACACTGATATTTGTGGCCCCTTTGATATTTCATCATGGGGTGGTGAGAAATATTTCATCACGTTTATAGATGACTACTCACGATATTGTTATTTATATCTACTGCATGAAAAGTCTCAGTCAGTAAACGCCCTAGAGGTGTTTGTAAATGAGGTGGAAAGGCAGTTAGATAGAAAAGTGAAAGTGATTAAGTCAGGCAGAGGTGGTGAATATTATGGAAAATTCAATGAAAGTGGACAATGTCCTAGTCCATTTGCAAAACTTCTTGAAAGTCGAGGCATATGTGTATAGTACACAATGCCTGGTACACCACAACAGAATGGTGTAGCGGAAAGGCGGAATCACACACTTATGGATATGGTTAGGAGCATGTTAAGTTGTAGTACTGTACCTTTATCCTTGTGGATGCATGCATTAAAAACTGCTGTATATCTGTTGAGCAGGGTTCCTAGTAAGGTTGTTCCTAAGACTCCTTATGAGTTATGGACAGGTAGGAAACCTAATTTAAGACACCTTCATGTTTAGGGTTGTTCAGTAGAAGTAAGGATATATAATCCACATGAAAGAAAACTCGATGCAAGAACCATTAGTGGTTACTTCATTGGCTATCCTAAAAAGTCTAAAGGATATAGGTTCTATTGTCCTAACCATAGTACTAGAATAGTTGAGTCTGGCAATGCTCGGTTCATTGAAAATGGTCAGTTCAATGGGAGTGGGGAATCACGAAAGGTGGATATTAAAGAATTACAAAATGAAAGATCCACAGTGAGCACTTTTACTCAAGTTGTTATCCCCACACCAAGTGTTTCTACTCAAGTTGTTGTTCCTTTTGTTGCATCACAGTTACGCGACATGCAAAGACAACAAATTGATATTCGAAACACACAAGGTGAACACATAAGTAATGAACCAAGTGACAATATGCAAGTCACAAATGAGCAAGTGATACCACAAGAAATGACATTATGGAGGTCTATAAGACAAAAAAGATCAGCCATATCGAATGATTATGTGGTTTACTCACTTGAACATGAATCTGATTTAAGCATTGATAAAGATCCAATCTCATTTAAACAAGCTATGAAATGTAATGATTATGAAAAGTGGTTCAATGCCATGAAAGAAGAGATAAAATTGATGGATGTAAATCAAGTCTGGGAACTAGTGGAGTTACCTGAAAAATCAAAACGAGTTGGCTGTAAGTGGGTCTTTAAGACCAAGCGAGACTCAAAAGGCAACATCGAAAGGTATAAGGCCAGACTTGTTGCCAAAGGTTACACTCAAAAGGATGGTATTGACTATAAGGAGACTTTCTCTCCAGTCTCTAAGAAAGACTCCTTAAGAATCATTATGGCTTTGGTGGCTCACTGTGACCTAGAGCTCCACCAAATGGATGTAAAGACCGCCTTTTTGAATGGTGGCTTAGAAGAGGAAGTGTATATGGACCAACCTGAAGGTTTCATAACCACAGGGAAAGAAAATTTGGTGTGTAAATTAAAGAAATCGATATATGGACTGAAACAAGCCTCCCGACAATGGTATATTAAGTTCAATAATACCATTACATCATATGATTTTGTAGAGAACACCGTTGATCGGTGTATCTATATGAAGGTCAGTGGGAGCAAGTTCATTATATTAGTCCTATATGTCGATGACATTCTTTTGGTTGCTAATGACATGGGTTTGTTGCATAATGTTAAGAAATTTCTCTCTGAAACTTTTGAAATGAAAGATATGAATGAGGCATCCTATGTGATAGGAATAGAAATATTTCGCAATAGATCACAAGGATTGTTAGGATTGTCTTAGAAAGGCTATATCAATAAAGTATTAGAGAGATTTAGAATGGAAAATTGCTCTACAGGAATAGTTCCAATTCAGAAAGGGGATAAGTTCAGTGAATTGCAATGTCCAAAAAATGATTTGGAATGAAAATCAATGGAATTCATTCCCTATGCATTGCTAGTTGGAAGTTTGATGTATGTTCAAACATGCACTTGGCCAGACATTAGTTTCACTGTCAGAATGTTAGGCCGATATCAAAGTAATCTTGGAATGGATCATTGGAAAGCCGGAAAGAAAGTACTTAGGTACTTACAAGGCACTAAGGATTACATGCTTACTTATAAAAGATCAAGTCATCTTGAAGTAGTAGGCTACTCGAATTTAGATTATACTAGATGTGTAGATTCGAGGAAATCTACATTTGGTTACATGTTTCTGCTGGCCGAAGGAGCAGTTTCATGGAAAAGTGGGAAGCAGTCTGTCATTGCTACTTCCATTATGGAGGCTGAATTTGTAGCATGCTTTGAGGCTACTATTCATGCATTATGGTTGCGAAATTTTATCTTAAGGCTTGGTTTGGTCGACAATATAGAAAAGTCGTTAAGAATTTATTGTGATAATTCTGCAGCTGTTTTCTTCTTTAAGAATGATAGGTATTCTAAAGGTGCAAAACATATGAATTTGAAATACTTATCTGTTAAGGAAGAAGTACAAAACCAAAAAGTGTCTATTGAGCATATTGGTACTGAATTGATGATTACGGACCCGTTAACTAAAGGTTTGCCACCGAATTTACTAGACATGTTGAACGGATGGGCATTATAGACAGGTCCTCATTCTCTTGAAAGTTAATGTTTTGTACTGCTCATATCATTGTGACACTTATGAATTCAATTAAAGTCATGGTTTTGTTTGCGCTTTTGTTATCTACATTAAGTTGTCTACAATTATAGTTTGTGAGATAACTAATAGCGTATTTGGAAATGACAATTTAAAGTCTCAATGTTCCTCAGTAAAGTTATTATGAATTATGATGATTATGTGATACATAGAAGGAATCATATCGCTAAAAGATATGTGACCGCCATGATCCAATCATCTTAATTCAATCAAGTATTATGGTTTGATGATCTTTAAGTATGGTGCACACTTATTTGTTATTGATTCATCAAGTCATAACATGGGCCAAGTGGGAGATTGTTAAATTAATTGACATAAGTGGCCCTTGTTATTTAAAGTATGACCAAATATAAAAGGTCTAATATGATGGTCGGTTAGACATAACGGTAATTTGGGTCATTAGGTTTAAAATCCCTCCACTCCCCCATTAAAGATAACGGTTACAGGAAAAGAGGGAATAACTCTCCCTATTAAAGATAACGGTTATAAGAGAAGAGGGAATCACTCTCCCCATTAAAGACCATTAAAAGAAGAGGGAATCACTCTCCTCATTAAAGACCATTAAGAGAAGAGGGAATCACTCTCCCCATTAAAGACCATTAAAGACAACTGTTACAGAAAAATAAAACGTTACAGAAAAATAAAAGGGATGTGATTTTTCCATAACAGAGTTTTCTTTTCCTCTTCTCAACCATTAGAGAAAAATCAAGAAAAGAGAAAGGGAAAGGGGAAGAGCAGGAAAAATTCATCAAAAGGCAAAATCAGAGGAGGATTCTCATCTTCATAGCAGGAACCTGATATCATGGACAGAGGTATGTGAAATCCATTACAATTTGCATATTAGTATTCATATAAAGAAAAGATCCTGCATTACAGAATTGAGAATTTTGATAAAAGAAATTCTCCCTTTTTTTTTTTGTTTCTTAACATCACTAACAAGCAACAAAGAGAAGTTTTCTACTTACACCTTTGATTGAGAAACTGAGAGAAAGGAGCTTACAAAGGCTATCATCCTCCATGAATATACTCTATCTATCATAGAACACATTGTATTTAGAAGGTTTACTAGTGCTCTACAACTCTTTCTTACCATGCCTTCTAAAAGAATAGTATAGATTAATATTCTCAAAATTTATGATATTGAGAGAGATAAGACACAAAAGTTTGCAACAATGAAAGTAGAGTTGCTATGAGTTTAGATATGTGGGCATCTAGTTACCAAAAGAGGAGATTTATGACTATCATAGCTCACATCATTGGTTCCTAGGTGCTACAAAGTCACATTTTAAGGTATGTTTTCTTACTTCCCAATTTTATTTACTATCACACTTTGTAATATATGTTTAAAATTTTAAAATTTTTTTGATTAATATTGAAAATTTTGTTTTGTTAGGTTTGTTTATGTACCTTGTCCATATACTAGTGTTATTCTATTTGAAGTAATGCTTGATTATTTTTTGAGCTAGAATTTGGACCACAAGTTATCCACAATTACTTTGGATTATTTCTCAACAAATGATGTTGTGATTGAGAGCATAAGGAATAAAATGGAATGTGATAATATGACATGTGGTGGTAAATTTTTGCGTATGCGTTATTGTGCACATATTTTGAACCCAATTGTTAAAGTGGGTTTAGACATCATTAATGCTAGCATTGAAAAAATTCGTGATAGCGTAGCATTTTAGATGGCTACACCTAAGAGGGTGGAGAGATTCGAGACAGTAGTTATGCGAATGACAATTCTTACTGCCAAAAGCTTGTGTTTTAATTGTCCAACTAGATGAAATTCTACTTATTTGATTCTTGAAACTGCAACGCTTTATAAAGATGTTTTTTATTGCTTGAAAAGGATGAGAATTTCATTACTCTGATTATCCAAGTAAAGAATAATGGACTTTTGCTAAAGAAGTCAATGGAAAGTTAAAATTTTCCATAGTATCACAGAGTCATTTTCGAGGCCAAGTACCCGACTGTAAACTTGTATGTTTCTAAAATTTCTAAGGTCAAATTGGGATTGATGAAAGGGGTTACTTCTCCAATTCAAGTGACGTGTTCAATGGCTATAATTATGTTGGAGAAGCTTACGAAATATTGGAATGCAATTCATGTTATTATAGAGATCGCTATCATTTTGAAACCTAGATACAAATTTTTTTTTTGGTTGAGTGTTATTTTGGTGAAGAGATTAATTCCTATGTGGCTAAGATTTGCCGACTTTGTTATAACTTAATAAGTGAATACCAATCGCCAAATATACAGCCAAAGAACGTTGCAATTCAGATAGATTTAATGGGTTCTAATAGTGACAATAACATTGCTACCACAACTATTTTTGGTTAGTATTTTAGGGGGACGAAAAAGGCAAAATATGTCAGTTAAAACGGGGCTAGTTTATTATTTAGAAAGGATGGAGTGCCATACTCACATGATTTTAATGTTTTAAATTATTGTGTTTTCTTTTTATTAAGCTAGTATGGTCGAAGTTATAGAAGAGTTAACAAAATGTATTTTAAGTGAAGATCTAGGTTGAGATAAACCAAGTATTGCCAATTATCTAATGGTATCAGAAATGTTTTTAAATTTTATTTTATGCCAAAATTTTTTTATTTCTTATTGTTAAGCTAATGTAAATAATGAAAGTGGTGTAACCAACGCAGCTTAGTGATACTTTTTGCACATATTCGCTATGTACATTATAGGATAAATAAGTTAGTTTTTGCCTATTATTTTGAACACTTTCTCTATTATTTTTTACTAATTGCTTTATCCTTATGTTAATTTTTTTTTTCGCTATGTACTTCTTCGGGTTTTGTAGATGGAGATTGAGATAATTAGAGAAATTTACATCGTACAACCCGTATAAATAGTGACGTAACAACCTGCTTTCCTTATTTAAAATTGTAACATTATGCAATCCATCGTTTGAACCTAATAACAACTTAAACCAGTCACCAAGTTGCTATCAAACAAAGTTATATATATTTATGGAAATGTCATTATAAATATTATGAAGAGACCAACTTTCCCTTAATACATAATAAATGCCATTACATCATTGTTCCTCCTTATTCACTGCCAAAAATCCATAACTTTTTTCCACTTCTTTAGAGCCACCACTACTTCTTTGCCCTTTAGCCCCTGTTAGAGTAAATCCAAACTATAAATTATTTTTAATCTAATTTTCTACAAGTTTCTTCTTCTTGTTCTCTTTTGAAAGTCTTCATCCTAAAGCATGAATCTAAAGCTTTTATGAAAATTTTGCGCAAGCATAGTGATTTATGCACAAGTAAGCAACATGTCACGAACGGGTTATATCTCGGATACGGACGAGTTAGGTACAACCTGACTCCCACATCTCATATCGGATAAGAAGAGGGGGATCTTGGGTCATATAAGTGTGAGTACTGCACATCCCAACAAGCTGCCTTTTGGAGAGAAAGTAATGATCCCGTGACAAGTGGTATCAGAGCCAACCCCAATGTTGACTCTGTTGTCTCTTGCCAAGCACTTCACCTAGAAGTAGGCAGGGGAGTCCCGATTCCTAACAAGGACGTCAATGAATTCAATGAGGGAGAATATCACGGACAGGTTATGTCTTGGACACAAGCGGGTTAGGTACAACCCGACTCCCACATCTCGATCTTGGGTCATATAAGCGTGGGTGTTGCACACCCTAATAAGTTGTCTTTTGGGGAGAAAGTAATGACCCTGTGATAAGTGGTATTAGAGCCAACCCGACCTCGACTCCGATGTCTCTTGCCGAGCACTTCACCTGGAAGTAAGTAGGGGAGCCCTGATTCCCGACGAGGACGTTGATGAATTCGGTGGGGGATAATGTCACGGATGGGTTAGGTACAACTTGACTCCCACATCCCAAATTAGGTAGGAAAAGGGGGATCTTGGGTCATATAACCATTGATGCTGCACACCCCGACAGACTGTTTTTTGGGGAGAAAGTAATGATCCCGTGACAGGTGGTATCAGAGCCGACTCGACCCCAACTCTGATGTCTCTCTCCAAGCACTTCACTCGGAAGTAGGCAGGGGAGCACCAATTCTTAACGAGGACATCGATAGATTTGGTAGGGAAGAATGTCACGGATGGGTTATGTCTCGAACATAGATGATTTAGGTACGACCTAACTCCCACATCCCACATCGTATAGGAAGAGAGGGATCCTGGGTCATATAAGTGTGGGTGCCTTTTGGGGAGAAAATAATGACCTTGTGATAAGTGGTACACAGCCGACCCAACCCCGACTCTGAGGTCTCTCGCCAAGTGTTCCACCCGGAAGTAGGCAAGGGAGCCTCGATTCCCGATGAGGACGTCAATGGATTCAGTGGGGAAGAATGTCACAGACGGGTTATGTCTCGGACACGCATGGGTTAGGTATGACCCGACTCCCACATCCCACATCGGATAGGAAAAGGGGGATATTGGGTTATATAAGCATGGGTGCTGCACACTCTAACAGGCTACCTTTTGGGGAGAAAGTAATGGCCTCATGACAAGTTAAATGTCACGGATAGGTTATGTCTCAAATATAGGCAGGTTAAGTACCATCTGACTCCCACATCCCACATTAAATAGGAAGAAGGGGATCCTTGGTCATATAAGTATGAGTGCTACATACCCCAATAGGTTGCTTTTTTGGGAGAAAGTAATGACCCCTTGACAAGTGGTATCAGAGCCGATCTGACTCCGACTTTGATATCTCTTGCCAAGCGCTTCACCCAGAAATAGGCAGGGGAGCCCCGATTCCTGACAAGGACGTTGATGGATTCAATGGGGGAGAATGTCATAGACGGGTTATGTCTCAGACACGGACGGGTTAAATACAACCTGACTCCTACATCCCACATCGGATATGAAAAGGGGGATCCTGGGTCATATAAATGTTGGTGTTGTACGCCCCAACAGGTTGCCTTTTAGGGAGAAAGTAATGACCTCGTGACAAGTGGTATCAGAGCCAACTCGACCCCAACTCCGACGTCTCTCGCCAAGCGCTTTACCTAGAAGTAGGTAGGGGAGCCTCGATTCTCGATGAGGATGTTCCTAATGAGGACGTCGATGGATTTGGTGGGGAAGAATATCACAGACAAATTATGTCTCAGACACGCACAGGCACGGCTTAGATATGATCCGACTCCCACATCCCACATTAGATGTAGGTAGGGGAGCCCCAATTTCCGATGAGGACGTTCCCGACGAGGACGTCAATGGATTCTGTGGGGAAGAATATCACGAACAGGTTATGTCTTAGACACGCACAGGTTAGGTACAACCCGACTCCCATGTCCCACATCAGATAGGAATAGGGGGATCTTGAGTCACATAAACGTGGGTGTTATTGCCTTTTGGGTAGAAAGTAATGACCCCGTGACAAGTTAAATGTCACGGATGGATTATGTCTCGGATATGGGCAGGTTAGGTACCACCCGACTCCCATATCCCACATCAAATGGGAAAAGGGGGATCCTTGGTCATATAAGCATGAGTATTGTACACCCCAATAGGTTGCCTTTTTAGGAGAAAGTAATGATCCTGTGACAAGTGGTATCAGAGTCAACCTGACCTTGACTTTGATGTCTCTCGCCAAGCGCTTCACTCGGAAATAAGCAGGGGAGCCCCGATTCCCGACGAGGACATCAATGGATTCAGTGGGAGAGAATGTCATAGACGGGTTATGTTTCGGACACAGACGAGTTAGGTACAACCCGACTCCCATATCCTACATTGGATATGAAGAGGAGGATCCTGGGTCATATAAGCGTGGGTGCTACACATCCCAACAGGCTGCCTTTTGAGGATAAAGTAATGACCCCGTGACAAGTGGTATTAGAGCTAACTCAACCCCGATTCCAATGTCTCTCGCAAGCGCTTCACCTGGAAATAGGCAGGGGAGCTTCGATTCCCAACGAGGACGTTCCTTACGAGGACGTCAATGGATTCGGTGGGGGGGAATGTAACGAATGAGTTATGTCAAGAACACAGAAGGGTTAGGTATGACCTGACTCCCACACACTACAGTGGATAGGAAGAAGGGGATACTAAGTCATATAAGCGTGGGCACTACACACCCCAACAAGTTATCTTTTGGGGAGAAAGTAATGGCCCCGTGACAAGTGGTATCAGAGTAGACCCGACCTTGACCTCGACTCCGATGTTTCTCGCCAAGCACTTCACCCGGAAGTAGAAAGGGGAGCCCCAATTCTTGACAAGGACGTTCCCAAAAATGACGTCGATGGATTCGGTGGGGGAGAATATCACAGACGGGTTATGTTTCAAACACGGATGGGTTAGGTACGACCTAACTCCTACATCTCACATCAGATAGCAAGAGGGGGATCTTAGATTATATAAGCATGGGTGTTGCACACCTCAACAGGCTGCCTTTTGGGGAGAAAGTAACAACCCCGTCATAAGTGGTATCAAAGCCAACCCGACACCAACTCCTACGTCTCTCGCTAAGCGCTTCACTCAAAAGTAGGTAGGGGAGCCCCGATTCATGATAAGGACGTTCTCGACGAGGACGTAGATGGATTCGGTGGGGGAAAATGTCACGGACGGGTTATGTCTCGGACACAGATGGGTTAGGTACGACCCGACTCTCACATCCCACATCAGATTGGAAGAGAGGGATCCTCGGTCATATAATCGTGGGTGCTACACACCTCAACAGGCTGCATTTTGGAGAGAGTAATGACCGTGTGACAAGTGGTATCAGAACTGACCCAACCTTGATTCCGATGTTTCTCGCCAAGTGCTTTACCCAGAAGTAGGCAGGAGAGCCTGTTCCTAACGAGGACCTCGATGGATTCGGTGGGGGAGAATGTCATAGGTGGGTTATGTCTCGAACACGAACGGGTTAGGTACGACCTAACTCCCACATCCCATATCGGATGGGAAGAAGGGGATCCGGGATCATATAAGCGAGGGTGTTAAACACCCCAACAGGCTACCTTTTAGGGAGAAAGTAATGACCCCGTGACAAGTGGTAGCAGAGCCAACTTGACCCCGAATTGGATGTCTCTCGCCATGCACTTCACCCAGAAGTAGGTAGGGGAGCCTCAATTCCCGATGAGGTAGTTCTCAACGAGGACGTCGACAAATTCGGTGGAGGAGAATGTCACGGATGGGTTAGGTACGACCTGACTCCCACATCCCACATCCCACATTGGATAGGAAGAAGGGGATTTTGGGTCATATAAGTGTAGGTGCTACACAACCCAACAGGATGCCTTGTGGGGAGAAAGTAATGATCCCGTGACAAGTGGTATCAAAGCTGACTCGATCCCGACTCCGATGCCTCTCATCAAGCACTTCACCCGGAAGTTGGAATGAGAGTCTCGATTCCTGACCCCTTGACAAGGTGAATGTCACGGACGGGTTATATCTCAGACACGGGCAGGTTAGGTATAACCCGACTTTCACATCCCACATCAAATAGGGAGAGGGGGATCTTGGTCATATAAGTATAGGTGCTGCACACCCCAATAGGTTGCTTTTTTGGGAGAAAGTAATGATCCCGTGACAAGTGGTATTAGAGCCGACTTGACCCTGACTCTGATGTCTCTCGTTGAGCACTTCACTTGGAAGTAAGCAGGGGAGCTCGACCAGGACGTTCTCGACCAGGACGTCGATGGATTTGGTAGAGGAGAATGTCACGGACGGGTTATGTCTTGGATACAGATAGGTTAGGTACGACCTGACTCCCACATCCCACATCGGATAGGAAAAAGGGGATTATGGGTCATATAAGCATGGGTCCTTTACACCCCAACAGGTTGCCTTTTGGGGAGAAAGTAATGACCCCGTGACCCGACCCGACCCAAAGTCGACCCAACCCAACTCCGATATCTATCGCCAAGTGCTTCATCAAGAAGTAGGCAATGAAGTCCCGATTCCTGACGAGGACGTTCTCGATGAGGATGTTGATGGATTCGGTGGGAGAGAATGTCATGGACGGGTTATGTCTCGAACACAGACGAGTTAGGTATGACCCAACTCCCACATCCCACAACGGATTGGAAGAGAGGGATCTTGGATCATATAAGCATAGGTGTTGCACACCCCAACAAGGCTGTCTTATAGGGAGAAAGTAATGACCTAGCGATAAGTGGTATCAAAGCTGACTTGACTCCGACTTCGATGTCTCTCGCCAAGCACTTCACTCGGAAGTAGGCAGGGGAGCCCCGATTCCTGACGAGGACGTCGATGGATTCGGTTGGGAAGAATGTCACAGACGAGTTATATCTCAGACACACACGGGTTAGGTACGATCCGACTCCCACATCCCACATTGGATAGGAAAAGAGGGATCCTATGTCATATAAGCATAGGTGCTACACACCCCAACAAACTGCCTTTTGGGGAGAAAATAATGACCCCGTGACAAGTGGTATCAGAGCCGACTTGACCCCGACTTCGATATCTCTCGCTAAGTGTTTCACCCTGAAGTAGGCAGGGGAGCCTCGATGCCTGACGAAGACATTCGTAACGAGGACGCCAATGGATTCAGTGGGGAAGAATGTCACGGACGGGCTATGTCTTGGACATGGTCGAGTTAGGGACAAACCGACTCCCATATCCCACATCGGATAAGAAGAGGGAGATCCTGGGTCATATTAGTGTGGGTGCTACATACCCTAACAGCCTGCTTTTTGGGGAGAAACTAATGACCCCCTAACAAGTTGAATGTCACGGACGGGTTATGTCTCTGACACGAACGGGTTAGGTATAACCTGACTCCCACATTCGACATCCCACATCAAATACGAAGAGGACGATCTTGGGTCATATAAGTATGGGTGTTGGACACCCCGATAGATTGCCTTTTTGGGAGAAAGTAATGACCCTGTGACAAGTGATATTAGATCCGACCCGACCCCAACTCTAACATCTCTCGCCAAGTGCTTCACCCGGAAGTCTGCAGGGGAGCCCCGATTCTCGACGAGGACGTTGATGGATTCGGTGGGGGAGAATGTTACGGATGAGTTATGTCTCGAACATGGACGGGTTAGGTATGACCCGACTCTCGCATCCCACATCAGATAGGAAGAGAAGGATCCTGAGTCATATAAGCGTGGGTACTGCACACCCTAACAGACTGCTTTTTGGAGAGAAAGTAATAACCCCATGATAAGTGGTATCAGAGTCAACCCGACCCCGAGTCCGATGTCTATTGCCAAGCACTTCACCCGGAAGTAGGCAACGGAGCCCCGATTCTCGACGAGGACGTTTTTAACGAGGACGTCGATGGATTTGGTGGGGGAGAATGTCACGAACAGGTTATGTCTCAGACACGGACGGGTTAGGTACAACCCGACTCCCATATCCCACATCGGATAAGAAGAGGGGGATCTTGGGTCATATAAGCGTGGGTGCTGCACACCCTAATAGGCTACCTTTTGGGGAGAAAGGAATGACCCCGTGACAAGTGGTATCAGAGCTGACCCAACCCTAACTTTGATATCTCTCGCGAAGCACTTCACCCGAAAGTAGGCAAGGGAGCCCTGATTCCTGATAAGGACATTCCCGATGAAGACGTAGATGGATTCGGTAGGGGAGAATGTCATGGACGGGTTAGGTATGACCAGACTCCTACATCCCACATTGGATAGGAAGAGGGAGATCCTGCGTCATATAGGTATGGGTATTGTATACCCCAACAGGCTGCCTTTTGGGGAGAAACTAATGACCCCCTGACAAGT
Source organism: Bruguiera sexangula (assembly GCA_020141445.1). NCBI lineage: Eukaryota > Viridiplantae > Streptophyta > Magnoliopsida > Malpighiales > Rhizophoraceae > Bruguiera > Bruguiera sexangula. Next base: position 7,663,310 of record JAHLGP010020642.1, on the reverse strand, counting down.
TAAATGTCACAGACAGGTTATGTCTCGGACATGGGTTAGGTTCGACCCGACTCCTACATCCCACATCGGATAGGAAGAGGGGGATCCTGAGTCATATAAGCGTGGGTGATGCGCACTCTAACAAGTTGTCTTTTGGGGAGAAAGTTATGACCTCGTGACAAATGGTATTAGAGCCGACCCAACCCCAACTCCGATGTCTATCGCCAAATGCTTCACTCGGAAGTAGGCAGCGGAGCCCCGATTCCCGACGAGGACGTCGATGAATTTGGTGGTGGAGAATGTCATGAACAGGTTATGTCTCAGACACGGACGGGTTAAGTACGACCCGACTCCCATATCTCACATCGAATAGGAAGAGGGGATCCTGAGTCATATAAGTGTGGGTACTGCACACCCTAACAGGCTGCCTTTTGGGAAGAAAGTAATGACCCCGTGACAAATGGTATCAGAGTTAACCCAACCCCAACTCCGATGTCTCTCGCCAAGTGCTTCACCCAGAAGTAGGCAGGGGAGCCCCGATTCCTAACGAGGACGTTCCCAACGAGGACGTAGATGGATTCGATGGGGGAGAATGTCACGGACAGGTTATGTCTCGGACACAGACGGGTTAGGTACAACCCGACTCCTACATCCCACATCTCACATCAGATAGGAAGAGGGGGATCCTGGGTCGTATAAGTGTGGGTGTTGCACACCCTAACAGGCTGCCTTTTGAGGAGAGATTAATGACCCCATAACAAGTGATATCAAATCCACCCGACCTCGATTCTGATGTCTCTCGCTAAGCGCTTCACCCGGAAGTAGGCAGGGGAGTCCTGATTCCCGACTAGGACATTCTCGACAAGGACATCGATGGATTCGGTGGGGGAGAATGTCACGAACAGGTTATGTTTCAGACACGGACAGGTTAAGTATGACCTGACTCTCACATCTCATATTGGATAGGAAGAGGGGGATCTTAGTTCGTATAAGCATGGGTGCTGCACACCCCAACAAGCTACCTTTTAGGGAAAAAGTAATGACCTTGTGACAAGTGGTATAAGAGCCGACTCAACCCCGACTTCGATGTCTCTTGCCAAGCGCTTCACCCAGAAGTAGGCAAGGGAGCCCCAATTCCCGACTAGGACGTCGATGGATTCGGTAGGGGAGAATGTCATGGACAGGTTAGGTACGACCCGACTCCCACATCCCACATCGGATAAGAAAAAGGGGGATCTTGGGTCATATGAGCGTAGGTGCTGCACACCCCAACAGGCTAGCTTTTAGGGAAAAAGTAATGACCTCGTGACAAATAACTCTCTACACCTCATTACAAACTAATAATTAGCAAAACCAAAAGCTGACTTCCTTTTAAATTATGAAATAATAAATAATTGTCCAGTTGATATTTAGAACATATCAAACTTCACTTGGTAGCAATTGTGGCCAACATAAGTGTGTATACCTAACAAACATCACTATAGCCTTTTGATTTGGCTAATAGAGGTGACTACTTTATAGCTGATTTAGCCCCTGTACATTGCTTCTTTAAGTTTTTTTACTTGATTTTTCCAATTTCAAAATAAAATCTCCAATAAAAAACATCACAAAAGCCGCATTTCAAGTCAAAAAACCAAAAAATCCAACTTTTTTTATCCTTATCTTTGGTCATCATCATGACCACTACCCTCCTCTCCCACCATAGTGGCCTCAATGGTGCCAACGCTTAGAATACTACCTTTCATTGTGCCACCCTCACATCTCTTGCTAACTTCATCACTTTTTGCTTATTTGAATTCATTTATAATCAATTAATCTCAATCATGAAAAGAAGAAACCCACCTTTAAAATTCTTGGCCAAACAATGTCAATCCAATCTATTTCAATTCCTTTGTCAAAACCTGATGTGAATCCCAAAGAGTACAGTGAAACTCACAAGTAAAATAAGAAATTCAAAATCCCAAAAAGGTTAAATTAAGTTAAACAAAAGTAAAATCATGACTCAATATTTAAAGGAACACAAATTTAAAGTATAAACCTATACCTAATGTTTAAAGGAACATGAACCAAAGGTGTAAAGAAAGATATGGATGTCAAACTTCGAAAGAAAATAATTTGGGAGTGATAAGTCAAATTAGAATGTTACAAGATAATAATCTTGAACATTATAACAAACTCTTATATAGGAGTGGATTTCCTACTTTATAACAAACTCTTACTTAAGAGTGAATTTTATTACTTAACTCTCATTCATTAAGGACTTTAATGATATTAATAAAAACTTGATTCTTTTTCAAGTTTGAATTCACGCTACTTGTTACTAAGTTGGTATGAATATCCTCAATCAACCATTTAATACTCTTTTAATCCTTTTAGCTTTGAAACATGTCATTGACCCTTCTTGAATGTTTAATGGATCTTTAATAACCTTCCATGCATTGACACCTTCATGGATCTCTTTATTCCCTTCTCCTTAAAAGGATTTGTCCTCAAATCATCAAATCTAGTGTTTATATTACTAGGATGTGCCCTCAAAAGACTTGGCTCTCTTTTAAGTTTGAATTCATGCCATTTGTCACTAAGTTGGTCCAAATATCCTCGATCAGCTCATTTAATACTTCTTTCATCCTTTTAGCTTTGGAACATGTCATTAACCCTTCTTGAATGCTCAATGGATCCTCAAAAACCTTCCATGCATCGACACCTTTATGGATCTCTTCATTTCCCCTTCTCCTAAAAAAGATTCATCCTTAAATCATCAAATCTAGTGTTTATGTGCTTAAATTATTATTGCATAGTTTTAACTATAAATAACATATCATTACCTCCCTTCCTAGTTCCACCTTTTCCTTTGGAAGATATAGTGTTAATTCTGTATAAAATGGTTCAGATACCTTACAAAGCACTTTGTCACATGTTTCACTCAAAAATGGTGTCACACACCTTTGTGTTTATACTCTTTAAAGCTTTTTCTTAATATGTGTTTATAAATCCTACCTTTTACCATTCAAATTTTATCCCTCAATTCTTTATTAAACTAAACAACTTCAATCAAAGCCAACTTGTAACTAACTAATTCCAACAAATCGAAATCAAAGAAATTTAGGAAAGTATAATGAATAAAGGCTATGGGTTAGAAGAAAACAATAAGATTAAATTGCAATACATAAAGAGAGAATGATTAGATTTAAATCCTTGTAGGAATTGGAAAGTAATAAAGTTTATTCCTTTAATTTAGAGTTTCCTTATATTATGCAATGTCCAATGAAGAAGGAAATAAAATTGCTATCGCCTTTTGACCTAATAAAATAAAGTTTACTTCCTTTTTTTTTCTTTTTTCTTTCTCTATTTTTATCTTTTATCTTTTTCTTTCGGTTTTTCCAAGAATTTAAAGACAAGAAAAGATAGCAAGACTTTCAAATTTAAAGAACAAAAGGTTATAAAAAGTGGCTAAAAAGAAAAATGAGAAAAAAAAAAACTCCAACTTAGATAAGCAAATATGATTTAAACCTTAAAACTCTAATGCAAACTAATGTGAACCCAAAAGACAATGAAACTCACAAGCAAAATAAGGAATTCAAAACTCCAAGAAAGATAAATAAATCAAGTTTAACAAAAGTAAAACCTTGACCTAATGTTCAAAGGAACACAAATTTAAGGTATAAATTTAAACCTAATGTTTAAAGGAACACGAACCAAAGGTATAAAGAAAAATATGGACACCACACTCTAAAAAGAAGGAATTTGGGAGTGATAAGTTGGGTTGGAATGTCATAAGATAATAATTTTGATAAATTTACAAAGTTTAATAAAGAACCAAAAGAGAAAATTCTCACTTTTTTTTCACTAATAATCTTTATCTTTTAACAATGAAATCAAATTTATTTATAAATTGAAGTAACAACCCTAACCGTAAAAATAAAGACAATGATATACTCCTAAAATATAGGAAAACTTATATTTTATTATAAACTCCTATTTTATAACAAACTCCTATTTAGGAATAGGTTTTCTACTTTAGAACAAACTCTTACTTAAGAGTGTATTTTATTACATAACCCTTACTCATTAACACTTCAATCATATTAATGAAGTCTTAGTCCTTTTTTAAGATTGAATTCACACAATTTGTTACTTCATTAGGCTAAATATCCTTAATCAATTTATTTAGTACTTCTTTCATCTTTTTAGTTTTGGAATGTGTCATTAGCCTTTTTTTAATGTTTAATAGATCCTTAAAAGTCCTCCATGCATTGACACCTTGATGAATCTCATCATTAAATCTAGTGTTCATATACTCAAATTATTATTAATAACTTAATTATGAATGACACATCACTACTTTCTTTCTCGGTTCCACCTTTGCCTTTGGAAGATATCATATTAATTTTGCACAAAATGGTTAAGACACCTAACAAAGTACTCCTTCATGTGTTTCACTCAGAAATGGTGGCACACACCCTTGTATTTACATTTTTAAAGACTTTTTCTCAATATGTATTTACACTCCTACTTTTTGCCACTCAAATTTTCTCTCTCAATTTTTTATTTAACTAAACAACTTTAATCAAAGTCACCTTGTAACTAACTAATTTCAACAAATCTGAATCAAAGAAATTTAGGAAAGCATGATGAATAAAGGTTATGGGTTATAATAAAACAACAAGATTAAATCCCAATATATAAAGAGAGAATAATAAGATTTGAATCCTTGTAGGAACTAGAAAGTAATTTGGTTTACTCCTTTAATTTATGGTTTCCTTATATTATAGGATGTCTAATAAAGAAGGAAATAAAACTACTATCTCCCTGTAACCTAATAAAATATGATTTATTTATTGTTTTTTCTTTTTCTTTCTTTATTTTTTTTCTTTTGTTTTTTTCTTTCCATCGATTTAAAGAGAAGAAAAGATAAACAAGAATTTTTAGATTAAAAAAACAAAAGGTTATAAAAAGTGGCTAAGAAGAAGAATAAGAAAAAAAAAACTCAAATTTAGATAAATAAGCCTAATTTAAACCTTAAAGTTTTCATACCAACTGATGTGAATCCCAAAGAGTACAGTGAAAGCCACAAGCAAAATAAGGAATCCAAAAGCCTAAGAAAGTTAAACCAAGTTTAAAAAAAGTAAAATATTGACCCAATGTTCAAAGGAATATGAATTTAGGGTATAAAGTTAGACCTAATATTCAAAAGAATACAAATTAAAGATATAAAAAAAATATGATGTCACACTCTAAAAGGAAGGGATCTAGGAGTGATAAATTGGGTTAAAATGCCATAAGACAATAATTCTTGATAAGTTCATAAAGCGTAATAAAGAATTAAAAGAGAAAATTCTTCTATTTTTTGCCAATGATCTATCTTTTAACAATGAAATCAAATCTATTTATAAACTAAAATTATAAACTTAACCTTAAAAATAGAGACAATGATATACTACTAAAATATAAGAACATTTCTATTTTATTATAAACTCCAACTTTGGAACAAACTCTTACTTAAGAGTAAATTTTATTACTTAACCCTAATCAATTAAGTACTCCAATCATATTAATTAAATATTAGTCCTTTTTCAAGTTTGAATTCATGTCATTGTTACTTGGTTGGTCCTAATATCCTCAATCAACTTATTAGAACTTCTTTCATCTTTTTAACTCTAAAATGTGTCATTAGCTTTTCTTGAATGCTTAATGGATCCTTGGAAACCCTCCATGCATCGACACCTTTATGAATCTAATCAAAATCTTAATTGATTTTGAAACTTTTATAATTCTTATGAAATCTCTGTTGCCTTACCAATATCAAGGGAGAAAATTTGTCATCTTACCATTTTCTTTTGTTTTGATTCAATTTTGTTAATCATAAGGTGCAACATGTTATGTCTAAAAAGTGGGAGTGCAGCATGATATTGTATCAAATATAGAGGATGCACAATATAATTTTTTTGTTAATTTATGACTTGGAAGATATCTAAATTAAACTTATTTACTCTAAGCTAAATTTGAATGTTTGGGAGATAAGTTCTTAAGATGTCCTAAACCTTTGGGAATGTTTGCAATTGAATTCTAAACTTTTCTAAATTTTTAAATTAGTTCTAAATTTCTAATTTTATTTTCATATGAGTTTTTTTTAAATAGAAATTGGTGAAATTGTTAGATATATAGTTTGACTTAATGGATACCCCTATGGAATATGCCCTAAGAATACAAACATATGTCCATATGCATATTTTGCAAAATTTCTCATTTTTCTCACATAAAAAGGGTAAGAACATTAAATTCATTCCTTATGAAGTTGGTGAAAATGGTAAAATTTTAAGGTTATGTTTTTTTATGTGGACAAAAAGAGATAATTTATCAAAATATAAACACAAATGTATTTTTAAGACATAATTTAGAATTTTTTTATATTGTCTCCGTTAAGTTAAACTATGTGTCTAATAGTTTGACAAATTCTTATCTAGAAAAGAACTCATATGTCATTAAAATTGAAAATTTAGAACTAATTGGAAAATTAACAAAAAAATTAGAATTTAATTGCAAAAATCACCAAAAGTTTACAACTTGAAGACTTATACCTTTTTGGCACCTTTTTGGACCCTATTTTCCAATGTATGTATGGTAAGAATGGTGGGTGAACATTTCTTTTGACAATTTGGTATTTTAATCGTGAGTTCAACAATTTCTTTTCTTTAATTAAATGAGCAAATGATTTAAGTTTCTAAGACCTATCATGTGGTTACTTATATGGTCATAAAACTACTTGGTCTTTCTTTAGTTAAGCAATAAAGAGTTTATTGACTAATCAAAATATACTTGTGGTGTTATGAACATTTGTTCCTTTATATTTATCACCTTCCAGCCAAAGAGGAATGTGAAAAAGCAAGATATTAGGATGGCAATTATGAGTCTCATACATGAATTAGCGATTGGTTTTAATTTTTGAAATTTAAGAATTTAATTTGAGGATATCAAAAGTATTTTGTTAGGATAATAGGGCCAACGAGGACATGAATTCTTAATCCCCATCAAGAATGAAGATGAGATTCCGAGGCTCTTCTTCATTAGGGAAGGAGAAAGGGACTACTTATAAAATGAGAATAGGGATCAAGATAATAATCCTGCCCCCTTCGTCTCGACATGTAAATAGTTGTGTTCAATATTTTTATTAGTGAAAAATTATTTCATAATTTTAAAATTAAAGGAAACTTAATGAAATATAAAAAATGGATAAACTCATGAACTCAAAAATAAAAATATTATAAAATTTAAATTAATACTTGATTTAAGTCTAATTTTAATATGTGGATGTCATAGTTCAATTATGTTTCAATTTTCTTTTAATTTCTGTCTTTGGCATATCTTTTTTTTTTTTTAATTTTTAAATCTCTATAAAATTTTTATTAAATTTGCATCCTATTTTATAATAAGTTGACGTAACAAACTTCGAATGATTGAAAGTCAATTTATATCTTTACCTTCGCTGGAAAGATCCTTAATTCAATTTATTTTTTTACTTTTGGAATTAATCCACTTTTTTATAGAGTGCTATTTCACGCCAATATGATTCTTCAATTCTCTCTAGCAAATTTCAAATAATTTCCTAAGAATTTTGTTTATTACAAAAGAAGTATGAAAATTGGTATCTTTTTTTGGATTTCTTTTCCCATCTTCTTTTGAGATTTCTTTTTCCTTTTGTTGGTCGATGCTAAGATATAAACTTGATTTTTAACATAGTTAATAAACCCAGCTCGGTTCGATCAATTGGACAAATGAATCAATGACCCAAGCTCCAGACCAATTTGATTCATCAAAACTTCAATTAGACGATTGATCCGAAGTGACTCAATTGACCTAACAGTTAAACAAATTGACTAACACCTTGGTGACTAGGAACTGAGGTCTTTACATTTTATTTTTCAATTTCTTTTTAATTTTAAAATTTTATATCAAAATATTTTGTTACTGATAAAAATTATATGTAAATTAAAATATTTAAAAATAAAAAATTCAATCTATAATTCAATTGAAAAGTATTAAATTTGTATTATCCCACAATACATATTTATATTTTACATTAAATGATAAATTTATCATAAAATATCAAATAAGTAATTGGAATTTTATTCTTATGATTATAAAAAAGATATTTACATTCAATTAGAATTCATGAACTTATAACAACTATGAAAATATATAGAAAACATACATACAGATTACAAAATATTAACCAGCATTAACCTAATGATCTAATTTTTGCTCTAGATCGATAATCGTACCAAGTGTAATAATTATGATTTTTAAAACTAAAAGTTACTCTATCACTAGTTGTGATCAAATCATGTGGCTGATGACACTTTTGTATTTACATGCTTCTATTTTTATGTATAATGAAAGATCCCAAAAGCACTTTGAGTTTTTGTTTGGAAATTTTTAGTTTTACATTTTTGCCACGATAGTTGATATATGAAAGTTAAGAAAAATGTTATATTTTCAAAATTATTCTGATAGACTTTATTTTGTAACATTTCAAATTGTGCATTCTCCAAACTCACTTCACATGCTACTTAATAGCCAAATTTAATAGTGTAAATGTTAAATTCTTGTCTGAAATGGCAACATCATTGTTTTCATCGGGAGATAAATTTTTGCATCCACCAAAATTAGGTTTTTCTCCAAATGATCTTAAAGGTGTATTCCTCCACTTTTGTATAATGCCTTAATATTTTTATTTTTGTTATATTCTTAGCTAAAGATCAAATGTAGTTGATAAGAAAAAGAAATTCTTTTCCTTGCTGACTAGATTAGTGTTTGTTAGTATGCCAACATCGTTTGTTTCCATGTTTATTGGTATACAAAATATATCTTATTTCTTGTCTAGCTTTTTGGTTTTTCTTTTTGGATCAACCCTTCTGCTTTTCTTTATTGTTGCGAGAATAGTACTTCTAATCAATGTTTCCTCATGCCTACATTGGGCATCTAACCTAAGGGGAACAAAGTTCCAGCTACCCAAATGCAACCAAGCTCATGACTCATATTGGCATTTGCAAAATCATAGTCAGTCCAAAACCCACACTACTCCAGCATCTCAATGGAAAATGTTCATCAGAAATGGACCTTACCCTTTCTTAGAAGTTAGAACTACGCTGCAACTTGAAACTAATCTCAAGTTCACTCACATGCTTTGGCCGCTCCTTCATGCCATTCCCTCTAAACAAACAAAGAATTATTATTACCCCTCTCATCATTTCCCATAAAGCGTGTGTGGCGTACTAATTTAATAGAGTTTTTAACAATTAGAGCCATTCCCAAAAGTTTCATGATAAAAGAAGTGGCTGAATTTAAGTAAAGGTTGAGAGGAGAGAAAAATTAAAACTTAAGTTGATTTGAGAATGCCATTAAAAAAAAAAAAACATTTTGAGAATCTTCAAAGAATATGCTAACGTAAGCCTATAATTAAATTGAATGAAAAACATACATTTAGCTCTATTGATCAACAAATAATATATCTACAATCATAGAAACAGCAAAGAATTGTTGTGGTATTGATAAGCCTTCTTGCATATTACTTGATGCTTTTTAGAAGTGTATGGTGATGGTTCACAAGCTTCTCCTTTATAGGCTAAACTAGGAACCCTATCAGTTATTGATATTGATCCAACTTCCTCCCATCAATGTAATTGTAACTAGTTTAAACTTAAACTAACTTTAAGTAATATAGATAGTTGGCAATTATCTCTTTAATTATTACCTTAAGAAATTGAATAATTAGCATTTATCTCTAATTATATGGGCCATATTAAGGATAATTTTAACATTATCCTAGTTGGCCTGCATGCTCTCAAATAAGTGATATACTTATTCATGGTCATGACTTAAACTACCCATAACAACTAGTTAGTTTGAAACTATAGTTTACTTAAATAAAAACTTCTATATATGGATCATAATGTTTATGCAACACTTTTGAAAATATTCGTTTTATGTATCACAATGTTAGTCAACTTCTAATTAAGCACTATATTGAATGAAAAAACTTTAAATCTTAATTCATTCAGGTCTAAAATAAACTTTATACAAATAATTTTTATGTACACAAAATAAGTTCTTATTTGCAAATGCACAAAAGGTCTGCAAAATGCCAAAATATCAAAGAACAGAGTTTAAAATAAAACATAAATAGAACAAACAAGTCTCATATACTTAACATGATTTTTTAATAACTTCACCAATAATTATTTAGTCATATGATTAATAATCATAAATTGAGTACTAATATACTTTATTACATTACTTGCTTTTTAAAATGATCTTTAAAACCAAAAACTTTTTGTCAATATGCTTATTTCAACTTATAATTTGATTGTTCTTCGAAAAAAAAAAAAAAACAATGTAGCTTAATTATCATAGTATATCTTTAGTGGTCTAGAAATAAAATCCACAATCTATAGTCCTATGATAAAATTCCTTAACTATAAAATCTATGTTGTAGTCTCATGACATGCAATGAATTCCCCTTCCATAGTGGAAGAAACAATAATAGTCTATTTGATGCTTCTTCAAAATATAGCACCTTTAACAAGCATACAAATGTATCCACTAGAAAACTTTCTACTATGTTCATAACTAGTAAAATCAATATTTGAATACATGACCACTTCCAAATGATCAATGTGTCTATATATAGGCTTGTAATTCTTAGTTCTTAGTAGATACCTTATAATCCTTTTAGTAACTCTCCAATGTTCTTATCTAAGATTACTTTGGTATCTTCCCAACATTCCTACTACAAATTCAATGTCAAGTCTAGTGTAAACCTATGCATACATAAGGCTCCCAATTGCTAATGCATATGGTATGCAATTCATCTTATCTCGCTTAAAGTCATTTTAAGGACATTGTGTAAATTGCTCAAACCTTGAGCTAGCATACAAATGTGTCCAATAATAGAATTTTTGTTATCTTCATACAAATGTGTCCAGTAATAGAATTTTTGTTATCTTCACAATTAATGAAATTAACATTTGAATACATGACTGTTTCCAATCAATCAATGTGTCTGTATATAAGCTTATAATTCTTGGTTCTTAGTAGATACCTTGCAATCCTTTTAATGACTCTCCAATGTTCTTATTTGGTATTTCCCTAACATTCCTACTACAAATGTAATGTCAAGTCTAGTGCAAACCTATGTATACATAAGGCTATTAATTGCTAATGCATATGTTATGCATTTCATCTCATTTTTCTCAAAGCCATTATGAGGCTATTATGTTTGACTATATGTGCTAAAGTAGAAGAATGACTGTCCATTATGAATCTCTTTAAAATCATTTTAATGTAAGCCTTCTAAGATAGTTCTAATGTGATTTATTATTGTGAATTTTTATGCCAATGACATAAGACATTTCACTCATATCATTCATTTCAAAGTTTTAAGAGAGAAATTTCTTTATTTTATGTAGAAGATAAAGGGAATGGTAGGAAGGAGCTACCAAAGTATATGAATGAACTTGAGATTATGAGGTTTCTTCTTACCATCTCTGTTAGCTTGCAGAATTTTAATATAATAATCACTTTGTCCTTCAACACAAACCTTAAAATTCTTAAAATAATCAAACACCTCAAACTTCCTTTACATGCAATAAATCCACATCTTCCTTGTAAAATCGTTAATGAAGGTTAAAAGATACCTATTGTTGTCGTTTCATTAAACACTCAGTGGGCCATAAGCATTAGAGTGGATAAGTTAGAATGGTTTACTTGCATGTCAATTCCTTATCATAAAAGGTTGTTTACTTTTTTTTATAAGAATACAAGCTTAAAAAATCTAATTAGGATGATGTATCCTAAGCAAGCCTGTCACCATGTTTTCTTATGCAAGTAGTTTCAAACTATGAAAAATTAGATGATTAAAATGAAAATGCTACAATCAAAACTCATCTTTTACAATAACATTAAAGCAAGTATAAACTTTAGTGGCAATATCAATCTGAAACATTTAATTCTTCATTAAAGGGGATTTGAGAATGAGTGTACCTCTACCATTAAGAATCAAGAGACAATTATCATATAATTGTATATTATACCATTTTCCAATCAATTAGACCAAACTGAGTAGGTTGCTCTTCATATTTGGCATATAAAATATATGTGAGATATAATTATGATCTTTATTCTTCAACTTAATGAGAATTTCCCCCTTTCTTATTGCTAGAACACTATTATCATTTTCAAATATGATTGTGGAGTAGATTGACTCATCAAGATCAATAAATGACTCTTTCTTTCTAGATATATGATTGGTACACCCAATATCAAGGAACTATATGTTGTAATTTGACATTTTAATGGTTGTAATAACTATTATAAGGGCTTGATTTTTGTGATTTGCATCTTGCTCTTTTGCATAATGAGTTATTTGATTATTTTCCTTGGATCTTCTCCCATTAGCATAGTGGTTAGGCCTATGACATGAGTAACACTTAACCTTAAATCTATCATACCTTTATCTATTATAACCTCAATCTCAACCTCTATACATATGGTCTGATCTCTTTTAGTCATTAAATTGATTGTCATTATCTCCATAATTGTTGTAGTGACCTTATCAATCTAAATTGTTATAGTAGTTATCATTACGTCCTCATCATCTACCATGAAAGCAACCTTAGTCTTGCTTTGATTGATCACTCTACTCACCTTTAGTAAGAGTTTGACTTTGGATTGTTTACTATACTAGTTCTTAATGCACTTCTCATTCATGTAGTGTTCATAAGCTTGTAACATGCCTTTTAGTACCTTACCTGACATTTGGGACAAATCATATTCTTTTTTTATTGCAATTATGATATGTCCATGCCCTAATGTAAGTGTCCATAAGATCTTTTTACTTTTCACCTGATCATTTAACTGCTCTAAATAGATTCTCATTTAATTTATCAAATAACATCTCTTCACTCTAATATAGTTAAATCTATCAAGTGTGCATTTTAGTAACACACTACCTATAAGGGTTATAGAATTCATTAAGTGTATAATTCAACCCTAAATATTGAAATTTTTGCACTATCTATATCATATAAAGGGATTTATAATTTTTATAGTACACATAAATTCAATTAATGATTTGTTATTACCCATATAAACCTACTTCAAAAAATCTCTTATCACATAGTTTAGGTTCTTATTACTCTTGATCATACTTTATAGCAATTAATCTCATTCCTCTCAATATATTTTACACTATCTTTCTACTTAGTGACTTAGTTAGAAGATCATCTCAATTCACCTTTAGCTATATAAAATCAAGTGATAACACTTCATTACTCAATTATTTAAATAATTCATGTCTTAGAAAAATATGTCTATTCTCTCCATCATATTTCTTGTTCTTGACATGAGTAATAGAGACTTAGCTATCTCAATACATTGACACTTATAGTGTCAGTTTCACCCATGATTCCATTAACAAATTTATTAGCTAATTTGTCTTCATACTAGCTATGTTTATAGCTATAAACTTAGATTTGATGTAGATTGAGTAATAATTTTTTATTTACTAAACTTTCAAGTTACCATTTTACCTTTAACAATAAACACAACTCATCTAAATCAAAGATTTAGTTTGCAGAATTTTAATATAATAATCAAGACTTTGAAATGAAGGATATGAGTGAAATGTCTTATGCCATTGGCATAAGATAAAAAATATATATATATTATCAGTTAGATTGCAATATTATTAGGTAATGCCTAATAATGCCATTAATGATGATGGAAATTTTGTACATTTTGCCACATTTGTAGATTGTGAACTTATGTCATTGGATAAGGCAATTAAAAATAAAAAGTGAGTGAATGTCATAAATGAAAAAATCAAGACAATTAAGAAAAATAATACATGAGAGCTTACTAATATTCCACAAGATCATAAAGCTATTAATATGAAGTGGGTCTTAATCATTAAAAAGAAGTCAAATGGAGAAGTAAACAGATATCTAGACCTCTTATAAAAATAAACTAGGCATATGCATGGTCTAATAGCACCTAATCGCCTTAAACAATATGATTTTAGAAAATATAATATAAAGACAAATTTACTAATATTCATAAAGAAGTTATAATTCATAAAAATTTTTATTTTACCATACTTTTAAATATTAAAGTTTGTGCTCCTATTTTTTGGTTTATAGCTTCAAAGGTACCAAACATGATATGTTATATTCTCATTATTTAATCCATCAAAATTAGCCTTTTTAAAATATTAAAGGATTGTTGTAAATTTGTGTATTTTCAAAAGCTAATTATCATATTTTAAAAGTTAGTTAACTAGTTTTATAATTGTTGAACTAGTCATTTTAAGTATTTCATGACAATTGGACTAGGCATTACATGACCTTTGAACTAGTCATCATGTGTTCATTACTAACTATTATGAATTATAACACTAGTTGATTATTATTGTTGGAATTTATATTCAACAATAAATTATTTTATGTGTTATTAAGTTATAATTATTATAAATAGTATTTTTTTTCTTTTTTTAGTGAAAAATATTATTCTTAACAATTCATGACTTACTATCAAATTAATTAAAAAATTAATTTGATACTACATTACTATATAAATTATATACTAATAAAAAGTTTATTATATTTTCAAAATATAATTACTATAACTTATTAAATTATGACAATTTATCTACAAAAACATAAATTATTTTAAAAAATATATTTTAAATACCATACTTTTTGTTAATTTGTTTTTGTGGTAATATTATATTATTTTATTGATTAGTTATCTTGTAATATGTGCATGGACAATTACAATAAGTCAAATTAAGTGAAGAATTTTGCAAGCAAAATGAATAACTTAGAGTGAGCTACACATGTTTAACTAACTTGAAATTTTATAACAATCTTAATGATTGCATTGAAACTCAGTTATCATATCTAAGCTTGTAGTATATGGTTTGCGAAAGAGTTGACATGGCTTGATAATTTCCATACATTAATTGCACTTAGCCGAAATCTGAATGTTCTTGTACAATAACATTGCCAATCAATAACTATTGTCAAGACACCATGACAACGTATAAAGAAGACGAGGCTAGTTTATGTGGTGTGAACATCTTTGTGGCTTATTATTCCAACGATCTCTCTTTATGATCTATGCTTTCATTTAAATCATGATTTAGCCTATGACATTGGCAACACAAATTTATACAAAATATATTGTCAAATGTCTTATCATATAGGTTACATTGTTTCATACATTATAGGTATTGTTACCTAGGGTCTACTACCACTTGCATGGACTATGTAGAACAAAATAAGGGTGAAACACACTAGAAATACATGCATATTAATGATTGGTTCTAGTAACACCTTTAAGCAATAATTACTCAAATCATATACATGCATGCATTAGGGACTCAACGAAGTGTTTTTACAATTTAACTTAAACTTACTTGATGAAGTAAAGCAATTGCAATGAAAGCAACTATTATTAGATCTTTATTATTATTTACTTGGGGTTGACTTCTTATTACATGTTACCTACTCATCACTTTCTCCATCATAAATAACCTTCTTCTTGTCTTTGGCTTGCCTTGCCTTTACACACAAATTAAGTCTTTATATTGGACCCTTTTAGCTAAGGTCCACTTTAACAGTGTTAAAAGTACTGCTGGATTGGTAGGTTAAGCTATCTCTACACTGTTGTGGCTATTATTGTCCAAAAATAGCATGTTTAAATTATGACCTGCAATTCCAACAATTTTTGAATGTTAATTAAGTTAGTTGTAAGGAAGAGGCTATTGAATAACTCCCTTTAAAAGTTGACTTCTTCAAGAAGTTAAATCAATTCAAAATTAGAAATTTGTAATTTGAATTTGTTATGATTACTTTTAATGATATAACCATTATGAATTTAAATTTAAAATGATAGAAACACCTTATATATAACTTATATAAATGAATGATAACTCAAACACTTATTGCCTTTCCAATGTTTTCCTCTCCTTTCCTTCACATTGTTCTAAGCTTGTCACCTATGAAACTTATGCTACAACACTATACCAAAAAGTGACACTAGCAAGCCATACCAAAAATATACCAGAAACAAAACTAATAACAAACACTAAAGTCATGCCAAACCAAAGTCCAATAACAATGGTATCAAAGTTTTTATATCTTGTGAGGACATGTTTGAGTGAGCTGAGAGCAAATACAAAGAGTGAAACATATGAAGGAGTGAAAATTGGAAGGAAGGTTTGGAAAAACTTATACTAGAAACCCAAGTCCAACAGTTAAGATGGCCTTTTCATCCTTTTCCTCACTTCCACCAGCAAAGTTTAATGGAAAAAATTATCTCCAATAGATTATAATGATGAAGGCCTACTTGAGGGCCTTCGATCTTTGGGAAGTGATGAAAACGGTTAGTGTTGTTCCCCTTTTGCCAATCAATCCCATTATAACATAACTTAAAAATTATAATGAGTTTGTGTCAAAACAATTTAATACCTATATCCGCTTTGTTATTATAAAAGTCATTTTCAATAAAATTATGGCTTATAAGATAGCTAAGGATGCTTGGGAGAGATTGAAAGAAGAATATAGAGGTAGTGATAAGTCTAGAACTATATAGCTTCTCAACCTCATAAGGGAGTTTAAGAAGCTTAAAATGAAAGAAGCAAAAACTATAAAAGACTATGAAGATAAATTGATGAAGCTAATGAATCAAGTTAGGATCCTTAGAGAAGAGTTTCTTGAATGTTTGAAGCCAAAACTTCTTCACTTAAGGATTCCCAAGGCTAGTCTACGATATCCTTGAGTAAGCTGATATATACCCTTCAGGCTCAAGGGCAAAAAGGGCTACTGAGATAGAAAGAGACTCCAACAAAAGGTGCCTTTCTTGTCAAGCATTTAGAGAAAAATCAAACAAAAAAAAAAAAGCAACAACAAGGCAGCGAAGGAAGGAAGGAGCCAAAAGCATAATTGCTAGCAAACAAACCTTTCATTCTTGTGGTCATTGTAAGAAAACTAATCATTTGCTTAAGTATTATTGGTGGAGACTTAATATAACATGTAGGCACTACAATGAGAAAGGGCATAAGGAGAAGGTGTATCCAAAGAAGAAAAGATCACCTCAAAATTAAAGGTAAACACAGGTTGTTGATGGTGATCTCAAAAAGGTAGAGGAGTAGCTCTTTGTTGCTAGTAAAAGTTTAATTGGGAAAAGTAATGAGGCTTGCTTGGTAAATAGTGGATGTTATAATCATATGACTCCAAATCTCATTGTCTTCAAAGAGCTAGATTAGTCAATGACCTTCAAAGTTAGAGTTGGCAATGGCAAATTTATACATACTAAAGGGAAAGGAACAATAGATATCCAAATACTATCAAGTACTAGGTTTTTGTTAAATGTCCTATATGTGCTCAAAATTAATCAAAATCTCCTAAGTATGGGGTAGTTTCTTGAGAAAAATTACTCCTTGCAATGCAAAGATAAAACATATGTGATTTTTTATGCAAATGGCAAAAAGATATTCTTTATTCCTATGAAAGACAAGAACTTTCATTTAAATTTAAGGCAGGTTGATTGCATGGCTTTAACAACCTTTATAGATAAGATAACACTATGGCATAAAAGGCTAAAGCGTATGCATCATGCTAGAAGGCAAGACTTATCTAAAAAAGAGCTTGCAAGAGACTTACTTGCCTTTGATGAGAAAATGATGATTTGTGAGGCCTGCTAGCAAGGTAAGCAACCCAGATTGCCTTTCCAATCCAACTAGAAACAAAAAATAGTAGTAAGGTTATAGCTTTTTCATAGTGACATTTTTGGTCCAATGAGCCTAACCTCCTTAAATGGAAGTAGGTACTTTATAATCTTCATTGATGACTTTATAAGGTTTTATTAGATTTTCTTGTTAAAGCAAAAGTTAGAAGTAATAACAACATACAAGGAGTTCCAAGCCTAGATTGAAAATCAATTAACCAATAAAATTAAAGCTATAAGGACAGATAATGAAGTAGAATACACATAAACTACCGTTAGCCAAATTTGTAAAGTAGCAAGCATATAACAGCCACTTTTAGCACCCTACACACCTCAACAAAATAGGGAGAGTGAAAGGAAAAATAGGTCCATAATGGATGTTTCCAATAGCTTACTCAACAAAAGAATGCCTAAAAGATTATAGGGAAAGACTATTACAACTACTGTATATTTGTTAAACAGGCTTTCAAATAAAGACTTAGCAGATCTAACTCCTTATAAAACCTAGTTTGAGAAGAAGCCTTCTCTTCATCACCTAAGAGTTTTTGTTAGTATATGCTATTCACATGTTCCTAGAAGTAAGAGAAACAAGTTGGATCCTAAAGTTAAAGCAAATGTGTTTATTGGCTATACAAATACACCACACAATTATAAGCTCTTCAATTCTCAAACAAATAAAATCTTTGTCAACAAAGATGTTAAGTTTGTTAAGGAAAAAAGCTAGAATTAGAAGGAAGTCAATATTGAAACCACCATACCTTAACCTATCCTTATGCAACAAACACCACAATAGGACATTAACTCCTTTAATAATGATCAAATGGATCATACACTAATAAGGGGAATAAGGGCTCTATCAAATGTTTATAAAAGGAGCCTTGTTGCTCAACTGGAACCAACCAACTATGAAGAAGCTTTTGTTGATCCTAATTGAAGGAAAGCAATGAAAGCAAAAATAAGAGCCATTAAGAAGAACAAGACATAGTCTCACTAAAAGAACAGAAAATAAGAAACTTATAAGAGTCAAATGAATTTTCAAAACAAAATTGAATCTAGATGGCTCCTTAAATAGGTTAAAGGCAAGACTAGTAGGTAAAGGTTATATGCAACAATATAGCATTGACTATGCTGAAATATTTGTTCCAGTAGCCAGATTGGACACCATCATGCTACATCTAGCTCTAGCTGCACAATAAGGTTGGTTTGTCCATCAACTTGATGTGAAGTTAGCCTTCTTAAATGGAGAACTAAAAGAGGAGGTTTACATTAAGCAACCATAAGGCTTATAAAGGCAAGGGTAAGAAGAAAAAGTCTATTTATTAAAAAAAGCTCTTTATGGCTTAAAGTAAGCCCCTAAAGTTTGGTATACTAAAAATAATGACTACTTGCTAAGGTTTTCTTTCACTAAAAGCAAGAATGAGGCTACCTTATACATCAAGGAATGAAAGTAGGTGCTTTTGGTAGTCTTTATCTATATTGATGACCTACTGATCCTTACAAGTAGCTTCATTTTGGTGAATCAATTCAAATATGAGGTAATCAAGAAATTTGAAATGATTGACTTAGGCCTTATGACCTTTTTTCTTGGCTTACAAGTGCAACAAACATCAAGAGGCATTTTTGCTGCACAAAGGAGATATGCAGAAGAAATTTTGAAAAAGTTTTAAATGACTGAATGCAAGAGTTGCGACATACCTCTTATGGTAGGACTAAAACTAATGATTAATGATGGTGCTACCACATTTGATCCAAGAAGATATAGAAGTTTAATTAGATGATTGATTTATTTGGCTACATCAAGGTCATACATCATGCAAGTTATGAACCTATTGTCCAAGTACATGTATGAGTTAAGTGAACTCTATTACAAGGTTGTAAAGAGAGTTCTTAAATATATTAAAGACACTACAAATTATGGCATACTACTCAAAAAAGCAAGAAAACTTGAGTTGACTAAATATACTAACAGTGATTAGAATAGATCTAAGGATGATAAGAAGAGTACCTTAGAGTATATGTTCACTTAAGAATAAGGAGCCTTTAGTTGGAACTCGAAAAAATAGGCAATGGATGCCCAATTAACTATAAAAGTTGAGCTTTTGGCAATTATAACAACAATAAACCAAGCTATATGGTTGGGGAATATCTTAACAGACTTGAAGTAGACTTCATATAAAGTTACACCAATCCTTTATGACAAGCAAGCAATAATAGCCATCTCAAATAATCCAATCCTACATGGAAGAACAAAGCATTTATTGACCAAGACTCACTGTGTTAGAAAAGCATAGGAGAAAAATAAAGTAAAACTAATATTTTGTAATTCAGGAAATCAATTGGCTAATATAATGACCAAACCATTGCATAAAGGCAAATTTCAAAAGCTGAGAAAAAAGCTTGGAATGCAATCCATCAACCCTAAGGAGGGGTGATGGTGTTATTGGTGCTATTGGATTGTTAGGTTAAGCTGTCATTGCATTATTGTAGTTGTTATTGTCTAAGAGCAACATGTTTAAGTTGTGACTTACAATTCCAACAATTTTTGAATGTTAGTTAAGTTAGTTATAAGGAAGAGGCCATTGAATAACTCCCTTCAAGGGTTGGCTTCTTAAAAAAACTAAATTAATTCAAAATTAGAAATTTGTAATTTGAATTTATTTTTCAAAATGATAGAAACACCTTATAAATAACTTGTATAAATGAATGAAAATTATCTTTTAGATGAAACACTTATTGCCTTTCTAATGTTTTTCTTTCCTCTCATTTGCATTGTTCTAAGCTTGTCACCTATACAACTTATGTTGTAACACCGTACTAGAAAGTCACACCAGTAAGCCAAACTAGAAACATACTAGAAACAAAACTAACAACACACACCAAAGTCATCCCAAACTAAAGTTCAATAACACGTTTCTTCTTCTTCACCACCCCATATATTTCCATTTGTAGTAGTTGGAGAATTGTCACCTTAACCAATGTGAGAACTTACAGCCCAATTCACCAAATGATGTTGTTGATCTTAGAGACTATGGAGAAAGAATTCAAAATTCTCTTTACTATGCACATCAATGTCAACTGAAGAATAAAAAATTTTTTCCTATTGTTTCATACGATAGACATCTATTACAAGAGCTGTTTTGCTAACCTTTATCTTATTGTAAGCATGATTGATATCCTCTCTCTACATATACAAAATATACTTATTCAGTATCACCTTAACAACCTATATGCTCAACACTTTAAAAGCATTTTGATGAGAAACTTAGAGATGATGTGTGGAGGGTTTTAAAAGATACAAGAGATCCATTACACATTCCAAAAGGTCCAATAACACAAGTTAAAGTCAAAAAGATAAGAAATACTAAATGGGCTAATTGAAGACATTTGGACCAACTAAACGACAAATGGTGCAAATTTAAGCTTGAAAGTGAGTTAAGACCTTATTAATATGATTTGAGTGCTTAATGGGTCAAGGTTAAGTAATAGTATTCACTCTTAAATAAAAGCTTGTCCTAAATAAGTATTTGTTATAAAAGTGGAAGTTTTTTTGAATAAGAATTTGTCCTAAATAAGAGTTTTCCTAAATAAAGATTTGTCTTAAATAAGAATTTATATCCCTTTTAGCATTATTATCTTAACTTATACATAAATACCTCATTGTAAGCTCTAAAATAAGAAAATTTAAAAGAAATAAAAAGTAAGAGTTTTCTCCTTTAGTTCTTTCAAGAACTAAAGAACTTATCAAAAAGTAAGACATTCAACCTAACTTATCGCTCCTAATTTCCTTCTTTTTTAAAGTATGACATCCATATTCTTTTTAATACCCTAAGTTCGTGTTTCTTTGAATATTAGGTCTAGGGTTTTTATGATTAAAGTTTGACTTAAGTTTTATGAGTATTGTTTAATTCCTTGCATTCATTAGGTCCCTAAGCCACTTCTTTTGGGGTTCACATTAGTTGGTATCAGAATCAACTCTAAATCAGATTGGATCAATTAATTCTTCAATTTATTGTCTTATGATTTATTTATTTTTGTTTAATTTGTCTCTTAAGTGCATTACCCTTCAAACACATTAATCTATTCATTTGCAATCTTTCTTACTTTGTTGATTTGTTTGAGCACATAACTATTAAAATGTATTATTTTCAATTCATTTACTATCTTTAAGTATTTTATTGTTATTTTATGTTTAGCTAAAAAAAAAAAGAGGAATAAAAAAAAACGTCAAATTCAAGTTATTGATAAAAGTTAAATAGTTTGGTCAAATAGGTCACAATAATAATATAGTTTTCTTACTCAATTCCAATTTTGTTATCTATTTTCTTATTACATCATCTAAATTTGTCCTCTATATTTAACCCCTTATCTTATTTTATGTGAATCTAGTTTATTAAATTCATTTGCCTTGATGTCTTTTTAAATTTTTTATGACTCCTTATTCTTCAATTAGCTTAATTTTACCCTATTTACCTTATTCTGTTTAAAACCAATTCTCTTACTTTAACTTGTTTGGTTCTTTCAAGAGCTGAAAAGGGAAATTTGAGTGGCAAAAGGTAAGAGTGCAAGTTCATATTAAGAAAAAGCCATAAAAAGTGTAAAACACAAGGAAGTGTGACTCCTTTGTTTGAGTGAAACACGTAAAACATGTAAAGGAGTGTTTTGTGAGCTATCCTAATCATTTTGTGTAAAAGTAATACTATGACTTCCAAAGACAAAGGTGTAGTTCAAGCAATAGTTAGTGATGTGTCCTTCATGATCAAAGCTATACAAGAATAATTTGAATGCATGAATACCAGATTTAATGAATACCAGATTTAATGATATAAAGGAGACAATAGAAGAGCAAGTTAATACAATAGCAAAGTTTTAAAGGAGACATAAGGATTGTGAGGTTCCTAATGCAAAAAGGCAAATGAGATGAGCCTATGACCATGAAGATGATGTAAAAGATGATGAATTTGACGTTCGAGCTACTGTGGTTAGAATTGCCAATAATGGAAAGGATCAAAGAAATTTTGGAAGGCTTAACACCTATGACTGTGATTTGTATAGCATTAAGATGACAATTCCTCTGTTCCAATGTAAGAATGATTATGATGTGTACCTACAATGCGAAAAGAAGGTTGAATTGGCTTTTAACTACCATACTTACTTCAAAAAGAAAAAGATATAACTTACTGCCATTGAATTTACTAATTATGCTAAAGGCCTATTGATACATAGGAGAAGATGAAGGTTATCATGAGGAGAAGGTTCATCCCTAATCACTATTATAGAGATCTGTATTGAAGGCTGCAAGGGCTCACTCGGGGTACCAAAAGTGTAGAGAACTACCACAAGGAGATAAAGATTGTTATGGTTAAGGCAAATGTAGAAAAAGATAGAAAGGTAACCATGATTCAATTTTTGCAAGGGCTAAATAGAAATATAGTCAATATAGTTGAGTTGCAACATTATGTGGAATTAGAAGACATAATGCATATGACAATAAAAGTTAAAAGACAACTTAAATAAAAGGATTTCATATGTTTTGGGCAAAATTTAGGTTTTACTTTATCTAGGAAGTTGAATTAGAGTAAAAAGGATGAAAAGGCCGATTATAAGTCCAAAGCCAAGCTATGTAAGAGTAAGAATGTGGGTTCTAATAAGGAGGTAAGTAATTTTGATCCCAACCAAGTAGAAATATAGATGTTAAATGTTTTATATATTTGAGAAAGGGTCATATTACATCTTAATGTCTAAATAAGCAAGCAAGTTAAAGGATGATTTAGTATCATCATTAGAGGGTAGAAGTGATGAAAAGGAGTATTTAGTGTCATCATTAGAGGCCATATAAGTTTTAATGGTTGAATGAAAGTGGTGAAATTAAGGTAAATAAGTAAGTGCTTGTGTTGTTTTCTATCAAAAGGTACTATGATGAAGTTTTATATGATGTTGTACCTATGTATATGAATCACATTCTATTAGAAAGGTCATAATAATTTAATAGGCAAGTTATGCATGATGGTTTCAATAACCGATATTTCTTTGTGATGAATGAAAAACTCGTCACTTTTATACCATTAACACCATAATAAGCTTATAATGATCAATTAAGAATTAAAAATAAGAGTAAATAGGAAAGAGAGATTGAAAAGAAGGGAATAATTGAAATAGAAAAGAGAGGAGAAAAAGTGAGACCACAAGAGAGAGAGAGAGAGAAAAAAAAAGAAAGTTTTTATACAAAAGAAAGTAATGTCAAATAAGTATTTTATACTAAATAGCCTATGATTGTACTTTTGTACAAAGATACTTATTTTAACACTAAGTTTGACCCATCTTTGTCTAGTGTTGTTATTTCTCTTTTATAAGAATTTGAAGATGTATTCCTTAAAGATGTTCTGAGTGGATTACCACTTAAGAGAGGAATTGAGTATTAAATTGATTTTATCCCTAGTGTATCCATTCCAAACCAGTCAGTTTATAATAATAATATTAAGGAGACAAACAAGTTCAAAGGTAGATTGAGGAAGTTATGTCAACAGAATATGTGAGATAAAGCATCAGTCTCTATGCGGTTCTTATTCTACTTGTACCCAAAAAAGGATGAGATTTTGAGGATGTGTGTTGATCATTGAGTGGTTAACAAAATCATCGTAAAGTATTGTCACCTCATACCTAGGTTAAATGATATGTTAGATGAATTACATGGTTCATGTGTATTTTCTAAAATTGATTTAAAAAGTGGATATCACTATATTAGGATAAGAGAGAGAGATAAGTGGAAAACAACTTTTAAAACTAAGTATGGTCTATATGAATAACTTGTTATGTCATTTGGTCTCACTAATGTATCTAGCACTTTTATATAATTGATGAATCATGTTTCGTGTACATCCATTGGTAAATTTAGAGTTGTATATTTTAATGATATTTTGGTTTATAGCAAAAACTTAGAAGAGAATCTTAATTATTTATATTTTATTTTAATTGTTTTATATTTTAAGAAATTGTATACTAACTTCGAGAAATGTTCCTTTTATACTAATCAAATCATATTTCTTGGTTCTGTTGTGAATGCTAAAGGTATTGATGTTGACAAGGAAAAAGTTAGGATAATCTGTGATTGGCCTACATTAAAGTCAGTTAGTGATATGTAGGGTTGTCATGGTCTAATTAGTTTCTATAGACGCATTGTTAAGTACTTTAGCACTATTACCTCACCATTAACTTAGGTTATTAAAAAGAACATGTGTTTTAAGTAGGGTAGTGAACAAGACAAGGTTTTGAATTGTATTAAGGAAAAATTAAGTTATATACCCTTACTTGTTTTACCTAACTTTGCAAAAACTTTTAAGATTGAGTGTGATACTTTAAGTATTGACATTAAAGCTATTTTGATGTAAGAAAGGTGTCCAATTGCCTACTTTAGTGAAAAGCTAAGTGGAGCAAGTCTTAATTATCCTACTTATGATTAAAAAAATGTATGCATTGGTACAAACTTTAGAGACATGACAACATTACCTTTAACCCTAATAGTTTGTCATTCATACTAACTATGAATCCTTGAAGCACTTGAAACGATAAGAAAAGTTGAACAAAAGACATGCCAAGTGGGTCAAATTCATTAAGACCTTTCCTTAAGTTATCAAATATAAATAATGTAAGGAAAATGTAGTAGTTGATGCATTATCTCACAAGTATGTTCTTATCTCTACACTTATTACAAAATTGTTAGGATTTAAATATATTAAACATTTATATGTAAAAGATTATAACTTTACTAATGTGTATGGAGTATGTGAGAAGTTAGTCATTGAGAAATTTTATAGGTATAAGGATTTCTTATTTAGGGAAAATCATTTATGTGTGGTTATAAGTTTTTTAAGGGAGTTGGTTGTGAGAAAAGTTCATGGGGTGGTCTAATAGGTCATTTCGGAGTTAGGAAAACCTTAGATATCTTAACTAAACATTTCTTTTAGCCACATATGAAATGAGATGTTGAGAGGGTATGTGAGAAATGCATAACATGCAAACACGTTAAATCCAGAGTTTTTCCCTCATGACTTATACACTTTTTTACCCATATTTAGCCATTCATGAGTTGATTTATTTATGAACTTAGTACTAAGGTTGTTGTGGTCAAAAAGGGATAAGGATTTTGTATTTTAGTTGTTAACAGATTTTCAAAGATGACATATTTCATCCTATGCCATAAAACTAATGATGCGAACAGTGTAATTGAATTATTCTTTCGAGAAGTAGTCCGTCTACATGATATACCTTAAAGTATTATTTCAAATTGGGATACAAAGTTCTTAAACTACTTCTAGAAGACTTCATGGGGTAAATTAAGTACTAAGATATTTATTTCAATTACTTGTCATCCATAAACTGATGGGCAGATTAAGGTGGTTAATCAAACTCTTTCTACTTTATTGTATGTTATTATTCAAATGAATTTAAAAACTTGGGATAATTGTTTACCATATGCCAAGTTTCTAAATAATATGAATGTTCATTTTGTTACTAGTTACTCTATATTTGAACTTGTATATAATTTTAATCCTTTGACTCCTTTGGATTTGATGCCTATACTTATTGATGAGTATGTTAGCTTAAATGGTGAACACAGGACTAACATGGTGAATAAATTGCATAAGAAGGTGTGGCAACATGTTGTAAAGTGAACTGAGTAATATGTATCTCATGTCAACAAAGGGTGAAAGAAAGTGGTGTTTAAACCTAATGATCGAGTTTGGGTGCATATGCATAAGGAGTAGTTCCTAGCTCAAAGGCATTCAAAGTTACGACCTAAAAGAGATGGTTCATTTCAAGTAGTAGTATAGATTAATGACAATTCTTATAAGTTAGAATTTCCCAATAAGTATAATGTAAGTGCAACATTTAATATTTTTGATCTTTCTCCTTTTAATGTAAGTAATAATTCAAGCACAAATTCTTTTGAGGGGAGGGGGAATGATAAAAAGCTTAAAGATTATACATGAAAGGTTTTAAAGGATGCAAGAGATCTATTGCATATTTCAGAAGGTCTAATAACATAAACTAGAGTAAAAAAGATGAAAAAAGCACTAAATGGACTAATTAAAGACATTCAGGTCAACCAAACTGCAAATTGCGTGAATTCAAATTTGAAAGAAAGTCAATGTCTTATTAATGTAATTGAAGTATTTAATGGGTTAAAGTTAAATAATAACATTCACTCCTAAATAAGAGTTTATCTTAAATAAGTGTTTGTTATAAAAATGTAAGTTTTTTGAATAAAAATTTATCATAGATAAGAGTTTGTCTTAAATGAAAATTTGTCCTAAATAGGAATTTATTTATCTTTTACTGTTGTTATCTTAGTTTATAAATAGACACCTTCTTGTAAAGTCTAAAACCAAACAATTTGATAGAAAGAAACGGTAAGAGTTTTTTTCCTTTAATTCTTTCAAAACTAAAGAATTTATTAAGAAATAACTCTTCTTGTAGTGTTTAACCTAATTTATCATTCCCAATTCTTTTTTTTTTTTCTGGTGTGTGACATCTATATTATTCTTAATGCCTTAGGTCTATATTCTTTTGAATATTGTGTTTGGGGTTTGTGTGATTAAAGTTTGACTTAGCTTTCCATGATATTGTTTGATTCCTTACATGTGTTGGGTCTCTAAGTCACATCTTTTGGAGTTTGTATCACATTTGAACATAAAATACCCTTAAACTTAAAGAGCTAACAATCATAATTCACTTTAATAGTTCTAGTGTCATACATAATAACAAACTCAACATATTTTCTCTTTACCCCCAAAATAGCAATCATCTCAATGACCTCACAAGTTATTTGGTACCTTTCACCCATATTTCTTTTAGGTCACAATACATTGTATCAACTAACTACTTTTGAACTAGCTTAAATAGGTTATTAGTGCAGGCTCTTGATAATTGAAGCTTGAAAAACCACCGAGTCACACCTAGAATATGAGAATAAGCTAACAAGAAATCTTCTCGGACCTCCTTTTTTATCTTATCATTAACTGCTAATTGAAATTGCTTGACAAATTATTGAAGCAAGGTTTTAGAATTCACATAGCCATTAAAAAAAAAAAAATGCATGCTCTCACTTTTCTGTGTGCAAGACATACTAGCCCAAAAGGATTATTTGAGATACATTAAAACCCATATTTATTTATTTTCATACAAAGTTTCATTCCAATCATTTGTCTCTAAATGATAACTAAAGACCATTATTGTCCATTGTTGTTAGATATAAGAAACCTCAATTTACAAGTCCCAAAACATACAATGTATTGCTTTAGTGTCACCATCAGATATTTTAAGCTTTTAAATCTTATCTATATGATTCTTGAGATTAACACTTAAACATGGCATCTCCTCATCTCCATTCGCTTGAAATGGACTTCACATTTTATATTGGACGAATGCTAACTACATCATTTGTTTCTAACTATCTTTTTAATTGGATATCTATAACCTAGTGTTACCTTATGAATCAAGATTCCAAGGGTGAAACCTCATGATTGTATTGTAACTCAACCTTTGTTATTATTTATACACCCTCTTTCATTACATAGTTAACCCGAGCTCTGTAGCTAGATCTAACAATAGGCCTTAGAGATAGTATATTGCTTCCTTTTGCCTTGTGCTCGTACCCTTTTGTGCACATTATAGTCTGCTAACCTTACAATTAGGTGCTATCATTCTTTTTTACACCCTGTTAACAATCCTAAACTTGATTGATTTATATAACTCGTCATATTCCTACAATTCTTTAATGGAATTAAAAACCATGCTAATAGCTAGAGGCTCCACACTTATCTCTAAAGCTCTTAAAGGTTAAGTGTTATAGTGCTGAAGTTTTACCCAAGCTCTAGATTGAAGCCTTGATGAAAGTCCCCACTAATTCCTCGAAAGTTGGTTATTACTATTACTTGTTGAAGAAAGTGACAACTTATCTCAATTACTATTACTTGTTGAAGAAAGTGACAACCTATCTCACTTAAGAAGCTTTTTAATCTTGCCTTTGTAATGTAATGTTATATTTAAATTTTATCTAGAACTTGAGTGTGTTGTTAATTTATATTTTGTCAATTTCTCTTTTTTTAATCCCAAGGATCAAATTCAAATTAATTTGAATTTGTATTTGAAATTTTAATTTTTGTATTTGAATTAGAAAGACGTGATCATATAATGATATATTAATCCAAAAAACTTCATATATAAAAAAGCTCAATCACCAAGAATACATGAACTATTTTCATAAACCTCTCTTGTATCTCTAGTTTTTGTCTCTCTACTTAAGTTTATTACACTAAACCATAAAAGTTTTTGGTTATGTTTGTGTGCCTAGCTCCTGATAAACCAATATTCGGTATTAAAGCAATAAAGTCCAACAAGTAACCTATAAGTTGAGACAAATAGAGAAAAAAAGAGGAAACATACCTATGAGTTGTGACATACTTGAGAGCAACCTTCACAAAAAGCCTACAATATCCTAAAATGGCATCATTAAGTTATACTCCTTTGCCTCCAACAAAATCTAATAGTGATAATTACACTCAGTAAACTGTTATGATGGTGGCATACTTAAAAACGCCTTTGATATATGGGAAGTCACTGAAAATGGAGCCCAATATGCTCCTCTTCTTCCTAATCCAACCATGGCACAAATGAAGCATTATAGTAAGCAAGTATCTAAATAATACAAAGTCTTAACTTGCATCTATTATACTATTGTGTAAACCATCTTTAATAGAATTATGACTTATGACATAACTAAAGACCCCTAGGAAAGATTAAAGGAGGAGTATTAAGGCAACTTGAATACTAAGAACATGCAACTCTTAAATCTTAGAAAAAAAATTAAGTTGTTAAAGATGAAGGATTGTAAAACTATCAAGTAATACAGTGACAAATTACTTAAGGTAATTAGTCAAATTAGAGTTCTTGGTCATAATTTTCTTGATAAGCTTGTGGGTTAAAAGGTCTTAGTGAGTATTCTAAAACCCAAAATTTCATCCCTAGAGGACTTAAGAGACTTAAACAAAATTACACTAGCAAAATTAATTAATGCACAATAAGTTTAAGAGCAAAGGAAGCTCATAAGGTAGCAAGACACTAATGAACGTGGGCTAAATTAGAGTTTTTGTGAGAATTTTCTTGATAAGCTTGTGGGTCAAAAGGTCTTAGTGAGTATCCTAGAACCCAAAGTTTCATCCTTAAAGGACTTAAGAGACTTAAACACAATTACACTAGCAAAATTGATTAATGCATTGTAAGCTTAAGAGCAAAGAAAGCTTATAAGGTAGCAAGACACTAATAAAAGTGCTTTCTAATCTAAGCAAAAGTAGAAACATCAACCACAAAAGAAGCAAGGGGCTAAGAAAGGAAGAGAGTAAGGAGATAGCAAAACTAAAGGAGATAAGTAGTACCCTCCTTATGAACAGTACAACATAACAAATCACTTGGCAAAATTCTATTAAAGAAGGCTAGACATTGTATGCAACTTTTACAAGAAGAAAGGGCACTTAAAGAGGATTTGCAAAAATAAACAAAGCCAACCATAACTTGATCATTAGACCAAACTGAAGCAAAGGTTGTAGATGATGACCAACAACTTGAAGAACAACTTTCGTAGTTGGCAACAACATTTGTAGTAAAACTTGTAAGTCTTAGCTTATGGATAGTGGCTACACAAATCACATGTCTCAAAATTTTGATGTTTTCAAATCCTTAGATGGTTTATATACTTCCAAAGTCAGGATTGAGAGTGGATAACTCTTGTAAGTGAAAGGTAAAGGGACTATTGCTTTCTCCATCCTTTTAGGTACAAAACTCATTTCTAATGTTTTGTTTGTATTTGATAAAAACCAAAATCACCTCAATGTTGGCTAGCTGCTTAATAATGATTGTTTTTAGCTTTTAAAAACATAATTTATGTAATTTGTGATATAAATGGCCTTGAACTTGCTTTTGTTTATATGAAAAACAAAAATTTTCATCTTCAACCTTTGCCTATCTCAATTTATGAGTTAACTTTATGGCATAAAAGGTTAAGATACTTTCATTATATTGGAATTCAAATCCTATATAGGAAAAGTCTTATTAAGGACATGTTTGAAGTTTCTACACCTATTGATATATGTGACATTTGTCAACTTAGAAAGCAAATTAAAATCTTATTTATTCTTAAACCTAGAAAAGCTAGTGAAAAGTTATTATTAGTTCACTAAGATCTATGTGACCTATGAGTATTTAGTTCTCAAATGACAATAGATACTTTATCATCTTCATTGATGATTATAGTAGATTATGTTGGGTATTCTTCCTCAAATTCACATCTAAAGTCTCCTTTATCTTTCACAGATTTAAGAGCTGGATTAAAAGTCAATCGGGTCTTAAAATTAAAGCTTTAAGGTCTGAAAATGGCTCTAACAATGGTTTTGAGTATACCTTGGAAAATCTTTAAAAGAATCTGTATAAATATGGGAATTCAACATTAATTTATAAGTTCATACACGACCCAATAAAATAAGGTGAGTGAGAGGAAAAATAAGACTATCATGTCCATGACAAGATGCTTATTGGCAGAAAAGAAGTTTCCAAAGTAGTTTTGGGTAGAAAGTGTAGTCACTTCTATATATTTACTTAATAGGCTATCAATAAAGGCACTTGTAGATTAAACTCCCTCTGAGGTTTAGTTCTAACATAAACCTTCTTTTGATCACTTAAAGTATTTAGATGCATATACCTTGTTTATATACCTGAGCAAAGGAGAAATAAACTAGATCTTAAAGCAATTATAACTATCTTTATTGGCTACACTAACACAACATCAAGCTATAAAGTTTATCATATTTACTATAAGAAGGCATTAGCCTTCAAAAATGTTAAATTCAATGAGTTAAAGCATTGGAATTAAGACATGTCTAAAATTAAGCTATCAAATGTTCAATTTGGACTAGTTCCTAATGCTTCAGTCCCCAAAACTGAAACAACATATGAAGATGATGAGAATTATCTAATCAGATGAATAAGAAGTATCACTAATATTTATGAAAGAGCACATAAAGCTATTTTGGAACCCACATATCATAAACAATATTTAAATATGCCTAGCAGGAAGAAAGTAATGCGTAAAGAGTGAATAGAACTTAGGTACTAGTTTCTAAATTAGAAAACAAATCAGTTATTAAGGTGAAGTAGATATTCAGGACTATGTATCATGTTGTTGGTACAGTTAATAAACTCAAAGTTAAACTAGTGGCTAAAGGATATTCACAGGAGTATAGAATTCACTACTTTGAAACCTTTGCACCAATAGTTAGAATGGATACAATCAAATTGCTTATATCAATTACTATTCACAAGGGTAGAAGGTACACCAACTTGACGTGAAATCTACTTTTCTCAATGGTCTCCTCTAAGAAGAAATAGTTATTGAATAACCTCCTAGATTTGTCAAAAAGGGTTAAGAAGAAAACATGTATTTACTTAACGAGACTCTTTATGGACTGAAACAAGCCTTAAGGGCTTGGTATAGTAGAATCAATGAACATATGCTAAATCTTGGATTTAAGAGGAGCAAAACAAAAATCACCCTATATGTTAAGGCCCAAGAAGATCAAACTCTTTATATCTCTATATATTTTGATGACTTCATCATAAGGAGTCATACTGACTTATTCAAAGGTTTAAGGTTGAAATAAAGAAATTTTTTGACATGATTGATTTTGGTCTAATGTTTTACTTCCTTGGTCTAGAGCTCAAGCAAACTAATCAAGGGAATTTCATATGCCAGATCAAATATGTTAAGAAAATTCTTAAAAAGTTTCATATGAACAATAGTAAAAGTATCAGGACATCCCTGGCTACTAATAACAAGTTATAAAAAGAAATTAGTGCTAAGAAAACTAATTCCACTATGTACAGACATTTCATAGGTTGTTTATTATATCTATTAAACCCTATGTCTGATATTATGCATGCAACAAGCCTTATTTCTAAATTCATGCATTCACCTAATAAATTGTGTTTCAAGGCAACCAAAAAAGACTCGAGATACATTTACAAGATTGCAAAATTGGGAATTATGCATAGAAAGAGTAATAAATTATAGTTTGTTGGATATACAAATAATGATTGGGCTAGTTTTCTTAAGGATATGAGAGGCACCATAGGATTTATGTTTACCCTAGTGCTAGAGCTTTCAATTAGAGTTTTAAAAAGTAAACCATAATTGCTTAGTAAATAGTAGAAGCAAAACACATAACTACTACATCTGTTATAAACCAAGCAATCTAGATTATGAAACTTCTCTTTAATTTAAATTTGCACTAAACATAAGCCACATTTATTTTTTTGTGACAACCAACCTTCCATCGTCATCTCAAAAAATCCTATACTACATGAAAGAACAAAACATTTTAAAATAAAGTTGCATTTCATCCAATAAGTACAAGAAAACAATGAGATCAAGTTGATAAATGGCCCCTCAGATCAACAGCTTGCAAATATTCTTACTATATATTTGCTAAAGTAGAAGTTTGAAACCTTGAGAAACAGTTTGGGTATGCAATCTTTCAACACTAAGGAGGAGAATCAAACCTTTTGGAGGCTTAGTGCCATTGTGCTGAAGTTTTACTCACCAAGTTCTAAATTGAAGCCTTGACGCAAGTCTTCACCAATTTCCTAAAAATTGGTTATTTCTAAGAAAGCGACAGCCTATCTCACATAAGAGCTTTCTAATCTTAGTTTTGTGTAATGTAATGTTATATTTAAATTTTATTTAGAGTTTAAGTGTGTTGTTAATCTTGGTTGTTAATTGTTCTTTTTATAATCCAAATGATCAAATTCAAATTAGTTTGAATATGTATTTGAATTAGAAAAGAAATGATCATATAATGATGTATTAATTAAAAAAGTTTCATATATAAAAACCTTAAACACCAGAAATACATGAACCACTTTTATAAACCCCTCTTGCTTCTCTGGTTTTTGTCTCTCTACTTGAGTTTGCTGCACTAAACCAGAAAGGTTTCTGGTTGTATTTGTGTGCCTATAGCTCCTGGAAAACCAGCAATCTCACTAGTACCTGCCTCATTGTTTACAAGTCTAATTCCAATGTCACTATTAATTCCCACCTCGTCACCACCGTTTGCTTCACCTACACTACCATCATCCATTGTTCCTTCCAACAATTCTCACTCGCCTAGCACCCAGTGAATCTTCAAATAGCAAAACATTTATAATCATTTCCCATCTTCCACGCAAAGGCCCAGATCTAACAACAATTTTGGAACTATTCATAACAGACTAGTTGAATGGCACGGCCACAGTGCCTCAATAAATCTGTTACTTGAAGTGAACTAAAAATGACCAGCGATGTTGCCTTCTAAATTTCAAAATTTAAGGTTAATTATCGCCATTTTCAGATCACCACAACCCTTAATATATAAACATACCATAAACCTGTTTCCTTACTTTCTGGTCCCTATGAAAGTCGCTTTTCACTTTCTTCTCCCAAGTATTCTACATTTTACCCTGCATATTTTAAACTTGTACCAAATGTGTTATGCCCATTTCTAACTCTAGCCTGCTTCTCCCCAAATTTAACTATAAACATTCTCAATCTTTAATGCCCAAATAAGAAAAAGGGGAGGCCGAAATAATAGCCATCAATCAAGATCTAAGTGATACTAAACAGACAGAGTTTAACCCAAGCCAGAGATAACATTGCTTTCGAGTGCGCGATGTGCGCAAGCTGAATCGACACTACAGCGACAGCCAGCGAATGCTGGTGCCAAAAAGGAGCATCGAGTCACTAGTCACTACCCATAACAACTACACATATTTACTATATCTATTTCTTTATAATTTATTTATAATTTTATATCATATAAATTTTATTTTTTATTTTTTATTTTTTATTTTAAATAAATTTTATTTATTATATAGTATAAAACAAGGAGCCCAATTATATTTAAAATAAAAAAAATTAAAATATAAATTACCACAACTATTTGCATTTCCACAAATTTGATTAAATATCAATGATTAACACAAGCAAAGGCATGCTTATACCTCTCCTTCCTCCCTCCCAACGGATCAGAGGATCAATTTCACTGCACCTTCCCTCCCTAACTTTGGGCCTCGATTGCACTTGCCGCTGAAAACCGATTTCACTTCCCTCGCCTTTAGGCTTCACCAACTACTCACCACTATTTTGCTTCCGCTTTCTCACTTCCTCACTTGTCCACACAATCGCATCACGACGTCAACAGCCACAATGCGCGGCAATCGGGGCTTTTCCCTTCGCCTCTTCAACGTTCCCCAACTCCTCCAATCGCTCGGGCGGGAACAATTTTACTCTTTTGTCAGCAGTTTCTTCCGCCTCAAGCCTGCTGCGTTTTCCCCTCCCAAGGGCGCACGCCTCCCAACTTTTCTTTTACTTTCTCCC
The DNA here is from genome assembly GCA_020141445.1 of Bruguiera sexangula. Lineage (NCBI taxonomy): Eukaryota > Viridiplantae > Streptophyta > Magnoliopsida > Malpighiales > Rhizophoraceae > Bruguiera > Bruguiera sexangula. The sequence continues at coordinate 7,628,089 of JAHLGP010020642.1, read as the reverse complement.
GTTCTGTTTATTATTAAAAAAAAAAAAAATTTGCCACGTCGGTTACGTCCGCTTTCCGGCTAATTTCTCTGCCCAGTAACTTTTTCGAATCTTCTTGTTAACAATATTTACTTTCAAATATAATATTTACCCAATCAAATTATTCTTATTATATATACTTGTTGGATTTATTATTATTATTATTATTATATGTTAACATTTAAATAAGATATTTCATTATTCCTTGTCAGTTATTATTCGCATGTATGAGACATTTTCTAGAGCTAAAAGAGTGCAGTGAACCAAAGAGAGAACGGCCCAATCACCTTATTGCGTTGCGCCGGCGCAATGCAAGGCAGGATCTACCAGGACGTAAATTGGGTATCCAACTTTTTACCACTGCAGCGTGACTTTTAGATTTCACTTAAATTAACCAATTAAACCTCTCCGAGTATAGCAGCATTTTAACATGGCTACTCTTCTCAAAGAAAAGAAAAGAAAAGAAAACAAGAAAAAGAAAAGAAAGAAAGAAAGAAAGAAAATTCCCAAAGGATACAACAAAATAGGGCCCATGATCTTGGACTTAAAAATTGAGTCCAGCCCAAGAGGTTTTGAGTCCGGCTTGAGCCAACCCCCGCGCCGCCCACGCCTTGCCCACTTCTATTATCATTTGCTAATGGTTTATGTCACTTATCTCAAAGGATAAATGTGTTTTGAAGTTTTGTGGTCTTACCGAAACATTTTTTACTTCGTCCAATTCTTATCCAAAAAAAAAAGAAAACCACACACAGAAGATTTTAGATTCAATTAAATTTTTAAAAATTTAACTGATTATTAAATAGTAAAAATCAAAATTTTAAGGTTTAACTAGTATTTAATGTTTAAATACATAAAAAATTTAATATTTATATACATTATAAAAGATATTAATGTGTAAAATGTAATAGTATAGAAAATATAAGTGTTGCACATATTATAGTGTTATATTTGAAGGGTTTTGTTTAAGGACCTTTAGTTTTGAACTACTAACAATGCAAATGAATAAAATATTATGATGCAAATGTACTTATTGCTTATAAATAGTTAGTGTTGAATTATCTAAATTTTTGTTTTCATTTTCTCTATCTTAATTCTTCACACATTATTTTATTTTTTGGATATTTTTTTTTTTTTTAAGTTTAGGTTTTTTGCATTCATGTTGTTGATAGTGATTAAAGGTGTCGTTTGTTGATTATTGGCTTCAATTTTGGAGGGGTCCCAATTTTAATGGTATGACTTTGAAAGGATTTTGTTGGCTTACTGTATATCTTCCATTTTTTAAATTTTCCTCTATTTTCTTTGTCTTGACTTCGATTTTTTGTTGGCTTCATGGGTAGAATACATTGGCTTTTCATTTTGATGCTTCAGGTCAAATTCCAAAGGAGAAGAGCTTCAATTTTGGCATTTTGTGCAATTTTTGAGGGAATTTTGGTGGGGTTTTGAAAATTGAGTAAGAGTACCAAATCTTATAAACAATGATGTTACTATTAATGAAAGTTTAGATTTTTGATACGTAGAGATGGCTTCTGGTTTTTTATCTTAGGAGGGAAGGAATGCTTTTTAGTGAGTTTAAGGCTTGTGTTTTTTATTTTTTATTTTTGAAAAATATAAGATCTAATTTGTATTTGATTTAAAGAAGGAAATACTATTTGCCTTTTGGAGATAAAGCTTTTGGAATCTAGTAGTTTTGATGGTATACATTAAGATCTGGATTTTTATTTGAAAGGAGTGAGGTGAGGCTAGCTGATGCTTTCATATATGGGTCTTAGACCTTAGATCTGAATTTTGTTTTGGTGTGGGAGAGATAAAGGACTGTGTCAAATTGACTTGATTTGATTGAGTAGATCAACTTTAACCAAGTAAGAGTTTTAATTTTTTTTTAACTTTATCTTTTGTTATTTAAGTGGTTTTCTGATTTTTTTTTTTTTAGTGGGATGGAAGCTTGGAGGGCAAGTTAATGGGAGGATAAAGGAGAGATTGACTAATGGTTGCTCGACCAATGACAATTGGTCAAGGGCTATTATAGGTGGCAATTTCTTCTAACTATACAATGACCATTTTGCATTACTCATCACCAAAAAAAAGTGAAAAGGTCAGTGTGCCTATTGTCCCATGATCTATCACATTTTGGAATTCAAACACACAAACTTGCAATATTTTATATGCTAGTACTTACAAAATTTGATGAAACTAACTTCTTTTTTATTTTCTTAGATGCAATAGTGTTGGAAATGATACAAGAGATACACAATGCTAATCCCAGATTGATTTAAAGAGCAAAACACCAAGGCAAGCATTCTACTCTCCCTTGTGTTTTTGGTATATTTGCCTATTGTTTGAGTGCATATGTGTATAAATGTGTTGTGATGAGTAAAAGTGTATGCTAGGAGTGGGGGAATGTGATATATTGCAATGTAATTATGTGTCAATGAAAAGTGAAAAAGAAAGAATAAAAGGGCAATATTAATAGTCGTAGAATAGTTAGAAAGTATGAGTAAAGCTATTGGAAATTGAAAACTAAATCCCTTACATGAATTAGAGACCAATTTGGAAGGACTTTTCTTAATCTTTTCTAGGAAATAATGTTAGTACATAACTATGGTTGAAAAATTAAAAAATACCATGCAATAAAGTCCCTTACTTGGGTTAGATAATAATCCATGAATACATTCCTTAGCCTTTTTTAGGCAAATAGATAATAAAAATGTAAAAAAGTAAATTGCAAGAAAAGTAAATTCTAAATGTCCACGAGGCTAAAAAGCCAAAAGAATAAGGGAAAGTTTACTACTCAGATTGGATACTTATCCATAAGACTTTCCTCAACACTTTTGGGGTGTCCAAATTGGCTACTAACATTAGAATGGGTGTTTCTCAATCAAAATGCTAGCTTGAACTATCCCATGTCCATAAATGGTCTCCTTGAATTTGGTAGAAAAGATTTTTGTTAAAGCTAAGAAAGAAAGTGTAGTTGCTTACCTTTAATTATTTGTTTACTCTTTTTTTGATGAATACTACGATTCCTTATACAAATGGAATGTTTGATATGGATTGCTAAGGATTTAGATTCCTTCCTTTTAGATTTTATGTCTCATATTAAAGAAAAAGAAAGGAAATGTTTCTCTCTCTAATGTACATGTGTCATAGCTCTCCTTACTTTGGTAGCATGTATTTGCTTGCAAAAAAGCTACCTTTTATGTGTACAAGGAACGAGAAGAGTTCTACTAAGGGATTCTTTTTCTATTAAAAGGAGAGCCTTCCAAAATAATTTTTCTCATAAAAGGTAAGGCCCTTTTTTTTATAGGCATTTTGCCTTTATGTGATTGATTACTTTTTACTTGGTAATATGTGATTAGTTATCATGGATTTAGGTGACATACATGTTTCCTTAGCATTGCTTGCTTTTCCTTTAGGTAGTTTCATTACTTTTAGGCATCTTGGATTATACTCTGAGGCTTCTTTAGTCCTTTTTAGAGATGGTGACTTAGCCTATATGTGATGGGCCTATATGTGTTAGGTGATTGTTCATCTTAACTTGGTGGGTTATAAGCCTCTTCCCATGTAGTTGTAAGCTTCCTTAATATATTTAGATTGTGGGCCTCTTTTGTTTTAGGTTGGCCTTGAGCATCTCTTAATGTATATACAATTGATTAAATTGATGTATATAATTTCCTATAAATGATTAAATTGATACTACCCTGACCAACCATTGGTTATAAAGGAAAAGAGTCTCCTAGAAGGTTTGCTTATATCTCACAAACTTGGAATTGTAAGGAACCTTAAAAAGGCAATTCTTTAGGTTAAGTTAAGGTTGAATGATTGGCAATTCTTGTTTTAATGTCCATTTGACAGTTTGAGGTTATGATGGATGAGACTCTCTTCTCTTAGTATACCTGAATATTACTAAAGTTAGCAATTTTGCTAAAGAGTTGTGAATGTTTAAACTTAATATGGCTAGCAATTCATTTTTATAAAGTTAGACTGTAGACTTGGACATTTATTGTAATAAAGTTGCAAGTTGATTTTCTTTTTGCTATTATTTTTTCCTTTTTTCTCTTCACTTTTTCTTTTTTTTTATTCAAAATTACAATAATATTGTCTTGTACTACAAGGGAGCGAGAGAGAGAGAGAGAGAGAGAGAGAGAGAGAGAGTTATTATAAAGCTTTTATAATAGGTTAAACAAAATTGGGTTGTAACAACTGCCCCTTTTTGTAAGTTGCTTTAGATGAAGGAAGAGATAAAGACTTCATGGATCCTTATTTTGTCTACTCCTTTGCCAACCATTGCTTGTTTGAGAGAGTGTGTGCATACATTTACTGAGAGTTTGCCTTAAGCCCTATAATCTAATTACTTGCATGTAACTCTACATGGGTATAGAAAAATAGCCTAAAAGGTGCTTGACTTTGACAATTACTCTACCTTACAATCATATAACAAGGATCATTTACTTATTATTGGTTAAAAGATTAAAGGATCCATCATAGGTCACATGGTGCCATTAAAGATATTCCTTGCAAAAATTTATTTTTGATTAACCCATAAATTTAAATGAAACTAATTGATTTTCAAACGATAAATCCATATGAATTTGCATTTGAAAGGACTATAAAGGCTATGACTAATAAGATATAATTAAGTAAATTATTAAGATTGCATTAGGTTGAATTTGGAATTGTTGTATTGTTCAATAGAGAATTGTCAAAGTTATACTTAGACTATCATAATGGTTGCCTTCGACTCTTTTTTGGGTATGGTGGTTTGAGTATACTTGAATATTACTAGAGCTACCAATTTTGCTAAAGAGTTTTGAATGTTTGAACTTAAGATGGTTAACAATAAAGCCCTATCTCATTAACATGACCACTAAAACATACTTAATATGACTCAAAATAGTCATCTTTAGGCTATTCTTTGGGTGTAATGGTTGAGATTACTTTGCTAATTTAAGATGGCAATGTGAACTCATATGCCACAATTCTGGTTACCTTAAGTATACTTAAAGATGTTCATGGTTGTTAGACATATGATTTGATGAACTCGCCAAACGATTGCCTTCATTTGTTAACTCTTTCTTATACTTTTTGTAAATGCTTTTGCAAATGAAGTTATCACTTAGATGCCTTTCTTAGCTTTCAATTCATCTTATGCATTACTTAAAAGTTTCTCAATTTCTATGATACCTTTTAATTTTACTTTGTATTTTCTATATCATAATGCCTAATTAAGATTTGCTTCCATGCAATCGATGGCTATCTCAATGCCTTATACTCTTTTATTGTACCTTTTCATTTTATTTTGTATTTTTTAACTTTAAATTCATGGCCAAGATATGTTTTCACACACCATAGTTACCTTATACCTATTATGAAAATTCCTTGTCATGTAGTGTCTTTGTGTCTTACATTGTTTCACATCTTTAGTGCCCTTAATATTGCTTACCCACTAATATCCTTTGAAAGGTTACCTATTGCACTTCTTTTGCCTTATTGCAAACTTTACTTGGGGAGGTTTATTATGTACTCAATGCTTATTTTGTTTGTTGTGACTCATTGGGGAATTTTGAATCTTGAACTATGACTTGGTTTAGGATAATGCATACATCCAAGTAACTTTTGACTATGATTTATTAAGGAAATATGAATCCTAAATCTTTCTTAACAGATGACTAAAGCACAGTATAAAAAAGAGACTATACACCCCTATAAGCTTCATGCAAAGTGAGGAAAACTATGTTGTATCTTAATTTCAGTTGGTATAATTCAATTAATTAAACAAGACTAAGTTAACTGCATCTAAATATGACTAAGAATGCTTAAGGAGACAAAGATGTTAAATTTGTTGCAAAAGGCAAATTTTGTGACAAAAATGATGCAAAATATGACTAAGGAAGCTTCTATTTAAAGGAAAATTTAGCTGATATACAGGGCAAAATTTGGAAATAATAACATAGCCCATGTCTTGAAAAGGCTTTAGTTTAAATACCTTTCACTTGCAAACCTCTTTTATTTGAATATAGCCCATTTTTTATTTTTGAATTAATTCATAGGGCCATTTTTTTAGGTCACTTTCCAAATGCTTGGTCGGTATGCCTTTTACTTGCAAACCTCGTCTTGTTGACTATAGTTTATTTTTGAATTAATTAAACAAGCCTTGTATATCTTTTGTGATTTATGAAAAATACTTTCTAACTACATTCAAGTTTATTGGATTATGAAAGGCAACATAATCCATATTAATTAGAATTAATAGGCTGCTTAAAAATGCTTATCTTACAATGTATAAACCATTATAATTTGTACCTATTAGTTCCCTTGTCCTTTTAATTTAGCAAGAATTTTTTAAAAACCATGTCTCCTTCTTTGGGGTACCTAAAATGCATTTTCTTTTCATGCACTCATATCATTTACCATTAGTTTAACATTTTATGGCATATAGTGCTCAACTTCTTTTCTTTAATGAGATTTAATTGCTTATATTTAACTTTGATTCATTCTACCGCCTCTAATTCTGATTCTATCAAAACCTTTAAAGAAGAAATCTTGACTTTTATTAGAAAATTGTCTTAGTCTTATAAACCAATGAGATAGAGATAGACCATATGGGTGTACGCATTGTTGTGTAGGAAGCAAGTAATGTGAATGATAGCATCTCATGCCAATCTTTGTACATAGTCGTCATTTTCTTAATAATTTGCTTGAGATTTTTATTTGCTCATTCAACTGATCCATTCATCTTTGGCTTGTATAGATAGAGTTTTAATGCTTAATCTTAAACTTCTCACAAAGGTATCTTATCATCTTATTGTTCAAATTAGTGGCATTATTAGCAATTAGCCATTTCAGCATGTCATATTAGTAAATGATGTCTTTTTTAATGAATTTGATGATTGCTTTACAAGTTGTTTTAACCTATTTAGTGAAATAGTTAATTGCTACTAAGACGAACTACTTTACAAGTCACTTTTGGCTTAATAGTACTTATCATGTTCATGCCCCACATAAAGAATGACTATAGGGTTGTCATAGCATACAATGGAATAGTGCTACATGTAATGTTGTTTGTATGTATTTGACATGTAGGGCATCTTCTAGCATGCCATAAACAATTTGACTTCATGGTTAACTAATAGTACATGTATGGCATCTTCTAGCATGCCATAAACAATTTGACTTCATGGTTAACTAATAGTACATGTATGGCATCTTCTAGCATGCCATAAACAATTTGACTTCATGGTTAACCAATAGTATCCGGCTCTAAGAATTCTTTCTACCATGGATGAGGCATTAACATATGATAGGATAGGCCTTTATATACTTCTCTTAAAATGGTTTTTAGTTTGGCTGCATTTACACACTGTAGTAAGACGAGGTGAAGTGATTTATGGTGATATGAGGATTGTATAAGATTATATGGTTCATAGTTTTGGGTTAATTATTTGTTCAATGGCTAAGAATCTTTAAATAGCCTTGGAATTGCTTCTTAAGGAGAATACAACATATATGAAGAGTCTAGAGGCCAAAGTAAAGGTGTTAGAGCCTACATTGATCACATTGCTTACTTATTAGGAGAATTAGACATAAATGGGCATGCTTAGAGAATATTATTAAAAGTGCAACTTACATTTTACCCTCATTCTTATCTAAATAATTTATTTGTTTAGTGGAAAATTAACAACTGATTCTTATCACTCATCGTTCTTCTCTCTAAGGGTATGACAAATTAAACTAATTTCTTTTTATTTATGGTGAATTTCTTATCAAATGAGGGGTTTTTAGCTTCTTCTTTTTTTTTTTTTGTTTCTTTTCATCAAATTATAAACTTCCTTATACAATACAATTATTATGTTAAATTTTTCTAAATACTAATACAAGTAGGTCTCTGATTCTTAAGCACATCACTATGTCATGGTTTTGCTTGTTTAGAAAATCTTCGCTAAGTAAGAAGTTCATTGCCATCATTTGTAGGTTTTTTCTTCATTTTTAGTTTCTCCTTAAGGACATTCCCAAGTCTTTAGGTAGTGCTTAATATCTTAGTACCATGGTTTACCATATACTTCCCTTGTTATATGCATGTAATAAGTAGGAGTATGATAAAGATTAACCAAAATTGCATGAGTATTAACTTCCAGGTCAATTTTGTACATTACCACTAACGTTGCTAAAGTATCAGAAACTTGATTATTTTCACAAAGAAAGTAATTAAAGTTATATGATTCAATTTCTTTATCTAATGTTTAATGTATCAATGATTTGGGATAAACTTATGATTTTGTGTCTCCTATTCATCGAATAATTGCTAAATGACAAAGGTTAAATCTCTATATACCTTAAGATTTTGGCTTTCGTTTTCAAGACATACAATTTGCTAATGGCATACGCTGCATATTCGGCTATGTTGTTGGTACACTCAAACTATAATTTTGCTACAATTAGATATTGTGTGCCATAAGGAGAGATTAAGATTGCTCCTATCTTATGGCTTAATGCATTTGATTCTTCATCAAAGCATATTAGTCATTCTTCTGTTGTCTCTTTGTCATCCTAATTTTAGTTTAGGACTAACATGTCTTTATTTGGAAAATCAACTTGCATTAGTTTATAATCTTAGATAGCTTAATTCGTTAGGAATATAGTAATTGCACTTCCTTTAATTACTTTACAACAAAAATATAAGATATTATATTTTGATAATAGGACTTGTCAACAAGCATTTTTCCCTAGCAAAGCTAGTTTCTAAAAAATGTACTTAAGAAAAATTTCTTTAGTGATAAGTTAAGTGGTATGACACAAAATACTATTGAAGCTTGAGTGCAGTTAATGTCAAGACATAACAAATTCTCTCCAATTTAAAGTATCAAACTTATGATAGGTGAATTTTTACTAAGATAATAAATGACTTTTTCTTTCTTGCTCATTTGTCATGTTCACCTAAGACACAAGTTATACATTGTTCCTAGATAGTAAGATACAATATGAGCAATCAACGTGGATAGGTGGTATCAAAACTAGAGTGTTGGATAGATAATGCTTGATTTTGTTGAAAGTTTTTTGGCATTTGTCATCCATTGATTTGGATTGCTTTATATGGTAGACCAAATATAGGCTTACAAGTTGTTAATTGACATATGAACCTAATAAAGTAATTGAATCTTCCAAAGAACCCTATACCTCCTTTATTGTGCAAGGCATAAGTATTTCTTGTATAATTTTAATTTTATTAGGATCACTTTTGATGCTTTTTCTTACTAATAATGTAACCTAGAAACTTGTCTAAAGTTACCCTAAAGGTGCAATTGGCAAAATCAAGTTTGAGCTATAACTTTCTTAAGCTAATCAAATAGGTTTCTTAGTATTGTTAATTGATTTTTACCTACTTATGACTAGGTAATTATCTCCTCAATGTCTTTGTGCATCATGTTATATAATAGAATGACTATTACTTGTTTATTTGTGGTGCCTATATTTTTAAGGTTGAATGGCATAAACTTATAATAGAAGGTGTTATATATTGTGACAAATATTATTCTCTTTATGTCTTTTAGAGCCATTTAGATTTAGTTGTATTATGGAAATCCATCCGTAAAGGAAAACATTAAATAACATGCAATATTGTCCACTAAAATGTCAATATACAATACAAGAAAATTGTCCTTAGGACTTGCTCTATTTAGGTTTTAATAGTCTATATACATTTGAATTTTGTCATCTATTTTTTTAACTTGCATTATATTGGTCACTCATTCCAAGTAATAGGCCACCTAAATGAAGTATATGTCTAACTACCTTTTGACTTCTTCTTGGATTTTTAGTAAGACATTGGCTTTCATTATTCTGAACTTTTTTCTAATCATTTTACATTCTAGCTTAAGTGGAAATTTAAGCACCACAATGTCTTTATTCAAATTGAGCATGCCTTGGTATAACCAAGCAAATACATCTATGTATTCTTCAGGAAATTGGACCATTATTGCACGATGTCCTAAGGAAGCCTTGCACTGATCTTAACCTCTCTAAGACTCTCTATAATACCTAGATTGATTAGTTGAATTGGCTCTTATTAAATCTCTTCATCTTTAGAATTTATTAAAGTTTTCTCAATAAGAGGATATTTGACTTAAATTCTAAGAAAGTATCAGGCATGTTATGGGTTTCATATTTAGGAGATATGACCAATGAAAAGGCTTGAAATGAACAAACATTGTTAGATTGATATATGCCAAAGAGAAAAAAGGAACAATGAAATGTAAGTTATTATTATAAGTGTAATTGACTTAAGCATATGTTATTAACTATCATATAATAAAAAGCTACCTATTTTATTTAATAATTTACCCTTAAATGTTATGGGCAACAATATAAAAGGATAGGCCATATTATTTTGTAAGAAGTTTACAAGGTGCAAGAATCTCTTAAGCTTGCCAATTATGGAAGTGTTAAGGTTGCAAGGCTCAACCAAAGGGATTTGAAAAAGATCTCCCTTGTCTTCATTGATCATTTGGTTAATGGACTTGACACTCTTCAAACTATAAGTTAGGGGTAGTAGGAGTTTGTTGATATGATCATATACAAAAGGCATAGGCTTGCTCGCTTATGACATGTAATTATGACTTGAATTGTATCTAATTTTAGAGCTACTTTACTGTATAAAGATTGTGATACCTTAAAGGTATTTGCCAAGTCTCCTACTAGGACAATAGTCATTTGTCATAATTATCTTTGTTGCATTTAAGAGTGATATAAATGGTTAGAGCAGAACCTTGAGGAAAAGAATCATTTAATTAGAGAGTTATATTTGTAATTTCAAATAATTGGAAGATACTATAATACTTCTTCAACTACCTCAACATAAGGTGTTCTCAAAGGTCAAGAAATGAGCAAGCCAAAATTTTGCTTTGACCTTAATTAGTTTGTTGTCCACGAAAAACTTAACCTTTTGATGTAAGGTGGAAGAGACTATCTTGATTGAGTAAATCTATGAAAGACCCAATAGAAACTATAGATTGTCCTAATGTTTATGATTGAAGAAGGCACATTGAAGGCACGTGACCTTACCTATATAGGAAGTTCAATAATCTTAATGACATCTTGCTTTATGCCATTGAATGCTCAAACAAATGTGTGGCTAGACATAATAATAATGATGCTAATTGATGGTTGGATTATAGTTCCTTTAGGAATGACATTTAAGGATGATCCATTGCCAAGGAGAACTAAGAACATATTACTAAGATAGCATACAATTAAGATGTGTAAGGCCTTGGTGTGACTTTGTTCCTTAATAAGAATTTCCTCATCTCAGAAGGATTTAAAGGTATATGCCACTATGTTATTAACAATGTGATCAAAACTAATTAGGAAATGTCAAGCAAGATATGGGCCTAGTTAAGGATTCACAGTAATTATTTGTAATGTAGTTCTAAGTTCATTAGTAGAGACAAAATGAAAATTTTTGCCAAAGTGCTACTGAGCTATGCAATGATGTATTCATTTTGATTGAAATATTTAAGGAGCTATCCATCATCTTTGTCAAAAGTTATTTTTTAGGCTTAAAACTTTGATTATATGATGGCTCCACCTTTTAAGTGTTCTATGGAGAGATCTTTTAAACATCTTCTCTTAATGTATTTTGATATGTAGCATTTGCCACTCCTAGTTATGTTCCCTACTTTGGAAATGTCATATGTGTTTAAGGGTGTTGATTCTAATGGTGAAGTTGATATTAGATTTTGAGAATCCAATTGGTAATTTTAATTCATAGAATAGCCATATGCAAAATTGTTACTTGAAAAATGTTTGGTGCATTAGGATTCTTTTGATATTTGGATGGTGGGCCTTTTTAGATTATTACCCTAACTTTTAGCATATGGCTTTAAAGGTGGAATAAAGGATAGTTTCATTAGGAAGGTGAACCCCATTACTTTAAGATTGGTGCTAGATTAGATATTTTTCAAATGGTTTGGAGATTAACTACCTATTAGCAACTTTGTTAACTTTGTGACATACTCTGATAACTAGTGGCATGCATTTAAAGCCATTAAAGTCATGGTACTTAAATTAGATTAAGATCATGCCATGAGTGAGCAGATGAATCTAATCAATCCCATTTATGTTGTAACTAAGGCTAGGGCATACCAGATTTCTCTACCGATGTATATTACTGGGACCTATATGTATTCTCCACATCAGCAAAGTACAAAGTTTTACCTCAGTCACTTGGTAACCTACTTAAGGTTCTCCTTTCCTCATGGATAGAAATCCACCTTAAGATATGTTAAAAAGATGAGGCTAATATATGTTGCAAAATTTAGACAAAGGAGTTAGGTTCCCTCAGGACATAAGGTGAGCAAAGTAATTAAGCTTATAGTCCATATGACTCATGAGCCATACATATAGCAAGATTGAATTATGCCTAAACTAGCCCTTGCCTTAGACTTTATAGTGGTTTAGAGATAAGACCATCTTAGTAACATGTATGGGTACAAATAAATCAACTTATAGTTAAACCCTTAATTTTATTCATTTACTTAATGAAGAATTGGGTAGGTATGCACTTATCTTTGTGCTCTCTCTTGTACTTAACTTAGAGGAGCATTTTCTCTTTCGTAAACATGATCATTTGGTTAGTTTCTTCACAAACTTCAGATCAATGTCAAAAGCATAAATATTAATATTAAGACAAATAGACTAATTCAACAAATCCTTTAAAGGTAGAGTAGTTAGGTTGTTTGACATTAAAGTTGACCCTTAATGGCCAAGGCTTAATGGGGGATAGTCTTCTAAGTGCATAATAATTTCCAAAGAATAATTATTAACCTTACCTAGGATTCTTTTAGGATTAACATAATGATAGGTTGGTACTTAGGAAACAATTGTCATCTCTAGGATAAAGTGAATGGTACTTAAAACAAATGTAATGAAATGTCATTAAAAGTAAAAAAAGAAAAAAAAACAAAAGACAAGGATGACTCTATGCTTGGATTAGATAAGAAATCTTGGGCCCCCTATCCTAGAATGGTTAGAATTAATAGGTAGGATGACTATGACGTGTACCAAAGTTACTCATAAAGAAAGATAGTTATTATATCTTTATTTTGTCCATTTTGCAAACCTAACATTTGCTCACTTTCATTCAAGAATAATTTTGTGGGCTATGTACGATGCAATTGGATTACAAATTGTTCATTTAAACATGGAAACAAAAACAAATGAAAAAGCAAAAAAGAAAAATTGAATTGCTATAAATTCACATAGCATCCAAGTGTAGAAGTATTAGTTCAACCATCTCTTCAAAATCCAATGGTTGGATCTAATTGTGAATCCTACAAGTCAAAAGCCCATGAAATATTAAATATGTGAAAAAATAATCCTAACCATTTAACAAGAAGGACAATCAATCTTAATTATTTAGTAAAAAGGGAAATCAATTTGAACCATCTAGCAAAAAGCTATTGAAAATCAATGGCCGAAATCAAGCTAGCTTTATTATAAAAGGGAGCCAGTATTAATTGAAAGAGAGAGCAACTATAAAAGAGAGCAGAGCATTTATTAATTGAGAGAGAGTAAGAGGCTAAAGAAACTTAATGAGAGCAAGCATTTAAGAAACTAAGAGCATTTAAGGTAGTCCAAAAAAGGACAAAAGGAATAAAGAGAGATGTCATCACCCACATCAAAAGAACATATAAATAGCAACCTAAGAAGAGGAGTTATTCCCTCCAGCCAACAATATTAGGAACACAGGTACCTATAATAAAATAATAAGACAATGAACTAAACCAAATACTTAAAATACCCATAAAACACAATAATAGTAAAACAACAAGCACTAAATCAAGCCTTATAAGAGGCCTTACACTGAAGAAAAAAAAAAAGTAAATAAACACTAAAAGGAAAACCCACTAAAACACAGAAAAGGAAAGAAAAATAGTGAGTATACTAATTCTCACTAGAGGTTGATCGCTAAAGTTTCTAGTCATCAACAATGTAATCAAAAAACACCATAGATACTACCTGTAATTTCTCTCAAGCTAAAAGGTACACATCAACAGGAAATTGAGAAACACATAAATTGACAAACAACTAGAGCCATAGTGCTACCTCTACATGTACCACCGAGTAACATCGTTCCAACCTGAGACTAGCACCATTTGATGCATCAAGTGTCGATTTATCCAACAATGCTCTTCATACATCATATGGACCATAAGGAGGTGACAACCCTTACCTCAAAGTTAGATGTTGCCATTTGTTTCACCTCTTATACTTGCCACTTCTAACCGTCATTACCACACAAGACCAACACCAATGGACTTAAAAGGTGACAATCTATCTGTTAATGCCTTCTACGTACCAATCAAAGGCTAGTAGTAACACCCTTCTACATTCAATTATTTCTAAAATCAACCCAAAATACTATTTTTTAAGTAAAATTTAGGTTTCTTATACTGAAAATCACACACATGGTTCATGATTAGAGTGTTTCTAAGCTTAAAAGGTTAAAAATAGCCATCAAAATGATCTATGTAGAGAGAGAAATAGCTTATAAGTCTAAGCAATTTTCTAAGACAAAAGAATTGGGGGTTTGTTTGGAATCAAGGAAAGGAAAGAAAAAAAAAAGAAAAGAAAATGAAAAAAGAAAGAAAAGAGTAGAGAAAAGAAGGAAAGAAAAGAAAAGAAAAAGAAAAAGAAAAAGAAAAAGAAAAAGGAAAAAGGGAAAAAAAGAAAGAAAAAAGAAAAAAAGAAAAGAAAAAGAAAAAAAAAACAAATAAAAAAGAAGAAAAAAGAAAAGTGATACAAAATTTCTAATAATAATACTAATTACAAATGTGAAACTACATTAATTCCTTAAAAAATCATCTTTTTTACCACTTATTCAAATTCTTTAAAATTCTAATATGTGTGTTATTATGTAAAATTATAAAAAAGGAGAGAGAAGAAAATAAAAAAAAATCAATTGAAAAGTATACAAGTAAAAGCAATTAAGCATTTATGTTGGCTACGATTTTTGTCAAATATAATCAAACTCTTGAATTCCAAAGAATTTTCATAAACAAACCAAGTTACTTATAATGTTCCAACTTTGAAGTCAACATACATGCACTACAACACTCCCCAACCACCTCCTAATCTTAACACACACAAAAAGGCATCGAACGTCATGCCCCCCCTCTTATGCATCTGTCGAGTTTACCCTTACCAGAAAGCCTGTTGCAACAAATACAACTTGCCACACTCTTACTCAAGTGTCATGGACTTATGGATTTATTGCTCCTTACCTGTGCGGCCTTGAAATACTTCCCAAATAGCCTTCTCACGCTCAACTCACAAGAACCTTTTTGGAGAGAAACTTTATAAGTATATTTCACTTGTAAATTAGGTGTATTACAAATAAGGGGGAGGAGGTCCCCTTTTATACAAGTATTGGACAAATCACAACTGTTAGATCCCTCCTCGATCTAATAGTGAATATCACATCCTTTCAACTTCCCATCTACTTACATTTACCAACATTTATTACATGGTTGGTTCCAATGTATTGCCCTTCTACAAGAGCCTTCTACATTTATAGTATTGCCTTTCCTTAGAAAGTGTCTACTTGCAACGTATTGTCCAACCCTAGGGGCAAAGGACCGTGACATTCTTCCCCACCTAATCAAGCAACGCCTTCGTCGCTTTTTCAATATGGTATATGTCAATCTCCTTTTTGAACTACCAAAAAGCTTCATTAGGTTCCCAATTAGCTTTGCTTTCTGGAAGACCCTTCCACCAGATAAAGTATTCACGCCTTGGCATACAATACCACTTTCGTATGACTTAATCTGCAACTATGGATTCAACTTCTCGGTCATGTGAAGTTTTCACTCTAAGTGGTGCTTGTTGTGACTCCCCTCGATCTAAATCTTTCTCATCTACATGGTAAGGTTTAAGCATACTCACATAGAAAACTGGATGTACCTTTAATTTTGGCGGCAGCTCTAACTTGTATGCGACCTTCCCGACTCGTCGTATCACACAAAATGACCCTTCGTAGCGACAAATCAACTCCTTGTACATATCCTTATACCAAAAAATGACGTGTAGTTTGGCTAGCACCAAGTCCCTGACTTGGAACTCCACATGTCGTCGCTTTTTGTCAGCCTATTTCTTCATGTGTTTGAAGGCTTTATGTAGACACACCCTTGCTAAGTTTGCTTGTTCTTGCCAATTCTTGGCAAACTTGTATGTAGGTGGGCTATTTCCCTGATAACTCAATGCAACTACACTAAGAGTTTATGGTTGTTGTCCATTCACGATCTCGAATAGACTCTGGTCAATAGACTCACTTCGCTGCAAGTTGTAGGAGAATTAGACTACATCATTCAACTTCGCCCAATTTGTCTGCATAGTGCTCATATAATGTCGAAGATAAATCTCCAAGAATGCATTGACCCATTTGATTTAATCGTCAGTTTAAGGGTGTAGGCTTGTAAAAAGATTCAGTTCCAACCCCAGTAGCTTGAATAATTTAAACCAGAAACGCCCTGTGAATCAAAGGTCACAATCACTTATGATTATTTGTGGGACTCCTTAGTATTTGACCACATGCTTCATGAATAATTTGGCCACCTCCTCAACTAGGCAATCCTTTGTTGTTGGCACAAATGTTGTATACTTAGAGAATCTATCCACCACGACCATAAGAATTTGACTTCCTTCAAACTTAGGCAAGTTTACTATAAAGTCCATGGAAACGCTCTCTCATGGATGAATTGGGATAAGAAGTGGCTCAAGAAGCCTCGGCGACGAATGTTCTTTAAGTTTATCTTGTTGGCAAACAAGACAGATCTTTACATAGGCTTCAACATCATCCTACATATGAGGCCAGTAGTACTAATTTTTTATAAGGGCTAAGGTGCGGTGGATCCCTAGATGACTTACCCACTTCAAATCCTGGCACTCGTACAACACCTTTTTTCTTAACTTCCCATGGAGTGGCATATATAGTCATCGCCCTTTAATGTATAGAAGATTGTCCTCGCACCAAAATTGTCAAGTTTTGCCCTCTTGCGCCATATCCAATAAGGGCTTAAGCCTTATGATCATGTTTGAGCCCTTCCTTAATGTTGTTGATCCATGGACAGCTAGGTCAACTCATCATGTTTGCCAGTTCCATCTTCCAACTAACAGCATCAACTATGGAGTTAATCTTCCCTGGCTTGTACTCCATTACATAATCAAACTCTACTAGAAAATCCTGCCACTGAGCTTGCTTCAGACTTAGTTTCCTCTAGGCTTAAAAATAACTCGTGGCCACATTGTTTGTCCTTACAACGAACTTAGACCCCAGGAGATAATGCCTCTACGTCCGTAGGTAATGAACCATTGCAGTTATCTCTTTCTCCTGAACGGTATACCGTCGCTCGGTATCATTCAACTTCTGCAACTTATATGCCACTTGATGTCCTTCCTGCATAAGAACACCACCAATAGCAAAACCTGATGCATCAATCTCTAACTCAAAAGACTTGGTGTGATTGGGCAACACCAGCACCAATTCCTCGGTCATGACTTATCAAATGCCTTCTGGCATTGATCTGTCCATTCCTATAGTTTCTTTGTCTTCAGCATGTTCATGAGTGGCACGATGATGTTTAAGTAGTTCCGAACAAAACACTGGTAGTAGTTAGTAAGGCCAAGGAATGATCTCAACTCCATCACTTTTGTCAATGGCTCCCATTCAGCGATGGTTCAGATCTTTGCTGCCTTCATATGTACTTGTCCACCCCCAACAATGTGCCTCAAGAATGGGGCTTCCTTTTGGGCAAAGACACATTTCTCACACTTGACATATAAGTCATTTTTGTGCAAGATTTGAAAAACTTGTCTAAGGTGATCGATGTGCTCCTCAAGCATCTGGTTGTACACCACAATATTGTCAAGGTAAATCACTACAAACCAATCTAGAAACAGGTGTAATACCTTGTTCATAAGAGTGCAAAGTGTGGCTGGAGAATTGGTTAGGCCAAATGGCATGACGAGGAACTCATACGATCCATAACACATCACACACGTTGTCTTTGGCTTGTCTCCTTCAGCAATCTGAACTTGATAATAACCTAACCAAAGATCAAACTTGGTGAACCACCGTGCTCCTCCAAGCTAATCGAAGAGATCCATAATGAGTGGGATTTAGTACTTGTTCTTGATGGTTAGTTTGTTCAACACCCAGTAATCTATGCACATTCAGAGTGACTCATCATGCTTCTTCTAGAATAGGATATACACACCAAACGGAGCCTTAGATGGTTAAATGTACCCCGTATTGAGTAGCTCCTTTAGTTGTTTCCTCAATTCTTCTAATTTAGGGGGGTGTTATGCAATACGACACCATGGTGAGCAGTCGAGCATTAGGCACCAGCTTGATCTGATGATCCACTTCTCTACAAGGTAAGAGCTTCTTGGGCAACTTAAGAGGCATCATGTCCTTGAATGAATTAAGGACTTGGCTCATTTCTGTCAGGACTTTGCACCCTTTGCTCTTGTTGTCCTTGGTTTTTAAGATTGTCAGGATGGTCACCTCCCCCTTCTTCACTCCCTTGTTGAGTTGCATTGCTGAAATCATCTTCCGATCATGGTTTGACTTACAATGGACCGGCATTGCTGAAATCATCTTTCGATCATGGTTTGACTTACAATGGACCAGAATCACGCACTGGTATTGTTTGTCCAACACACAAAGACACTCGACAAAGGGCAATATAATTGTATGGATCTTGTCCATAAATTTCAACCTAATGACAAAGTCATAATCATCAAAAGGAATTACCTTAAGGGTCTTCTACCTTCTCCATTCCCCAATCTCAGTTCCACATCTTTAGCAACCTCAACGACAGGGACTTCTTAGGAGTTGACAATCTTGAGCCACCCAACTCCTTTTTCAACCTAAAGGTTAAGTTTCTTGGCAACTTCTTCTAATATGAAGAGATCAGATGCCCTAGTATCCACGAGCACACTTATCATGGTTTCTCCAATTTTTACATCTGCAAATATGAGTATTGAGTTAAGGATTCACAGTGAACCCAATTATGCCTCATCTTCTTTATTGAGGGCAGCCAGCTTGGCCTTATTTGGACAATTATACGCCATGTGCAGACCATCACAAAAGAAGCATTTGTAAGTATGTACCTTTTTTGTGTCCTCTACCGCTCGATTTCGCTTAGACTTTGGGAGGGTCATTCAGTGGTCTACCTCCATTTAGCCATTGAATATGCCCTGATCTCCTCCATCATTGGTCTTATCCTTTGAACAAAAGTCTGATTGGGAAGAGAAAGTATCCTGTACTTTACGAGAGATTCAACCACCGTAATGACTGTTATAAGGTCTCCTGTTTGAAACTATTTCAACTCCTGTTTGGTCTATAGCTTAAGACCACTCATAAACTAATGGTATGCCTTTGTCTCATTTATAGAAGGGTTTTAGAGTAGCAACTCTAAAAATCGTTTCATATAGTTGCATGCTATGCCTCTCTGCCCAAGGCGTTTTAGCTCATCGCGAATTTCTTCCTCTATATATGCGAGATAGTAGTTCCATTGGAACTCCCTAATGAACCTATCCCAAGTCGTGATAGGATCTCCACACCTATCATCTAACCGACGACGCCACCACAACAAAGCATTATCAACTAAGTACATAAATGCAACATTTACCCATAATTGGCTATCGTTGATCCCCATGGCTTGGAAGTACCACTTTATGTACCATAAGAAGTTGTCCACGTCCTTGGCCACCCGAGAGCCCTTGAACTCCTTTGGCTTAGGTGCGTTTATATATGGTCCTTGTACGGTGATCACCCCGTTCATGCATGTTGCCTCATACGAGCTTTCCCTTAAGCTCTATCTCTGCGCGGATAGCCACCATCGTTGTCTCCAAGGACTCGTCCCACTAATGAAGTTCTGCCTTCAACGTCCCCAACAACTCACCTTAAAGTTCTCTTATATTGATTTTGAGCTCTTGCATCTCGACCACGAGCTCTTCCCTTTTGGCATCTACTCCTTCGACGGATTGGGTCAAGTTATCAACCGAACCTTGGACATTAATGACAAATGATTCAATCTTTGTCACACAATGTGCTAGGTCCCCCACAAGATCTCTCGAACTCGAAACAACATGACTCTTCTTTCCCTTAGCAACACCTTTCTCAGTCTTCCTCCCACGATCATCATAGTCATCACCCATGATGATTACCTCATTAGAACGTGGATCTGCCATAGCACTTAGAAAGAATTGACTCTAATACCACTTGTCATGGGCTTATGAATTTATTACTCTCTACCTATGCGGCCTTGAGAATACTTCCCAAGTAGCCTTCTCACGCTCAACTTATAAGAACCTTTTTGGAGAGAAACTTTATAAGTATATTTTACTCATAAATTAGGTGTATTACAAATAAGGGAGAAAAAGTCCCATTTTATACAAGTATTAGACAAACCATAACCATTAGATCCCTCCTTGCTTGATCTAATGGTGGATATCACATCCCTTTAACTTCCTATGTACTTACATTTACTAGCGTTTATTACATAATTGGTTCTAATGTGTTGCCTTTCCCTAAGAGCCTTCTACATTCATAGTATTGCCTTTCCCTAGAAGGCGTTTACATTTAACGTATTGTCCAACCCTAGGGAGCAAAGGATTGTGACACAAACAATACATTATGCCCTCATTTACTATATTAAGGCAATACTACCATTAGGTCTCGCATAAGAAAATAATGCATAATTATGATTGAATGAGTTAGAAGCCCTAGATGAAAAAGGACTATAAGTAAAACAAACACAACATGGTGAAAGAATTGTTTGATTAATGCTTACAAGCTGCTTAACCAAAAAGGCATTTGAATTGGTGCAATCAATGACAAGTTCTTGAATTGTTACTACATGTAAATCTTCACACCAAAACTCTTAGCCCATAAGAATATAAATTGTGAACAGCTCAAAAAAAGAAAATTTATGGCTTGTAAGAATGCAAAATGTGAACAACAAGAAAATAAATAAATAAAAGGGATTTAGAGTAAAGGTTTGAATCATCATTTCAATCTTTGCCTTTTACTCACATTTTTAACTCCTTAGACTTCTACTTCTCTTTTATAATCAATAAAAAGATGAGACCAACTGCAATACATCAAAATATGAAAAATGAGAGGATATCATACCCTAGATAGAAACTAGAACTAGAAAAATTGCAAATATTGGCTAGGGTCTTTTGCAACAATGGATGTACCCATCACACATTATCGTAGATCTCCTAATTCACCTTATGATTATGGTATTATAAAGCACTTGAGCTAAGGATTGTATGCTTTTGGTTTTCAAAATTGGAGGCATAGAGTGAAGTCAACAAAAAGAGTTATCATTTTCACAACACTTCTTAATCACACAATCGCCATTGTCATTATTATTGACCTCACCAATATTGGTTTCCCCTTACATATTGCTACTAGTCCTAGCTCTATCCTAATGACTACAACATCCCTAAAGGCTATTTCAATTGGTATCAACATAGCCATGACATGACATACTACATGCATTAGTCACTAATGTTTCAGTCGTTGTCATATGAGACTTCTGATGTTAGGCAAAGGAAACTCTAAAGGGAAACATGTAAGTTCTATGCCAATCCTATGGCA
The DNA here is from genome assembly GCA_020141445.1 of Bruguiera sexangula. Lineage (NCBI taxonomy): Eukaryota > Viridiplantae > Streptophyta > Magnoliopsida > Malpighiales > Rhizophoraceae > Bruguiera > Bruguiera sexangula. The sequence goes on along the minus strand of JAHLGP010020642.1, from coordinate 7,606,410 downwards.
AGGTAAAAAACATCCAATCCTTATGGGTACTTCCATCTAAAGGGAAACTCTATGCCAAAACAAAGTGAACTACGCTTCCCCTCTTGTAAAATAAAAAAGGTAACTCTTATACTCTTTTGAGAATACTTTAATAGTACTTTACGCTCCTTTCCAAATTACTCCAATAGTTCTTCCTAGACTATTTTAGCAAGACTTCTCTCTTTCCAATTTACTCTGATGATGTTAATTGGTGAGCAAGGTCCACCAACAATAACACCACTAATGTGCTAAATAATGGCTCAGTTGACTTAAAGCTCTGTCTTGGGCCATGCAAGAAAGTCAATCTCTCATTGATTTGCACTAGCCATAAAAAATAGCAAAGAAACAACAAAATAGAAGAAAAAAAATGTTAGGATTAAATAATAAAAAAGGGAAAAAGAAACACATAAAATAAAGAGAAAAGACAATCATTGTGTGCATAACTACTTTTGTAGCATGTGATATTATCTTAACATTTGCAATTAGCGTTGGCTGTCCATCTCTTTTGACTTTTGTAGCAAAAAAAGACAAAAGGAGATATCTCCTTTGCTTATACATATCTTATTTCCTCATATCACTGGAACCACACTCAAGCTCTTTACCTCTCTTTATCATCTCAATCATCAACACCATGAGAAAATAGAAGATTACCAATTCTTGCACTTCCTCTTTCAAGCACCCTTCAAGCTTAAGACTCAAGCAGGTGTGCATCTTTAATGGGACATCATGCGCAGACAAAGCATTTACATCAATGTTGTCCTTAAATTGGGAAGGCACCTTGCATCTACATGGATGGATTTCATTTATGGAGGAGAGACTTTTAGCCTTCTTAGAGAGATCGCTAGTGTAATGTACAATGTCAAACATCACGTCCTTAACTTCACTTCTAAATCATTTTAAAGAGAGAAAACAATCAGCAAACTGACGATTGTGTCTGACATGTACCAAACAAAAGCAGAAATATCATGCTACTTTGCTTACTTCATCTCTCACGTTTGTCCAATCATTGCAATAGCAAACACAATAATGATGATATCAAAAAATCAAGAAGACTAGCAAGTAACTTGCTCTCTTTCACATTTTTTAATGCATTGTCATAAGTCATAGCCCCAGTAACAGTGCAAGAATGATTTAATGTGTTTTCTGATAGATTAAGGGATTAATCCATTTAAAAAAGGCATAAGCATCTCTCTTTTTCAATAACACAAAACAAAAATTTACCAAAATTGACCATATTTTCATAAATCAAAACATTGAAATTTCAAATTTTTTTCTTGGTATTGGAAAATAAGGGGCATGTCCTTAAGCAGCTGCCTAGGTTTATGTTCGTTCAAAATGTCTTAACAATTATAGATTGATTGCAATAGCACGACATGACTCAAAACAACTTCTTCCTGTTCTTTTTTCCCTTGTTATTTCTAGAGAGAAAGAAATGTTGAGAGAAAGAGAGAAGACACTAGAATTCTATTGGATCTCTGTAGCTGAAATAAAGGTGGAAGTATGTGCAAATGATCTTCTATGGGAACATCAATATCACCTACACCCTACATATTATGATCTTGTTGAACATTCTCATCATGTTCTTAAATATCACCATGAACATCATCCGGATCACTTAGAGATGTCTGAGGAAATGGAACAATATTAGTAGGATTATCATTGACCTGAGGAGTTGACTTCTCAATGTGTTCACTGTTTTAATTCTTAACGAACACAACATCTCTACTCCTTACAAGCTTTTTCTCAACTGGATCATATAAATGGTACCTGAAGTCATCTTTACCATAACCAAGAAAGATACATTGTCGAGTCTTCACATCTAACTTCCCTCTTTCATCTTTAGGGACATGAATAAAAGCCTTACAATGAAAGACTCGTAAATGGTCATAGGAGACTTCCTTACCAAACCAAACTTTGTCCGAAACATCACCTTGCAGCGGAACACTAGGAGACAAATTAATTACATGGGCCACTGTATTCAAGGCTTCACCTCAGAAGGATCTAGGTAATTTTGCATCTAAGAGAAGACATTTGACCCTCTCAATCAGCATTTCGTTCATCCTTTTTGCTAAACCATTTAACTGTGGTGTCTTAGGAGGTCCTCTGGTGTCTAATCCCATAATTTCTGTAGTATTCGTCAAATGGACCATTATACTCACCATAATTATCAGTACAGACACATTTCAGCTTCTTACCATTCTATCTCTCAACAAAGGCATGAAATTATTTAAATACATCAAAGACTTAATCTCTAGTCTTCAACATATAAACCCAAAACTTCCTTGAGTGATCATCAATAAAAGTCACAAAATAAAGAGCACTACCAAATAAGTGTACTTTCAAAGGACCACACACATCATAATGCACCAATTCAAGCAACTCTGATTTCCTTAAAGGTGAATGACTCTTAAATGTAACTCTATTCTATTTCCTAGCAAAACAGTGAGGACACTTCTTTAAAACTACACTATTTATGTCTAGAAGTTTGTTCTTTCTTGCCAAACAATTCATCCCTTTTTCACTCATGTGACTAAGCCATTTATGTCATAATTCAATGGAATTATCATTCTCTGTTGCATTTACAACATCTTTGAAGATAACAACTTGCATGAGATATAAACTGAAGCATTTCCTACCTCGTGCCACAATTAAGGAGCCTCTAGTAAGCCCACTAGCCATCACCGAAGGTATTGCAAAAACCTTCATCATCTAACTTTCTCGTTGAAATCAAATTCAAACGAATATCAGGGACATATCTAACATCCATTAATGTCAGTTGTACTTCATTGCTGGTCTTTAAGCAAACATCACCAATGCCAATGACCTTTGCTAAGTCGTTATTACCCATTTTTAAAACTCCAAAATTTCCAAGAGTATATGTTGTGAAGAATTCCATTTTTGAAGTAACATGAAGAGAAGCACCACTATCTATGACCCAATCAGTCTCATAAGATGTCAAATTAATCACATTCTCATCACAAACAATAATGAGGTCACTAGTACTAGAAGTGGATGCAGTACCAACACAATTATTACTTATATTCTTCTTCTCATGCTTATCACTATCATCTTTATTTTCTCTCTTCCACCTGTAACACTTTTTTTGAATGTGATCCATTTTCCCGTAATAATGACACTGGATATTCTTGTACTTAGATCTTGACTTGCCCTAACTCTTACTTCTACCATTTTTCTTGACTTCTCCCCCTATTTTCAGTAATTAAAACCTCTAATTTAGATGATGATAAACCCTAAGATTTCCTTCTTATCTTCTCATTCAACACACCACCCTTTACAAGTTTCACTGATAAAATACCTCCGAAAGCAAAATTAGCGAGAGAAATTCAAAAAGTCTCCCAAGAATCAAGTAAGATAGCAAGTAACTATAGCCTAAGAACTTCATCATCAAACTTAATGTCCATGCCCGATAGCTGATCAATGAGACCCTAAAACTCATTTAAGTGGTCAGCAACTAAACTCCCTTCATTATATTTCAATTGCATCATTTTCTTTAACAAGAACAACTTGTTATTACCAAACTTTGAAGCATATAAAGTCTCAAGTTTGCTCCACAAAATCTGTGCATGTGTCTCATTGCAAATGTGATTATAAATATTATCGTCAACAAATTGCCGTATAAAACCACAAACCTATTTGTGCTTAAATTCTCATTCTTCATCAGTCTTAAACTCAGGTTTCATAGTAGCAAATATTGGCAAAGGCACTTTCTTTACATATAAGAGATCTTTCATTTTACTCATCCATATATGGTAATTCATGCCATTCAAACAGACCAATTTATTTATATTCAACTTCATCATTCAAACAAATCAAATACACCAATTAGACTATGATACCACTTTGGTGGGAGAAAGGGGTAGCAGTGGAGTATAAATAGTTTAGGAAACTTCTCTTGCTAGCTTGAACCTGTAAGGAGATGATTGAATAACAAAAATGACAATGCAAATAAATCACGTAAGAGAACACACCAATTTTTCATGGAAAATCTCGCCAAATCAAAGGGGAAAAAACCATGGGACCCTTTGAGGTCAACTCCACTATAATCAAATGAGTACAATAGAGGTATACAACTTCAATTATATCAAACAAATTGAATAGAATTCAATTTAGAATAAACGAGAAACTAATGAGTTAAACAAGACAGGTCAAACACGTGTTGTCAACTACAACTCAATAAACAAACCTTAAGGCAATAATCCAACCATTCAAGATGAACTCCCAGATGTCTCCTACTAGCTGTTCAAATTTCAACTCAATCGGACCACAGGTCAATAATCATCCACACGGTTTCCCAATTATGTCATAGATGAAAGAGTAGAAAGTTATTAGAATTGGGAGGTTTCAATTCACAGAAACTCAATCCAACCGTCCATAAAGAAGATATATGTGTCCTCTAACAACTTATTAAAAATTAGCTTGATCGAACCATAAACAATCATCTGATTACACGGTTGATCAAAATTACATGCAAAAAATTTCTAGAGTATAGACCTATGAAAACTAAAGAGCAGTAGGACTTATTGTACTTGAAACCCAATCTCCACCATTCAAAAATAAGAACCAAATATCCTCTAAACTTGATTAGATACCAATATCCTTTGCAAAAGTAAGATCAAAAAATAATATTTTTTACTTTATCTCTTTCTACGGCCTCCCTCCTTTTTTTCTCTTTCTTTCAGTAGCTTGTTTTTTTCTTTATGATGACTGGCTCTCCTCTTCTAGGTTTTTTTCAACCAAAAAGAATATTTATACTTACTTTAATTATTTTAAATTTGTAACCCCAAAATATTTGGATTATTATTTATATAGGAAATGACCAATGAGCCCAACGTACTCAAACCTAAGGAAAGAAAGAAACGATGTGAGCTTTATTTTTAAAGTTATTAACCATTCTGTGCACTCTTTTTTTTTTTTTTAATATTTGTGACTTTATTTGGACTTTTTTGTTAGTCGTTAATGTAAATATGAGTAATCGAAAAGGTATTAATTCAATAATAAATTTATTATGTCTAGTCCTGGAAGTCACGTAGAACCCAGGTCTTGTATAGCCCAGAGAGAGAGAGAGACCCCCTTAGCTGATCGTGCTGTTTCAACTTACTCCCGAGCCTAGGTCTATTATTACTTTCTTCTGAATTTCTTCAATGTTCTTTGATACAGCCTTAACAAGAAATATTTGTATATGTATATTATCTGTAAAAGACGGGCACGGACGGAATATATGTGCCAATTATTTTTGTTAATAAGAAGACATTCTTAGTAATAAGCATGTAAATTATTGAAAACTCATAATGATCTAACAAATATATTCTTCAATTTTCATTCATAAAAAATAGTATTGATTACATTAATTTATAATTGACTATCTTTAATAAAACTACTTTGTACTTTTTTTTTGGTATCCATATCAATTTCTAAAATTTTTATATATCTCCATATTAACTTCAAGATTTGTTGCTGGAAGCCGCATCAGTCACAAACTTTTGGTTGGGATTTTTTTTTTTTTCTTCTTCTTATTATTTTAATAAAAACACTTATTGTTTCGTATAATTGTTTATAGTTTGTGTACATTAGTTTTGTTTTGAAAAGGACTACTTTAATCTAATAAAAGGGGAACAAATGGCGTCGAAAATCAGCAGAGAGATACAAGTCAGCATCTAACCTAATTTTGTTCTCTTCTGGAATTTCTTTGCCAAGCGTTGGACATGCAAACAATACTCTAACAATCTTTTTTTTTAATAAATTAAAAATTTGGCATTAAATATAAAATCGCGGAATGTGCGTGATCACCTCTTAATTTTTTCATACAAAAGAACAAAAAAACCAGAGAGAGAATACATAAGAAAGGAAGACAACCACAAATACCATAATTCTGATAAGAAAAATAAAATTCTATTTTATTTCCCTTTATAGTATTCGTTATTGTGTAAACTACACCCTACCACGACCATAGTAGCTAATCAAACACATTAGGAATGACTAAGAAACGAAAACTATAAATTTCTGGTCCTATATTCTCAAACCAAAAAAGAACAGAAAACAACAAAAAAATAAATAAAAAAAAATAAAGAAAGGAAACAAGTTGATGTATACAAGAAATAAATATGCAAGAACAATCCAATCTATACTGGGTTAATAAGTAGTTACCACAATTTAAATTTTACTTTAATAATGTTTTATATTTTTCATTTCCCTTCTATCTATTTGTTCTTTCTCATCTATGATTTTGAAGTGTCATGAAAATGACTACATGAAGTGCTAATTAGGATGGGTTACATCAGGTGAATTGAGTTGGGTCATTTCAACTCCCAGCATTTTTAGTGAGTCTTTTTTGGGTTGAGTTAGATGGATTTAGGACAAGTTAGGATCAACTTCTTGGTTGATTTTTTTAAAAAAAAATTTAAAATTTGTATTTTATTATATATTAAACAGATAAAAAATATAAATTATTTATTTTTTATTTTTATATATTAACTTTATATAAAGTGTATGATTAATGAAATATTTATATTATGTATAACATGTGTGTGTATTTATATATATTTATAATATATACATATAGTTATATAAGTATAAAATATATTAAAATAGTATAAATATAAAAAAGATATAATATAAACAAAAATATAAACTTTGTATAATATATAAAAACAAAATAGTATGTTTATATAATATATATTTTTGTGTATATAATATGCATGTATAAATAAAAAATAAAAAGAAATATTGAATAATAAATTTTTTTATCCTTTTTAAAAAATATTTACAAGATCCATAGTTCATAATATAGATATTATACTTTATTGTAATAAGATCTATCATCAAATATTAGAATTTTTATTTTAATTTTTTTTAATTTTTAAAAAATTAATCTAAAACTTTCAATTAATTTAAGTTGTAATTATCCTCAAATTTGTATTAAGAAAAAATAATAAAAAAAAAATCTCTGAACCTATTTTTGGAAAGACTTTAATTTGAGTGCTTCAGTACTAACCGCAAATCTCTCAACGTTTTTGTTTTTTGGGGTAATCCCTAATCTAAACTTCGTTCTCACGAGTGCAAATCACTCATCTTCCATTTAAAGTTGCATTACAAAGGAAAAAAAGTTTAATGGACGAGTCACTCCCCGGATGCTCAACAACTGCAAGACGTCTCTGAATTTTCATTTCCGCACCTTGCAACCAAGAGAGAAATGAATTGACAAAACCCTTATGTTGGGTCTGTAAAACATCATGATTTAGGACAATTCAAACGTTTGGCAGGTTTGGCCCAACCAGAAGCGGAAGCCGACAAATACGAACCCAGCGACAGTAAGGGGTCATGATGTCTTGGGCAAGTAGTCGAGTTGGAAAATCAAAGAGCACCATTGTCTTCTAAATTTCAATTCCCTGAGGGAGAGAGAGTGTGTGTGTGTGTGTGTGTGAGAGCGACCATTATGACGGAGGCAGTCTGCATGTATGGGCGTTCATGTTTCAATCGTTCGAGTTGCCAGATTGTGGAACGAGGTAGTCTGTCTCCGATACGATCAAGAAATTATATAATTGTTGTAAGAGGGTGTTGATTTGATTGCTGGCTTTATTACTTCATTATATTGTGTCTTTAATTTCACAGGTGGACAGACAGGCAAAATGATGCCTTTGGAAACCCATAAAAATGGTAAGCAGAAGCACCAGTTAATTTGAAAGTGTGACTTCTGTGCGGTCAGTTGTCAGGCTTTGTGATCTAGGCTTTTTCTGTTCCATCCTCTATGAATGATCGGTTCAAATAGAATCAAGAAGAAGAATTCCAATTTTAATTCTAAATTCTAACTTTTGCTATTGGGGGACGCAATGTAACATTTTGTGATTTTTTTTTTGTTTTTTTTTTCAGGTTTCATTGTAACAGCCAAAGTGGCGGTGAAACAAGTATATTCTAAGCTAAAGGGAGGCCAGTGCAACAAGCTCGTCATTTGTTCCTCAAGATTGCCATCATTATCCCGTGATACTGTAAATTTTGCAATCGAGAGTGCAAGTGAATCGTTGAAAAAGAGACGTATTCGTGTTACTTTACAAGATGGGTGTGCATCAAACCCCGAGGAGAGTGACATTTGGTCGAGTTTTAAAAGCGGGGCGATTAAGAACTTACTTGCCTTCTATCGGTTTTCTCGTCCTCACACCGTGATTGGCACTGTGAGTTTCGCTTTTTAACACTATATGAACTCCCTGATGCTTACTAGAGATAAGGTTAAATCAATGGAAAGATCGACTAAAGCTAGTTTCTTTTTGTGATTCTTTTCTTATCAGTTAATAGGAATAACCTCGGTTTCTCTTCTTCCGATAGAATCAATTGTTGAGTTGTCTTTCTCATTTTTTTTGGGATTACTGAAGGTAAATTTCGGCCGCAAGAGCACTAATTCTGTGTGTTAAAAATCTAAGCTGTGTATTTGACAATTATTTATTTTTTATTTTTTTGGATCAGGCCTTGATTCCGTCAGTTTTGATGAACATTTACGTTGTGGGATTGAACCAATTGTTTGACGTCGAAATAGACAAGGTATGTAGACAAATTTAATCATTCATTCGATGTAAAATAACATAGCCAGCACGAACCTTAAAAATTTCACCTACTCGTCTTTGCAAATCTGTTCTAACTCCCGGTACGAGACTTCCATTTGTAAAACATTGGATATGATCATTTTGTTGCATGCCCCGTAAGTCATTATTGATTCTTTACTCAACGCTTCTCTATGGTGTTCCTAGATAAACAAACCTGATCTCCCACTTGCTTCGGGCGATTTTGCAATGGGAACTGGTGTGACTATTGTTTCTGCATCTGTAACGATGGTAAGTAGGCAAATATGTGAGCCAAGTAATTAAACAGTCCAGTCTACCGACCAAATAAAAAAAAAGTATCCTCAGCTACAAATAACAGTTGAAAAGAAAAAAAAAAAAAACACAATAGCCGATTATCTTCCTTTTTTTTTTTTGAAACCTGATATTCTTTCATCTTCTTGTCTATTATTTGAATTCACTATCAGAGTCTGGCCATGGGAATCATTTTTCGATCCCCTCCACTTATTGCTGCCCTCCTCATAAGTTTTGTGCTAGGCAGCATATACTCCATTGAAGTAAGTTCCTCATGCCCTTAATATGTCATGCTTGCAATGCTTCGATAATCTGAAATAGAAGACTAGAAAAGGGGTAGTTTTGTACGATGTGGAAAAGCCCTCCATGGAAACAATATGCATTAAAATTGCAGTAATCAAATGGCACCGAATATGTAGCCTAAATATATTCCTTTTGTTCTTGTTTAGCTTCCATTACTTAGATGGAAGAAACAAGCAATTCTTGCTGCATCTTGCATCCTGATCGTGAGGGCTGTGGTTGTTCAGCTTGCTTTCTTTGTACACTTCCAGGTACAACCAAAATCTTCTACTTTGTAATCTTCTTAGAATTCGACAACTAATTCCTCTCACTTTTCTTGATCGAAACTGAAAGTTGATTTCATCAGATATTACTTCCAAGCCTCATGTGATTGACTAACAAGGGGTGATATATACATGCAGAAATTCGTCCTTGGTAAACCAGTAGTTATTACCAGATCGTTGGTCTTTGCAACTGCTTTCATGTGCTTCTTCTCTGCCGTTATTGCATTATTCAAGGTAGTAAAAACACATATTTGGCCAAGACAGGCATTCAAACAGATTCTTAAAGGCTTTTCAATATTCGGGCTTTTCAGTTTAAGAGGTTCTGAAAAAATTAAACTTCTGGCCCAAAACGGCTAAGTAGACATGAGAAAACATAACAGATGAGTTGTTTTTTCCTATTTAGAAATCAGAGCTACAACGGGGAAGAAAAAAACGTACAACTTTTCTCCTGTTTCTCTTTGCATAAGGACGGGAATTTAAATAATGCTAGGGGACAAGCAAGTCAATATGGGACGAAATTTGATGGATGATCATCCCTCTCGCTGACCATGATTGTCCCTGTTTGGTATTTTAACAGGACATACCTGACGTGGATGGGGATAGAGATTTTGGTATCAAGTCATTCACCGTCAGCCTAGGACAAGAAAGAGTAAGAAAGCTGTTCCACTAAAATAATGCAGACTTTTAATGTTATGTTGATTTTCTTTCTTAGAGATGAAACACGAAAGAAATTGAAGTCCTTTTAATCCACTCGCTGCAAGATGAAGGAAATTGCAAAGAGAACGAAAGTCGCTATCTTTCAATACTCCCGTGTTGTTGGATTACAAGTAAATGGACGGCTTGTTTTTTTATTCCTGTAAAAGGTATTTTGGCTTTGCATCAACATGCTGTTATTTGCATATGGAGCTGCCGTGGTGGTCGGAGCTTCTTCTTCCTTCCTAGCAAGCAAGCTTGTCACGGTACAATGGCATCTCTCCAAGCAATTATGCATGCAAGTGTCCTGTGCGCCTGCGGCAGTAATATGTGCGTGCTAATCCCCTGTTTCTTATGATAAACTTATTGGTTTTCCTGCAGATAATGGGCCATTGCACACTCGCTGCCGTCTTGTGGCTTCGAGCACGGTCCGTTCATCTTGGCAACAAAGTATCTATCTCATCCTTTTACATGTTCATCTGGAAGGCAAGTGAATCCATCTCTAAGAACCTATCGATAAAGCACTGATAATTAATTACACTCTTTTTAAAGTCATTCCACAATTTCACTGTCCTGTGCTTATCCTTTTGGCAGTTGTTCTACGCTGAGTACTTCCTTATTCCTTTCGTTCGCTGAGAAGGAAGGAAATGCCGGGGATTTTCACGTCCGCCGCTAAGCCAGATGTCCCATCAGGGAAAGAACAATGATCTCTGTCATTCGACAGAAAATTAAGCTCGGCCGGAGGGCTTTCTTGCCTTCTATCATGGAGTCCATAGGGAACCGGCCCCACCCCCAGTTTTTCTCCAACGAGAGACTTACCACCATACCTTGCCTCCATCGAGAGGGATGAACAATGGGCAAAATAAATAAAACTCAATTTTTGCCAATGTTTCCTCTAAGGTGACTTTAGAAACTCTTACCCATGAAATGTTCTTAGGATAATAATATTAAACAAATTTGCCTTCGAACTTTAAAGAGTCAATGTGCAAATAAATCTGTAATTTTATATATCTTAAAAAATCTAGTCTAATTTTTAAAAATAATAATTTAGTCATTATAATTTTTTTTAACAAATTTATTTTCCCATTAAGAAAAGCTAACTCATTTCATTAGTTTTGTATGTTGGACATGTCTTAGAAAAAAAAACAAATTGACTGTTTGGCATTCCACATGATATTTAATTTAAAATTTTAAAAAGTAAAAATATAATTAAATAAAAAAATAAGTAAGAAATTCTTCTGTCCCCTTCCCCCTCCTCCCTCTCTAGCCATGTCTTCGTCAACTTATAGGCTTACAAAGAAGAAAAAAAGAAAACAAAGAATTAAATGTCAACAGTACACCTAGCGGCTCGATCTAATCCCCCAAATATTATCATTTTTTTTTTTAGAAAAACAAATGAAACTCAAACGAAGAACAAAGTGTGAGTTCAATCATAATCATGCCATTGGAGAAGATGGGGTCTGACCGCTAAGTTGCTCCAGCACCAACCCAGGAGAAATGAGGGGGCAGACCTCGGCGTCGTGGGAGAGGCAGTCGCCACACGAGTCTCACGCACAAGAAGAATCGAGAGCTCAAGTTCTGCATCATCATGGCGTGGAGTATCCGGAATCACTTCAAGCATTCTCGTAGTCAACTAGTAAAATTGCCTGGATGTGCTGTCTAATACTTTCCTGTAAAAATAAGAAAAATGTTTCAGTATCTTTACTCTCTACCCCACGGTAATTTACATTTTATATCATTTAATTTTCAATTAATTTTTATTTTTATTATTTAATTTTAATTTTATACAATTACATCGTCCAACATATAAGCTTATTTTCAGTATCACTACTCCGTTAACGAAAAGCCCTAACAAAATAATGATTTGGCAGGCTTACGTCCCATTTTTACTTTTCAAATTTGTCATGTACACGTTTTTAACAAAATAATAATAATAATAATTAAAATAGCTAGTGGAAAAAGAAAACACCGCCATCGGATAGTTTTAATCCAGGTCGAGCGGATGAAAAAGCACTGCCAAGTGAGACGAGATAGGCAATAAATGCTACATAGGCAACTGTGCAGAAGCAGACCAGAAAGCCCAACAGCAGTCACTTGAATAAGCAACAGATACCCATTAATCAACATAACGATAATAGCCAGTGTCCATGCCAGCGATTGCATAACAAATAAGAAAATGGACTGATACGGACCAAAGAAAGAAACCGCTGCTTGCCAGGAAATAGTTTGAAGATTTCACCTTATACCATCCCCAACAAATTTCAAGCATTGGCTGTAAAAACTAATCTGCATCCCGTCTAATTGGTCTTCTATGAGTGAATCCTCCGAATGAAGCAGAAGATAAATGGCAACTGTTGAAACAAACGAATGTTCAATAATTTTTATTCACACAAGGACGAACACAAATTCAAATTTAATGGCTTTCATGACAACATTCCAAATCTGTACAGAACCTACTGTTTCCTTGAAGCATAGTTTTGTCCATCAAATTGCACATCTAACAAGATAATGACTGAATATCAGAGATTTAAGTTCAAAGGGAATATGAATTAGGCCAGCATCCAAGTTATTCCCCATATCCTAAAACCCTTGATGTATCCCGTCTAACTTGAACTTTTGAATCAATTGGCAACATAAATTATTATCCAACAAAATTGTTACAATGGAACAATATCATCCTCTAAATTACTGAGCACAGAGAAAACCCCGATTTCTTTTTCAACTAGCTATTTTAATTATCTTTGTTTTTTTTATGGTTTAAAATGTTTACATGACAAATTTGAAAAATAAGAGTGCCGCATTAGCCTGCCAAATCATCATTCTTTGTGGATTCTAGTAGTGAAACTAAGAGAGCAGTGAGATTGAAAAAAAAAATTAAGTTAAGTGATATAATTGCATAAAATTAAAGTTGAGTGATAAAAATAAAAATAAGGTGTAAATTGGATGAAAAATGTAAATGATCCCTCCACCGACGGAATAGGCAATTGGGCCTTTGGCTGTGTCGACTACCAAAGGGCTCTTCCAGGCCTGGAGCCGGACTTCAAAATGAATTGGCCTAAAGAAGAATCCTAGGGATTTTTATCATCTACAAATAATTTTCTAGAATTTCCCAAATTTAGAAATGAGGAACAAATTACACTAGTACATTCGACCCATCTGTGACCAGGCGATCCCCAAACCCAAACAAGTAGACGTATAAATAGCCTAATTTCAATCAGTCGTTTTGGGGGCGACTGCTGTTGAAGGAACAACTCTTGAAAATCTAAGCGTGCCTCCAAGCTCAACAGGAATAATAGGGACGATAGAATGCACAACATCCTTTATGAGCGGGCGGCGTGTTGGTTCCAGCTGCACTCACTGAACAGCCTCTGCAGCAACCTGCACCAATTGGCATCCAATTAACAAACTCATCAGTCTCAAAGGAACACCTAAGTCTCCTTCAATTCCTCATGACCCCAGCATATAGCATGCGCTCTTGCCTGTGCTTTTTGTCCTTTAAAAGACAAGAAGCTTCTTTAATGGCTAATGATAACTGTTGGTTGGAAGGGTAGAGTGGCTGTAAGCTTCAAGATTTCCTCTTTAATTGGTGTTCAAGTTATTGGTTTTATGGTGTGAATCATGCAACTTTTAGAAGGCATATGAAGTTAGAGGAAGAGAAATTATGAAGCAAAAACTTCTTCATTTTCATTGATCATTAGCTTCTTATATGTGAAGCTATGTAACCTTACAAATTCAAAATACATAGGTTTAGATATTACATCAGCACATTGGGTTTAAATTCAAATACAAAATTCTAATTTTAAATCTTTTCAAGTTTAAAATTTAATTAGTTTAAGGAGAAAAACTAATAAAACTTTCAAACCATTTTATCAACTAACTTAATTAACTTTTAAACTTGGAGAAGAGAATAAACAAAAGGGAGACTAATCCTTGCTTGTTGGAATGGCAAGGCAGCAACACCAACCTTGCATCACTCCTCTTTGGTGTCATTGCATTGCATTCACAGATTATCTCTTAGTTGCTTGAATCTTCTTTGTGAAATGGCTTCATCAAGATATCTATAAGCTACTCTATAGTTGAATAGAAAGTTTTATCTCATTGTTTTCTTGTACTTCTTTTACAAAATACATATTTATCAAAAAGTGTTTTGTCCTTCCATATAGAATAAGATTCTTATAAATTGCAATTGTAATTGACTTTATTGGTTCTTCTTTAAAATTAGTCAATAACCTTCGAGTCTAAATGACTTGATTCACACTTACTATGATGGCAAGACATTTTATATTTTCTATTGATTGAGCCACTACTGATTATTTCTTAGAACTCCAGTAAAAAAAAACTCCTGATTTAAGGGTAAAGACATTTTATAGTGTTCTTTTTGTCATCTTATGAGTCACCCCAATCATTGTCTATATAACCTACTGACTTTATCTTGCTCGTTCATTTAAACACGATTCCATAGTTAGTGGATCCTTTTAAGTACTTGAGCATCCTTTTGGTTGCTTTAAAATGAGTATCAAAAGGATTATGCATGTATCCAGAGAGAAGATCAATACCTTGCATAATAAGTCAAGACACTACCAAGTATAGTAAACATCTAATTAGGGTTTGGAACTTACTTGAATCAACTTTTGCTATCCCATCCTCATTTTTCATCTTTATTCCAATTCCTAAGGGTGTATTAAAGTTTTTGTAGTTCTCCATTTAAAACTTCTTAAAGACCTTTCTAGCATACTTCCTTAATTCACAAAAATCTCACTATTACATTGATGGACTTCTAAACTAAGAAAGAAACTCATATCTACCAAATTTATCATCTTAAAGAATTTCTTTTTTTTATACCTTGAATTAATCCACTAGTTGTTTGGTGTTCTTAACAATTAGTAAATCATCTACATAGAGAGACACAATTACTAAATCATTCTTGCGCTCTTTAATATACATTATAACTTTATTTTTACCTCTGTTAAATAAGAGTTTTAATAGATAATCATTGATTTTGCTAAACTAGACTCTTAAAGTTTATTTTAGTCCATATAGAGCCTTCTTTAACAAGTACACTTTGTACTTTTCTCTTTTTTACTTTTTTGAAAACCCTAAGGTTACTTTACAAATACTTGTTCAACTAGATCCTCATTTAAAAATACAATCATCATATCCAACTAATGAACCACTTACCTTTTCTATGCAGCAAAGGCAAGTAATAGTTTAATTGTGTCAAACTTTGCTATTGAAGTAAAGGTTTATAAGTAGTTTATGTCATGTTGTTATGCATAACTCTTTCCCAATAACCTGACTTTATGCTTATTAATTAATTCATCATAGTTAAACTTAACCCTATATATTTATTTCAAACTAATAGGAACTTTGTCCTCTGATTTGTCAATTAGAACCTAAGTTTGGTTCTTTTCAATTACTTCCATTTTAAGTTGTATTGCTTCCTTCTAGTTGGAGCTTTCACAAGCGTTTACAAAGTTTGTTTGTTCCAATCTTCATTTGGAAAATCTTCATTTGTATTCGTGTCAATCTCTTTAGACCCCCTTTATTATAGTTGACCAGCCTTTGAGCTAGCATACTTTACTTTAGATTTTTCCTAATTTCATCTTTCTTTTTCATTGCATCTTAACTCCCTACTATTTGCAAACTTTACCAATTTAAAAATTATAAATCCAGTAATTTTTAACAATATTAGTGTATCCAATAAAGATCCAAACTTTAACATTCTAATCCAACTTGCTTCTCTTTTTTTTTCTAGCACTAAAGCATAACAAAAGTTTCCAAAGATCTTTAAATGGCTTACTAATGGTTTAGTTCCAAATTAGGCTTTATAAGAAGTCTGGTTCTTTAAGACTTTAGTTAGGAACATATTCAATAGATATACAAATGTGTTTGTAATCTTTGCCCAAAACCTTTTTAGCATCTCTTTTTCAAACAAGAGGCACTTAGACATCTTTATGATGCTTATATTCTTCCTTTCACTCACCCTATTCTTTTGGGTGAGTATGACGTTCTAAATTGTTGTTGGGTTATAGTAACTAGGCAAATTTCTTTGAAGAGGCTTGATGTGTACTTAGCTCAATTGTCACTTCGTATTGCTTTGATCTTAAGGTTGCTTTGGTTTTCCATTAGAACTTTAAACTCCTTAAAGACTATAACAACTTCTAATTTTTGTTTTAAAAAATAAATATAATAAAATTTGGTTATATTATCAATAAAAATCACAAAGTATTTGTTGTCATTGAGTAACTCTGTGTTCATAAGTCTATAGATGTCACTATGTATTAATTGCAGTTTTGCTTTAGTTTTGCTAATTTGATCTATTGAGAATAGAAGTTTTCCATGTATTCCCTATTAAGAATCTTCACAAACATCTCCACCTTCTTCAATTTCAAGTAATTAGTCATCATTTCTTTCTTTTGTAGTCTTTGTAAGGTTACATCATAAACATACCCTAGTCTCTTATGCCATAGAGACTTGGCATTTAGAATTGTAGGCATAACATAGCTCTCTAATTATGTTATATTTAATTGAAAGCTTTCTTTTCATTAAAACATATATGAGATTTTCATTGCATGAATCATAATTTGTATATGCTTTTTTTTTTTTCTAAATTCTAAAGAATAACCTTTCTCTAAAGTTGCCCAACATTTAATAGTTTTTGATTAATATCTAGAATATATAACACTTCTATAATCAGTTTGGTAACTACTTATGTTTGAACAATTGTTGTTCCTTTGTCTTGCACCAGTATAAAGTCTCTAGTATCTATCTTAACCTTAGAGATAAAGCTCTTATCAAGATCTTTGAAGATTGATAGATTTAGTGACATGTGATTTGTGCATAGAGCTTACTATAAGCCAAACCTCATTCTCTTTGTGAATAAAACTACCATTTTCCATAAAAAGATGTTCTTCAACTTCCTTTGCATCATCATCGCCACTTGTGCTTACTAATTTTGCTTATGTGTCTTCTTTTTTAGGTAGACTTTTTTTCTATGACCCTTTTCATTACAACTTATATAAACAATATTTGGTCTTCATTAGTAATGCTTGGGAAGATGATATTCCCTTTTACAATAAGGGCATGGTGACATTAGTTGTTTTACATTTGATGTGCTAAATTCAATGTCTTTAGATGATTGCTTTCCATCCTACTTCTTTTTCATCTTTTTTTTATTTTTCTCATAATGTTTTGGTGGAAAAGCATTCTCAATTGCCTCTTTCTACCTTATAAGTTTGCTTTGTTCTTTTATTTGGAGTACATTCACTAATTCTACCAAAGAAATTTTAGTGAGATCCCTAGAATTTTCTAAAGAAGATATCTTAGATTCAAACTTTTTTGGTATGCTCACAAGCACCTTTTGTATAATACTTGTGTCTAAAAGTTCTTTTCTCAATAATCTGATTTGATTGACCAGTTTTACTATATCACTGTACTCTTTAACTTTCTTAGAGTTTTTCATCCTTAATAGCTCAAAATCCTTTCTCAAGTTTAGCAGGTGCATGGTTTTGGTTTTTTTACTTCCAACATACTCTTCTTTTAACTTGATCCATACCCTCTAAGCTTTCTTACAAGTTATAATTCCATTGAATATGACCTCTATAACTACAAAATGAATATATGTTAAGGCTTTGAATTGTTTGGATATTTGTTCACTATGATTCTTAAGTTAAATCATTGTGAGATTTACTATAAGTGGGGTTACAATTCCTTCATTTGTAGTAACTTCCCATAGATCAAAGGCCTTCAGGTAGGCTTCAATCATTACAATCTACTAAAGATAATTTTTTTTAGTCAACTTAGGTGGTAAAAGTGGTGAGAAGTTTAGTGAGACCATTACTAAAATTTGTGGTCTTTCTTGTATCTCAAAATTTGTTGTGTTTCACTCAAATCTTTCTAGTTTAGAAGTCCCTCAAGAACAAGCTAGACAACTTTGATACCAAGTTTGTTGGTTGGAATGGTAAATTTGCTATAAGTTTTAGGATATTTTCTTAACCTGGTGTTCAAGTTACTACTTTTATGGTTTAAAACTTTTATGGTTTAAATCATGCAACTTTTATAAGGAATATGAAGCTAGAGGAAGAGAAATTATACATCAAAAGCTTTTTCATTTCATTGATCATTAGTTTCTTATATGTGAAGTTATGTAGCTTTACAAATTCAAAATACATAGGGCTAGGTATTACAACACATTGGATTTAAATTCAAATAAAAAATTCTAATTTTGAATCTCTTTAAGTTTAAAATTTGATTAGTTTAAGGAGGGAAACTAACAAAACTTTCAAACCATTTTATCAACTAACTTTTAAACCTAGAGAGGAGCATAAACAAAAGAAAACTAATCCCTGCTTGCTGGTATGGCAAAGTAGCAGCACCCACCCTGCATCAATAACCTTGCTAATTTATGGATGGATCATTGAAATGACAAGCTAGAATCTAGAGAGATGGCTCATACACACAGCTTTAAATTTGAATTCTCAATGTGTGCCGGGATTACATACCTTAACTTTATCCTTTCAGCAATTAAGCTAACCCAATAGGGTTATACCATTTCTTATTTTTATTTTTAGAGGAGAGTGTAATGTTGGAGCCATGACAGATCAATCTGGTCTCCATCCAAACAATATATTTCATGCGGCAAGTTCATGTTTCTACCCACCCCAACCACCAAAGTCAGACAAGAAAGATTTAAAATCTGAAAACAGGCATTCCATGAGCAGTGTGGCGCGGAAAGTTGAAATACAAGTAGGGCTAGTTATGACTTCTCATCCATTGTATCTTTTATCATAGGATCTACAATGTTTGGAAGTGAGGCTCTGTTAGTGTACTGAGGCATCACGCTTTTCAGTCAGCTCACCTCGAATATTTAAGAGGCTTAAACCTTTGAAATGTTTCATTTTTTCAATTCTATGCTATATTGTTACATTTTGAAAAATATGAAAATTCAATTGAATTACTGAGTTTTAAAATGTGATACCAAGCAAAAGGATTTAAGAAAGAGAGTGAAATGAACAATAAAACGAAATAATTGAATAAACCTAGTTAATTGATGAGAAAATTCACAAGATTAATTTAGTTGATCTATTACATTAAGTTGCTTAAAAAATGTAAATAAAATACAATAATTTATGTTCATCTAATTGGTACATTTCATAATCGATGGATTCCACTTCTAAATATAATATATACTATAAATTAAAGATTTAGTCTGGTATATTATATATTATATTCAAAGACCATAGCTGAGCATGAATAACAGTTGGTAAGCATACAATCTAACATATACTCCGGAGCAACGTCGCCCACAGTGCTTGACAGCTTGAGCTTGTTCTTGTTGTGTGAGCTATCAGATATGGCAACTCCCAAATATGATAACTGAATGCAGAAGTTAAATGCATCGTAGAAGAAAACACAGAAGATTAATGAACGTGATAGAAGGTGCCAACAATTAAAAGAGGACATAATTTAACTTCATCTCAAGAGTCTTATAGAGAAAGATCAGAAGCATGCCAAATTTAAAAAATTTCTTGGCTTTGTATTGAAGTTGGAATCAAGAAGTATATTAGACGATTTCAGATCTCTATGGATCACCGTTGGTTTGCAGTGCTCATGCAAATATTCTAATCCTCTGGTCAACATTTGGACGTGAAATACTTGAAAACAGACAGTAAGACTAATCAGAGAAATAGTTTAATCCAATATGGGCAACAAACTCACCTTGCAATATCATAAGCAATTTTCAACCGCATATGCCAACTTAAGGAAGATCCACGAGAAGGTCCTAAAACAATTTTTAAAAATGTCCAGAAAAATATGCAAGGTTATAAATTATTCTCCACCGCAATTTTGTTCTTTTACCAAAATAATAAAAGAAAACTGATGTCTTACCGTGCAACAGATCTTCCAGGGAACCATTTTGCATCAACTCATAAATGACTAACCCCTTGTTCTCATGTACACCATAACCCATCAGATGAATTATGTTTGGATGACGAATTTTGCTTAACAAATCAACCTCATTCTGCAATTCCCAGGGGCTCATCATCATCCAGACATCTAAACAGATCAAAAAACAACAAAAATGCAAGCAGATCTCCTCTCTGCGCACCTTCACTCCTACAGTCCAAATTTTTAACAGGATCTTTAGAAAACACATGAAAACAGAATCTTTTGAATTTGTCTTGGTCGAAGCCGTGGTTTAGCCAAAGGATAGCATGTCAATCAATGCGCCGGACTTCTGGGTACATCTTTTGAAATTTGAAATTGGATTCCTGAATGTTATCTTAAATTGAAAGTACAAACAAATCCAAAATAAAAGAAAAACAAAAAAAAAAGTTTGAAAACTTGAATCGTCATTTGAATCACTGACGCCTCTAAACTTGAGAAACACAGACAGAAACAAACAGGATATGCAATACCTGGGGAGACGGCAGTCATTGAAGCAGAGATTGGAGAAATGGATAGGGGAGCTGGGGTGAAGGAAACAAGAGAAAAAAATGGAGTAAACCAACGGGTCTTGTACGGCATGTACTAAACGGAAGCGAGAAACCCCTATTGGTACTGAAGAACAAGAAGAATAAAAGGAAGCATCAACTCCATTGCTTCGTTGTTTGGTAGTGTGTTAGGAAAGCTCCAAAGACAAGAGACAGAGTGTTTTGTGCAGCACATGGAAACATAACGTAGGGTGTCGATTGGTAATCTTCTTTGTTTGTCTTTCTTCTGCCATGTTGCACCTGTTTGATCAACATAAAAACCTTAGACACAACTAGGTACAAGAAAGTCTCGGGAGGCGAAATATATGAAAAAGACTAAAATTAAAAAAAAAAAAAACACAACTTTTATATAAAAAAATAATATATTTAAAACTTTTATATAATATTAATTAAATTAAATTCTTATAATAATCTTTTACTTACAAAATAATTATCAGATTTATAGTTATTATAATATAATAAAACTTATTTTGTACTTCACAATTTTAGTACAACACCTCCTTAATAATTAATTAAGAAAATTGATTAAAATAATGTAAAATCTTAACTTGCCTATAATTATCGATTTAGTTAATATGTTATCATAATTCTCTAAACTATATACTTTTTTCAAAGTCAATGTCCCATCATCCATTAAATTATGTATAAAGTGATACTTTAATTAGATATATTTCATTGTTGTATAAAATCTAAGATTTTTAGTAAGACAAATTACATTTTGACAATTACAAAAAAGTATATTACTTTCCTGTAATTTGCTCAATTCATCTAAAAAGTTTTCAACCAAATCAATTTCTTATTAACTTTAGTAATTGTGACATATCTAGTTTCAATTATTAATAGAGTCATGATCTTTTGTAGTTGAGATAACCAACTCATAATAATGCCACTTAAAATGTAAATATAACCTATTATACTCCTTTTATTATTAATATTTCCACCAAGATTTGCATTAACAAAAGCCTACTAATTCATATTATTCTTCCTCAAACACAATACTACATTAGTATTATCTTTTTGATGACCTTTAAATGTTATTTAACAAGATCAACCATGTACCTACTTACAATTTCAACTATATGTGTTACATCCAGTCTTATACATATCATAATATACATAAAACTACTAATTATTAAGGTATAAGGAACTTTTAACATGTACTTATACTTCTCATCTGTCTTTGGTGATTGTTCCTTTGAAAGCTTGAAATGATTTGCCCAAAAAGTGTTAACCAACTTTGTTTTCTGTATCTTGAATTGGTTTAATGACTTTTTAATATAATTAGCTTATGATAGTTTTAAGATACCAACCTTTTTGTCCCTCATAATTCTTATTTCAAGAATTTGCTTTACAACTTTGAGATCTTTTTTCGCAAATTTATTTGATAATTCTCACTTTAAAATATTAATCTCTTAAATATATAACTTACAATGAACATATCATCTACATAAAAGAGCAAGATAACATAGTAGTTATCAAAATTTTTAAAGTAACAACAATAATCCATATCATATCTCCTAAAATTGCAATTGCACACTAAGATACCAAACTCCTTGTATCATTATTTAAGAGCCTGTTTTAAATCATATAAGCTTTTATTAAGCTTGTACACACAATTTTCCTTTTTGAAAACTAAAAAATCTTCTAGTTACATGATATAAATATCTTCTTCCAAATTGCTAAGAAGGAAAGTTGTATTTATATCAAGGTATTGTAAATGCAAATTCTCAGATGAAATAATACTTAACATTAATTGAATTATTGATATCTTCACAACTGAAAAGAAAATTTCAATGTAATCAATACTTTTTTTTGGCTAAAATTCATTCATAACCAATATTATCTTATATCTCTTATTGTGATCATGTTTGTCTTTGGGTTAGTAAACTCACTTATTGTTTAATGCCTTTTTATTTTTAAATGAATAAGTTAGCTTCCATGTATAATTTTTTTTATAATGAACTCATTTTTTCTTTTACAACTAACTTCTAATTGGTAGAATTTTCAACATGTATTACTTCATTAAAGTCTTTTACCTCACCTCCATTAGTCAATAGTAAATAATATAAGGAAGGAGAGAATTGCTACAGAGGTTTAGATATTTTACTACATTTTGTCACTTGTGCTACTAGTATAAAAGGCTCTAACTATATTAAGATGTTTTCAAGAATTTTTAACAATCTTTTACCCATATCGTCTCCTAAAAGTTCCTCTAACTTAGTATATTCTCCTTTTTTGGCATACTCCCTTGCATTATTAGATTTTGCAACATGTCTATTTTTATAAAAAATATTTTCATTAATTATGACACCTTTAATTCTAATGTTTTTTCTATTTCAATCATCTTAGAAATGATATTTAAATTCATTAATTTCATATCCAATGAAAAAAATGCTTATATGATTTAAAATCTAATTTATCCCTCTCATAAGAATCCATATGCACATTAAAGAAACAATCAAAGAATTTTAAATGTGAAAATTTTATCTCTTTACTTGTCCAAACCTTCTTTAGTATTTCTCCCAATTAACTAAATAGTCTATAATATTAATAGTATTAACCCAAAATGCCTTTGATAATCCAATATGTATTTTCATACTCTTATGACACTCATTCAATAACGTTTTATTCATTTGTTTAATGATACCATTTTGTTGTGATATTTGGAAATTATTTTGTCCATTTGAATCCCATCAATTGCATAAAAATTTTAAATTTTTTGTTGTCATACTTACCACCATTACAAATTTCAAGTATTTTATTTATATATTGGATTCATTTTCTACCTAATTTTTTCACTTCATGAAAGTCATAAACACATTAGATTATTCTTTTAAAAAATAAAACTATACTTTCCAAGTGGAATCATTAATGACAGTGACATAATAAAGTGAACTACCTAAGGATGATACTAGAAAGTTTCCCTAAATATCAATATGCATAAGGTTCAACTTTTATATCCTATGTGTCTTTCCAACTTTGTGGAAACTTTTCAACTTTTCATCTAACTTTTAACTTTTACATCTAACGGTTCTTCATTAGCATGATGAAGTTTTTTGAAATTAATAGTAATATAATTCTGCATGCAACATTTATGTGAGTTTGAGTGAAAAGATGCCTTAGAGTCTAGAATTTAAGACTCCATTGGATTATCAACATTTAAAATTAGTGTATTTGAGATATCTATAATTATTGTATTCATAGAATTTTTATCATGATTTTTTTCTTTTGGTTGCTTGTAGTATGCCTTAAAGTGACCTTTGTGGTTGCAATTCTAGCACATAGTGTTGGATTTTGATTTAATCCTTTTTCTAGATTTCAAGTTGCCCCTATTGTCATCACATTAGGTTGTCCATCCTTGACTTTTAGTACTTAAGGTAGAACTAGTGTTGGATGATATACCCTATTCTCCCTTGCAAATATTTTTACTTAGAATTAAAACCTAAACTACACTAAATAGGCAGTTATAGTGATGTTCTAACATTTTAGTAATGAGGACAACAAAATCAAAGTCTTAACCTTTTCATCAAAATTTGTATTCACCATATTTAATTGATTAGAAATTAGATTGAACTTGTTTATATGATCTAAAATATAAGTACCTTCTTTCATCTTCATATTAAATAATTTTCTTAATAGATATACTTTGTTAGAACTGGATAGTTTCTTTTATTTAAGAGTTAGTGCCTTAATCAATCTTATGGTGATCTTCTCCATTTAGACATTAAAAGCAATATTTCATGCTAGCATTAATTAAATAACTCTCAAGGCTTGTTTATTTAACAATTTTTAATCTTTCTTGCTAATTAATTATGGTTTTTTTTCCCAAAAAAGGCTAATTTAATTGCTTTTAATACAAATAATCTTCCATCTACATCTTCTAGAGATTGAAATCGACATCATAAGAAGTACAAAACTCTAATACTAGTTGTTAGGAAAGAAAATATTAAAAAAAAAAGTGAATAGTACATTTGAAATTTATGTAATTCAAAACTTAAATGCTTATATGTTAATGGCTACACTAAAATTTAAAGTTCCAAAATTATATAACAAGTACACTCTTTTATACAAAGAGATAATGTAATTTTTATATAAAGAAAAAATATATGTTTACCTTCCATATAATGTTAATTAAGTTCCACTTCTACAATAAAAAGCTCCTTTATTTTGGAATGGGGCAACTGCATAGTGCACACAAATCGAGGGATAAGGAAAGTAGGGGAGCATTGTAGTTAGTAGAAATACTTTATTCCAAAAAAGGTGAAGGGAACTTTTATGTTAGAGAGGTCAATGCCTTTTTGATTGCAAATTGGATTTAGTTGTATTAGGATTAATATCCGTTATAGTTATAAAATAACTTTTATGTTCCTCACTTCCTCGCAACTTTTGCATTACTACTAATTTTCCTCCTTTTTAACTAAAATTTTTAGTTGCTAATTTTGTTATCATTAGGAGTTAAACGAAAATCATTTTCTTTGTGCTATTCTTTGTTCCTTTTGAATTTATTTTATTTTTATTTATGTTAATAAGATAAATAACAAAGTCTTGATTTTAAATTTAAATAAAGTTATTTGCATAAATTTTTTTATTGGTAATTCTTATGAATTAAGTATGTCTTACCCCTTACATCTCTACATCTATATAAAATATATATTCTTATGACATAAGGTTACCATATGACATGTCATTATTTTTACTTTAACTCATTTAAATATAAATCATTTATGTTTCAAAGGTTAAGCTAGAAAAGATGAAAAGTTGTATACTAATTATAATATAGCCAATCATGGTTTTACTAAACATGTAAAATTATATATTATAGCTACATATCTTATAGAAGTTAAGAGTTGTATGGTAAGCATGGTTAAAATTTATTATATATTTAAATTTTCCTTCATCTTATGGTGAGCAAAACTCAAGTTTCAAAATTTTAGGTTGCTTTTCCATTCCTAAGTATGATTACTAATTATAGAAGAAAATTTGTATTTCTTTCCATTTTATATCGTGAATGAGCAATGAAAAAAAAAATTTATAAGTTATGTTATTTTGCATAGGACTAATAAAAAAAAGCAATTAAAGTTTGACATCAATAATAAAATCAAAAGTAATTTCAATAAAGAACCAATTTAGTACAAATGCAATTAATTTTTCATCTTATGGTATTTTAAACTTTTTTTTTTTACATTTTTTTTTTCATTCAAATTCAATTCTCTTCTAAATAAATTTCTAACACAAAGGAATAACTTGAGAACATCCACATTTAGCATAGGTGAGAAAACTAATTCCATTTAAGTCCAAAATAAGCTAAAATAATTAGGTGTTTCATTGTTCACATAACTTCATTATCTAGAATTACTTTTCATTCTAAATGCCCCATTTAAAGTTATCATTTAAATGACTAGTTTTAAAGAAGAGTATTTTATTTATAAAAAAATTTACAAACTATGAAAACTACAATTCAACAATTATGATAATATATTGTGAATTTGAATTTATATCTTATTGAGAGATCTTAAATACTAGGTAAATGCAAGCAACAAAAGCTCCCTTTTTAAAGAAGAGAGATATATAAGAACACAAAAAACAAAAATTACAAATGAAGAAGATATTAACAATGGAGGAAGCTGAACTTAACTTCATGTTATCATAATAAAAGTTAATTAGTTTTATATTTCATGCTTTACATGATAATACTATATTTTATTCTATTAAAATTTTTAGTTATATGAATTGTATTATATATATTTATGCATAATTTCTACTAATTGTGGATTATAATACAATAATAAAACAACAAACTCCAAATCAAGTAGATTTAAGAATGATATTCAGGGTTATAAGGTGAGAGAATATTATTGATTTCACACAATTATAGCCAAATATGTGCATACTCATACCAAAAAGTTTTTCTATACTTTCAAAAGAAAAGAAGTAATGAAGTTTTTACTTTCAATGACTCTAATAAGATTAACTCAAAATTTATAATCTCCCACATTAGAGTTTTTCTTTTCTTCTTTTTTCTTTTTTTTTTTTCCTACCTTGCTCTCACTTTTAAGCTTCAAAATAAGGATGAAAGGTTGTTATGCAATTTTCATGGACTAAAATTCTTACTACATCGAAAACTAAAACACTACATATTGCTGCATCCTTTCACACTTTGTCATAATTCTATTCGATTTCTTAATGTCGAGAAGTTATAAGATAATCAAATTTTCAATATAAATAAACTAAAGCAAAGATGCTCGAAAACGAAATTCTGATATATATCATTTGATAGAGGCATGTTCCACGAAATCAACTCATTACACAAAATCATCAAACCATTGTTAGATCCATCGGATGGGAGCCACATGAGTCACAGCAACTTGCACAAATACACCTAGCATGCCAACCATCCCAAGCCTTCTTGCACATCATTTGCAGCATCAATTTAAGTAAGTTAATTGGAAGAATCGAAAATACATGGGAGAGACAACTAGCAGTTTTAATAAAAATAATAATCAAGACCAATTGTTTTTAATCTCTTTAAGTCTCCATTCTTATGCATTTTCAATGTCCTTTGTCACACCATGGAAGTTGAGAAAAGGACTGCCGAGACAACTGGATGCAGAAATAAGAAAAAAAAGAAACTTAAGATAAGTGTAAATAAAGGCTTAACTAAAAAGTATATTTATGAAGTATGTATTTCCAAGTTTCAACAAATTTGCAGAAAATTAAAGCAATTAGACAAAGCAAATGGCATAAACAATATTATCGAGTCAAATAAGTATGAATAGGCCATTTATAGTCTGCATTTCACTTTGATCAAGGAAAAGAAAGATGAAGAGTGTGAGAGGATGTTCAAATAAAAACACAGTTCGGCTGTTTTGATGCAGATGTTAAAATGAGGTCTAAGAAACTGCATAAAAGATTTAAATTCAAGTTTAAATCCTGATAATTTTTAGATTCTACTCTTATCTGTATTTAATCTTTTATCTCTACAAATAGTATTCATGTTAGTTCTTCTGGTCAAATTGCTTTTAATATTTCACAATTGATATTGACATTGAGTCTTTTAACGAGTTCTGAATCTCGTATTTGTTGTTTTTTTTTTTTTTTAATCTCCATTCATTGTTGTAATCATAAGCCGTCAGTTTTGCCAGCAAAGCAAATTTCGATCCAAAAACACCAAACAAAATCTCTAGATGTTGTTTTACACTGCTGCAGCCATTGCGATTCTTTGCTAGAGCCAAAATTTTATCTAGAAACCCAAAAAGTTAAAAGCTTTTAAATCTATCTTTTTTTTTTTTTTTTTTCATTGTTGTCACAGCTTGCTGGATTGCTGCGTCGCCCTCACGTTCTGCAGTTGTCGGCCACCACCACTTCCACTGCACGCGACCCACCTCATTCAAACCGCTGCGCATTGATCTATTTCAGTCTTGTCAGGATAGTCTTCTAGTAATTTCACTCTACCAATCAGTATATCAAACTAATTTTGATATTCCTCCATAGACGCTACTTTGCCTTAAGGCTAATAATTCCTACATGGGATCTCTTAACACTGTAGAGCTAAATCTCATAATAATATCCTTCACATATTCATCCCATTCTGGAAAATTTCCTTTCTCACTGGCCATGTAATTTCTGTGCCACTATACAGCTATGTCTTCTGGATAGTCTGCTGCTATCCTAACCCTTGATTCCTCTAGTGTCCCTTACTAACTCAAAAAAATTTTCACATTTAAAGAATCGCCCGTGTAAATCATCACCCGAAAATATTGGAAAATCAAGTCGGAAATATTTCTTGAAATTAAAAGAATTCACAGAAAGGTTAGAAGAACTAACCATCTGGTTTTGGCACATGAGTTGATTCTGAGTTGCAATTCCTGTACAAAAGTCTCGCAGATCTGCTATTTCCTCCTAATCTCTTTGATGTTTATCCT
Source organism: Bruguiera sexangula (assembly GCA_020141445.1). Lineage (NCBI taxonomy): Eukaryota > Viridiplantae > Streptophyta > Magnoliopsida > Malpighiales > Rhizophoraceae > Bruguiera > Bruguiera sexangula. The sequence goes on along the minus strand of JAHLGP010020642.1, from coordinate 7,577,860 downwards.
CCCATGTTGAAAGGTCGCGAGCACAATTCTCTCTTGTTGAACAGAATTCTCGATTTAGGTTTCTGAACATGTCCTCCGAGCGCTCAACTGCTCGATTACCATTATCATGCGACCTTGTGCTCGCTGCCATTTCTAAGTTGAACATTGACCGCAAGCTTCCAGAAGGATTGAAGTGGAATATCAGAAAGTAGTCAAGAATTTTCTGGTCCGAGGATGGCCAGCTCTGGTCTAGAAATTAATCGCCTTGTTCTTTTGGAAAGGTTTAAGTAGATATGTCGGGAACTTTAGCCGAGAATATGACGTCTGCTAGCAGTGTAAATATGATAATGCCCATTCTCCAGGACTCTTACAGCCTTTACCTATAATTGAAGGAATTTGGAAGAGTATCAGTTTAGATTTTATAGAAGGGTTCCCCAAACGCGGCAACAAATCTGTTATCTTGATAGTGGTTGATAGGTTGACCGAGTATGGTCGCTTCTTTGCTCTATCTCATCCTTACACAGCCAACATGGTATCACAACTTTTCTTGGATCACATCTTCAAGCACCATGGCTTTCCATAATCCATCATTAGTGGTAGAGATGCTATTTTTCTTAGTTAATTCTGGCAGGAGCTCTTTAACCTTTAAGGCGTTAAGTTTTACATGTCTACTACATAAAATTCTCAGTCTGATGGTCAACCAAAGGTGGTCAACAAATGTTTGGAGACTTATGTGAGTTGTGCCACATCTGCTATTCCTCATAGGTGGTGTCATTAGCTTGGACCTGCAGAATGGCACTATAATACTCATTTTCATACTACTACTGGTGTTACCCCATCTGAGGCATTGTATGGTTATACCCCTCCAATACATTTACATTATCTTCCTGGAAAGGTAGCCATTGCAGCTCTGGCCAGAAATTATATCATAGAGAATCACTCCTACAATTGCTTAAACATTATTTATAGAGAGCTTAGCATCGAATGTGCCAGCTAGCTAACAAGCATAGGTCTGGCATAAAATTTAAGGTAGGCAATAGGGTATACTTTAAACTTCAACAGTACCGTCAATCTTGTGTGGTTTACAAGACCAATATCAACCTTTCTCCTCGTTTTTATGGTCCTTATCAGGTGATAGCTAAGGTGGGAGTAGTTGCTTATAAGTTGGCCTTGTCGGCATCTTAAAAATCCATCTATCTTTTTTGTTTCTCAACTACGACAGAAGTTAGGCCCCTTACAAGCTATTACTTTTGATCTTCCCTTTAAAACCCCAGATGTCCTTGTTGATCCAGTTCCTGTTGCTATTTTGGATCAAAGAATGGTGAGGCACAAGAATAGAGTAGTCACTCATTGGTGAGTACAATGGTCAGGCTGTCCAGCTTCATCAGCAACATAGGAGTTTGCTTATGACTTGTAGCATAAGTTTCCTTTGTTTTCTCTTGAGGACAAGAGATTTAAAGGGGAGGGGAATTTGATACAGGTCAAAGTCAATAAGGAGGTCTATGGATCAACGACATCAATTGCTGGACTAGAAATAGGGGGTGCTGGACGACGTAGTTCCAATAGTGGCAACGGGTTGGATATTGGCTCCACAAGTCGTTAGAGTGGGTAAGGTGGAGGCCACGTGGCTTCACTGGAACAAGTAGTTAAAGAAGTGGGAAAGTAGTTGATTGGGTAGGAGAATTTTTGTAATATACAATCCAATCCAATCCATTGTAATTAGAAAATAGACGCAGATTAATGGTTGATAATTGATCTTAAAGACCGTTGTTGAATTAATATAAAGTATACTTGTACAGACTGTAATCAGTAGAATAAATGATGATTATCTTGTTTTCTTGAATCTCCTCGTGCTTTCTCTTTCTACACTCTCCTCTTGATCCTACATGTTAGTCATTAATGGTATTTGTGAGAAGTTTAGTCTAAAGTCTAAGAATCTCTCTAGTAAATGAATCACTTCCCCATAACTGAAGCATCATTTCAGAGCCTCGACAACGGCCTCTCCTCCATTTCCTCTAGGCAAGCCATTGTGCTGCCCACTACTTGATTTTGCTAAATGCCACCCTTGGAGATGCCTCCTCCTGCTCCGCCCATTCCTGCCATTGATGCACCTTCAGTCTGTTGGAGATCTCGTTAGAGCTACTGTAACTAGCACCCCTTGTTTTGCATGCGGTCTTCCTTCTGGCAAAAGATATATTGAGGTATAACAAATCCTTTTTCTTTGAAAATTATATTAATATTTTTGTCTTACAAAATTTAATGAATTTGTTTTAAGTTAAAAAAAAAATCTAAAATTTTATATCTACCAAATTATTTTTCTTCACCAAAATTTTATTATTTAACACATTATTTAACACATTATTTATGTTATCTTTACATACTTCTAATTTTATCACCTTACCCATTAGCATGATTACTACTAAAATAGTCATTGCATCTTTGACCAAACCCATTGAGATGGAAACTCAAATGACTAACCTTGAGTCTATCATGAATAATCCCTAAACCAAATTTGTAGATATCTCAATTCCAATGAAAGAGATCACTTCGATTTTGAAACATTTATTAGGCAATTTAATGAGTCACTAGAGATTTGTAAATGCCAAGTTTCCTACACCTTGTCCTCGTACTATTAACTATAGGAATTTAATCACCCCATCTTCCCTTGATGAGGGTGATTTTAATTCTGATGACTATACCCATCAAAGTGCCTTTAAGTCCATGTAGGCATGCCCTACATCCAATTGTTGATTTTCAAATAGATAATGATATACATGAGTATGGTCATGTTCATGATAGGGTTCATACGCCAAATTACTTGTATACATGTCTAGAGCACAATGACATTACTAGAAAAATCAAATTAGATTTACCTAAATATAATGTGAATTGAATCTTAATATATTTACGGATTGGCTTGATAGTTTAAAAAATTTTGATTGGTATAATATGAATGACCATGAGCAGGTTTAATTTGCTAATTTCTTTCTTGCCCTCATCCTTTTTTTCTTTTAGCCTCATCATTTTTCTCTCCTTTCTATTCCTCTTGTCACCTCTCAGCCTTAATTCTTATTTTTCTTTCACTTTTTTTTTTTTAAGTCTCAATTGATCTTCATAAGTTTACTAAGGTGTCAAAGGTAAAAGAGTAACAAGTTTATCATTTATTACAAAAAAATAGCTATTTTTAAACTCATTATACATTACTCGTTAATCATATTGTCATGGTTTTCTCAACAAAATATGCATAGTATTCATAGGTACTCCATCACATAAAATCTCATTAGTATATCTCTTAATAGTAAATAAAATAATACTAACACCTACTTATTTACCTTAACATCCCCACATTCATAACCATTAAAACTTATATAATTTAGGGTGCTTTATGGATTTTAAGGATTCATTGAGCCTTCAAAAAGAGCTAATGACACGTTTTAGAGTTGAAAAGATGAAAAATGCGTTGAATAGGTCAATTAAGAATATTCAGGCCAACTAAATAATAAATGACATAAATTCAAATTTGAAAAATGACTAAACCTCCATTAATATAATTGAAATACTTAATAAGTCAGAGTTAAGTAATAAAATATGCTCTTAAGTAATAGTTTGTTTATAATAAGATAATGATGTTATTATATTTTAAGAGTATATCATTATCTATACTTTTAGGATTAAGATTATTATTTTAACTTATAAATAGACTTGATTTCATTGTTAAAAGAGATAGATCCATGATGAACAAAAAGTGAGAGTTTTCTCTTTCAATTTTTCATTAAACTAAACAACCTTAATCAAGACAACCTTATGATTAATTAATTCGAAGAAATTATAATCAAAGAAATTTAGGAAAGTATAATGAATGGGTTAGAAGAAAACAACAAGATTAAATCACAATATATAAAGAAATAATAATTGGATTTGAATTCTTGTAAAAACTAAAAAGTAATAAGGTTTACTTCTTTAATTTAGGGTTTTCTTCTGCTGTAAGATGTTTAATAAAAAAGAAAATAAAATTGTTATCTCTATTTGACCTAATAAAATAAGGTTTACTTCTTTTCTTTTTCTTTTTCTTTCTATATTCTTTTTTTTTTTGTTTTTTTTCCACAAATTTAAAGACAAGAAAAGATAAATAAGGGTTTTCAAATTCAAAGAATAAAAGGTAACTAAGAAGAAGAATAAGAAAAAAAACTCAAATTTAAATAAGCAAAAATGATTTAAACCCTAAAGGTTTGATACTAACTGATATGAACCCCAAAGAGTGCAACAAACTCACAAGCAAAATGAGAAAATCAAAATTCCAAAAAAATTAAATCATATTTAATAAAAGTAAAACCTTGACCCAATATTCAAAAAAATACGAACTAAAAATATAAAAAAAGATATGAACATCATACTCAAAAAGGAAGGGATTTGGAAATGATAAGTCAAATTGAAATGTCATAAGAAAATAATTTTGATAAGCTTTTAAAGTTCAATGAAGAAGTAAAAGAGAAAATTCTCACTCTTTTTCACCAATTATCAATCTCTTTTAACAATGAAATCAAGTTTATTTATAAACTTTATAATAAATTCTCATTTTATAACAAACTTTTATTTAAAAGTAGATTTTATTACTTAACTCTGACTCATTAAGTATTTTAATCATATTAATGAAGTCTTGGTCCTCTTTCAAGTTTGAAATCATGTTATTTGTTACTTGGTTGACTCAGATATTCTCAATCAAACCATTTAATACTTCTTTCATCTCTTTAACTCTACAACATGTCATTGACCCCTCTCAAATGCTTAATGGATCCTTATAAGTACTTCATACATCAATAATACCTCCACGAATCTTATCATTATTGATGTGAACCCCAAATAGTACAATGAAACTCACAAGTAAAATAAGGAATTCAAAATTCCAAGAAAATTATATCATGTTTAACAAAAGTAAAACTTTCACCTAATGTTCAAAGGAACACTAAATTAAGGTATAAACCTAGACCCAATACTCAAAGGAATATGAACTAAAGGTATAAAGTAAGATATGGATGTCACACTCTATAAAAAATAGATTTGAGAGTGATAAGTCAACTCATAACGCTATAAGACAATATTCTTGATAAATTTGCAAAGTTCAATGAAAAACGAAAAGAAAAAATTCTCACTTTTTTTTGCCAATGATCTATTTCTTATAACAAAGAAATCAAGTCCATTTATGAGTTAAAGTAACAAGCCTAACTTTCAAAATAAAGACAATGATATATTTTTAAAATATAAGAATACTTTTATTTTATTATAAACTCTTATTTTATGACAAATTTTTACTTTGGAGTAGATTTCTTAGTTTATAAGAAACTCTTACTTCTATGTGGATTTCATTATTTAATCCTAACTTATTAAATATTTTAGTTATATTAATAAAATGTTGGTTATCTTTTAAATTTGAATTCATGTTATTTGTTATTTAGTTAAGTTTGAATATTCTCAATTAACTCATTTATTATTTCTTTTATATTTTTAACTTTAAAATATGTCATTAGCCCTTCTTCCTCTATGCATCAACAACACCTCCATAAATCTTATCAACATGCAATGGTCGTTAGGACCATTTAATTTCTTTTTTTTTATATTTCCTTTATGAAACCAGCAATTTAATCGGTAGTTAAATTGTAGGTTTAAATCCTTAGACTACCCCGTAGCCTAGTTCATTCTAACCAGAACCGCCAAAATCAATTTTCGTTTGATTCCTATTCAACCCCGTTCACATTTATTTGCCAACTATTATTTGTTTTAATTTGATAATCTTTGGAAGACAAAAAAATCATCTTTATGGGAAAAAAAAAGAAAAGAAAATAAGTTTTGTCTCTTGATGAATAAAAAATTTATATATTTTCAGCTTACATTGAAAAATAAGATCAGTTCCCTTCCTTAAACAAATTAAAAGTAATATTACTCTTTATGTACTAAAAACATAAAAAATATTGTTTCTTGTCCTTTGTCCATAATTTTCTGATTTTTTCCACTTGCATTTTTCAATCTTAACCTTTCAACTTTTTTTTTTTTTGAGAAAAAGGATGTAATTTTATTCATGATGGCAAATCTATTAAATCCTTATCAATGAAAGTGAAAACAAGATTAAGCCTTTCCCTACACTGGGTGGTCTCACCTAGTCCAGACAAAGCAGTTTTTGCTAAAGCTTTCGAAGGTAGAAGGCAGACATCTAACATCTTGCGCAAATAATGCCAGTGTAGAGGAGCCAGAGCGTTGAAAAAGAATAGCTCGAACTGCCACCAAGCAGTTCGATTCTCTAAAGTTATATGCGAGGGAGAGCAAGTGTCACTGCCTCCTGTAGTGTTATCCGAGTGGCCATTATCTCCAAGTGAGAATTGGGGTGCCTTTGCTATCACGGATAATGACCCTTAAGCTGCCCCTGTTATCTCCGATGGCTGCAACTTGAAACCAAAAAGAAGAACAAAACATTTTCTCATTGGTTACATTTTTGGGGCGCTAGTTTGTGCCCTCTTGTGTCCCCCCTTATGATACAGCCAAGTGGTATTTCCGATCGAAATGTTCGGTTACATCTCCTCTCGTTACTTCTTAGTTGGGTCAGGGGATCCCACTCCCAACCACCCAACTTGGTTTTGAGGTTTGCCTAAGTTGTTGTCGCCCTTCTTAGTTAGCCCACGTTGTGTTTAGCATGCTTTTATGGAATTTCAATATTTCCTCTCTCAAATATTTTGGTGTTTCCTGACAGATTGTGATCATGTTTGCCCTAATATTTTGCAGGTTACTGCCACACTGCTGGAACCACAAGCACTACTACTAAAAGGTCAAGAAGAATGAAGGTGAATTTGATCTCCAAAACTCTATCTGCGTGTTGAAATCGACAGACAGCCTTCTTGGGATTTTTGTTGTGTAGTTAAAAAATTTTCTAATATCTGATTACTATTAATATGCTGTAGACATTTTCTGAGCTTAAAGCGGAGAAGAGTTCGCTCCTGAAGGAACGGGTTTGTCTGAAGAAGGCATCGGCTTGTTGCTCAGTCCATGCGTCTTTTCCATAATTGTGACTCTTCCTATTTCATGCTAATCTTTTTCAATCAACAGGAATTAGCGACTTTGCATGCAACATTTTAGGAACAGAGAGCGAGAAATGAGAACTTGAAACCATTGAAGGTAATTCTGTGTCTATTTCATTCCACCTGCCGTTATGTTTATGCTAGTCTGTTCTTGTTTACAGCTTGATTTGAATTTCCATCCCATAAAGAACTCGAGTATACCTTTTGACGAACTGGGTAGAAAATGCATCCAGCGACAATCCTCTCCTCTCAATCAAATTCTTTCCACTTTACCTACACCTTCCAAAAGTGAAGAGAATCCACCGGTGGATTTTTCTGAAGAACTAAAGGCAGTTTCAAACAACGATAGACGTTTCTTGCTTCCTGAAGAGGATTCTTCCGTCAAGGCCTTACATAGAACGAGCTGACAGAATGACAACATCTCTAAACAATACTCAATTGCATCCAGCGACTGCGCTCTTGGATGCCCGCATAGTCAACTCCAGGGAAGTCCCGGAAACAAGTTGGTCAGTCCTGGATATGACAACTCTGGCTTGCCCAGCTAATACTTAGTTCAAAATCGAGCGAATCAACCATGAAGGAGGTTTTCATTGTAGAGGCCATAGGCCATTAATGTTGCACGGTTCTTCATTTGCCACAATTTTTCTAGAGGGTAAAGCCCTCTTTAGTTCTTGTTGGGTAACCATATGTAGGAATAACTGCGTCATTCTTTGCAGGTAAACAGTTACTCGACCATTCTGTTGCTCCTTGCAACCCATGCGTGCTTTTTTTTTTTTTTTTAAATACGAAATGCTGCTTTCGATTTCATTTGCTGTTTATGATTGGAGAGAAACGATATCTTCTGCTGGCATATCATCTTCAAATATCGTAACTATTTTTGGGGCATCGAAATGGGAGAAAATTTTTTCCCCAAAAGTATTAATTTGGGTGCATACGCAATTTTCTTTTGGCCTGAAGATTTCCGCTGAGGAACAGCACACCTGTACATTTACACAAGACAAGAGACCAGTGCAAGTGCAAACGACGTCCCACATTATAGCAGCGTAAGAATGGCAGAAGAAAGGAAAGAAATTGATCCCAAGAGTAGCAACTGATGTGAACTTAGTTCACTATGTCAGTATTTAAACGAACACATCACCTAACCTCATAGATGGATCAACTTGGCAATCCACATGCTTGCCCACCACTCCAAAGATACAGGAAAATTCTATGATAATTCGGGTCAATTTTTTTGGTAGATTTAAGTTAATGAAACTTGACATCTGAAGTTATATTCAGGAATAGCAGAAAAGACATGACACCCAGAACTGATATGTGAAGCATCGATAGTTTGACTTACGCTTGTGTCATTGACCTGCTTCGTCTAACAGTTGCACAAGGACAGATTTAGAGCATTCTGCATAAAACACTAGGTCCAAGTCAAGGACAGATATGTTTACAGTCTAGTGAAATGAGACTTGTCCACACCATGCAGAAGAATGTGTGGCTGATTAAGTTAAATGTCTTTGCTTTTCTTCAACAAGCTCAATACAACGATACAAAACTATCACAACTGGGTATAGAGCGCATTCTATCTCGGGGGCAAGTTGATCAGAATCATTCTTGTTCTCCGCAATAATGCCCGTCACAAGGGTCCGAAGGGGTAGAAGCCATTCATTGTACGCCTTCCGTAAATTGCTCTGAGACAGTACTCCAGTGTAGTTTGTTTTCCCTGTTTCATTTGACACTGAATGAGATATAGCAAATGACACCCGAAAAAGGGTGCTCCCATGGTATTTGGAGCCTGAAGAAGGGCCAGATATATACATTTTTATCTTGATTTTCACAAAGAGACTCTCTCCATTATTCAAACATGTGACCTCCAACTCATAATGCAGTTACCTCACCCTTATACCGAGAGGCTTGCTCTTCAACAGACCTTGGAACTCAAGGGAAATCAAGTTTATTGACATAAACATCCACGATTGAGGGCATGGCCTAGTGTCAATTAACCTACTAAATAGGGCAACATATAGTCCAAAAACTATAATGTTGAAAATGTGTCTTGTTCACTTAATGAATCAAAACAACACAATATTCCGTCAATATGTAAGGTCTACTAGTGACTTCCATTCGATCATCTTCCCTCCTGATCAAACCTAAACTGCAGAGCTGTTAGTCAACTAGCATAAACAACCTTCCATCAGCCCAATATCTGTGAGATTAGTAAGTAGATGGGCAAATATGCTTGTGTTGAGAATTTCATTGAGCCATTTGCTGATCAGTAAGCAGCCTTTGACCTTAAAAGCTAAAACTGGCAGGCAACTTGCTAATTTTGAACATATTATAATTTGAAGGGCCTTGGAATTAATGATAAAACAGCATAACTACATATTCCTCAGGCAGAAACAGCCTCAATACAAGGCCAAACTATTTTCTTTTGCATCAACAGATTTTAACACAATGGTTTGGGATAAATTTCACATAAGACTGTTGAGAGCAACAATAAATTTGCGCAGATCACTTAGAGATTATTTATTGCTTGAACTTCTATGGGTCAACAAATTTCTACATTACCTGCTGATTCTGTTATCAAGATATATCTGTACAGGTTGAGGGTAGCTGAAACCTGTGAAATATCATACCAGATACAAATTAAAAAAGTTTCAAACAAGAAACTAATGAAGGAGCTTGCAGTGCTCCTTAGACAGACATTACCAGATATTACATCAAAAATCTGCCTGGCCCCCTCAAAAATAGGTGGAGAGAGGAAGTTGATGTGGAGCATAAGCAGAGGGATTGCAATCAAAGAAAAAAATTTACCGAATCAACATGCTCAGGAAAGGATGGAGGTCCTCCCTTTGGAGGCCTCAAAATTAGCTCCACCAATTCAATAACACCAGCATTCCACAGTGAAACAGTTGAACTTGCATTATTTTCAGCTTTGAGGACATCATCATTGTGCAATGATATTGCTTGGCAATTTTCTGTGTGCAATTCCCTTCTAATAAGATCTAGAAGAATGGCAATCTGTTCATCATTGTAACACCAAATTCTTCAAATGATGAAATTCACATGTTGAACAAATGCTTGCTTATGTCATATAAACCAATATGCACAGATTTACCATGGAAGGAGAGTCTGTTCTTGCAATCAGAGTTTGCACCATATTGAGTTTATGAGAAGCTGGAATATCAGCAAGCACCTGGATTCATTTGGCAAACTGATGTCAACATTAATAATGTGTGTGTCTAGAGAGGAAATAGTGTATCAGAATACACCAATTTGATGCCTCACACAAAGACAGCACAAGAATGGAATGCAATTTGCAGTGTGGTTGACTGTCAATTAAAGATCTCTCACAACAACAACAAAGCCTCAATCACAAATTTAATTGGGGTCGGCTACATGAATCTTTTCCTGCCATCTTGTTCTGTTATGCACTAGGTCAGCTGCGAGATCTAATTGTTCTAATTCCTTCCTAACTAAAGATCTCTCCCATCATCCAGTAGTAGAGCCTTTACCCTTTTCAGTGCTTCAAAGGCATTCTTCCTTACCACAGTGCTTGGAGCATATATGATGACCTCCAAAATGGCCTGCAAACATTTATTTTTCCAGTTAGCGCATTAATATTGGAGATATTGATGTGCAAAGTCAAAATGGGGAGGTACCTGCAGAGCAGCACAAAGACTAGGCATGTATACAGAGCAATCACCATGTTCATCAGTGCAGTTTTTTGCTAGATTTTCACTAGCAATGCAGATCAAGAAGTCAATAACATGTGTCTTTAATTCCCAGGGCATATTGGCAGATGACAGTATGTGCCTTAGGATTGCTACTGCTTGCCACCTACTAGTCTGGTTGCTTTGAAGCTCATACTTGACAGCAGAGATATTCTCCCCAGCAGCATGAGTGACCCCATCAGAAATAAGACCCCATATCACTGCATCAAAATTATTTTTATTAAAAAAAAAAAACAGAGAGAATGTGTAAACCAAAGAATAAAAGTTAAATAAGCAATCATATATAGAGGAATGATTAGGATGATAAAAAGACACATTGGTTTTTTGGAAATACATACCTGAAAGAGATGCCCCATGTTTGATATAGGATAAACAGTTCATAAAATTATCTTCATCCTCTTTGCATTCTGTAAAAACATGAGTCAGTGGGACTTCAAACTAAAAAGTTACTATTTACCTCAACTTGAAAGATGTTTGACATACAAAGAATGGTATTCAAGTTACCTTCCACAAACATACTAGTCAAAACATCTAAATCAGACCCAGTTAATAAGCCAATATATGATAAACCACAGTATGGTAAAAACTTCGACAACCGGAACATTAGAGGAAGACAGCTTGAAATCTCATGTCCAACACTTAGCGAAAGAAGAGCCTGCACATCAAAGGTGTAACTTAAGGCATGGGGCACCTAGCAGTTTTGACGATGAAATATAAGAAAACAATATCACTATGGAGGCAGAAAAATGGACCAGGAAGACAATCAAAGAGTAACAGCACAAGAGACTCAATGTATGAACTCATGTAGCTAGAGTGCAGAGCATGTAACAATTGATTGTGGTATATATGAAGGCATGTTCTCAAACAGAAACCATGAACCTGGAGTTTCATGGGAATAGAAATTACCAACCATAATCTGTAAGACATATAAACCGAGTAGTGCACGAAGCTTTTCATTTTCTCTGCCTTCCTGTCACCTCCCAAAACAGGTGGAAATAGATAAGAGATAATCCTGATTAGACTATGAACATAGACAACCAAGAAAAGCATAAGACAATATATTTAGAACTTACCAATTTTGTACTGATCACATGAATAGAATCAGCAGTGCTTAGAGCTCTGCCAAATAAATTTACGCACTCTGTACACTGTTCACCCAACTCCAAGCAAACATCATTCAGAACATTCAGAATAACATGAACTGCTACTTTTGCTTGCTCAAAGTGACGCTTCTTAATAGAAATGAATACTGAAAAACCAAGAGAATATAAATTTTCTTTGAGCTCAATCATGCTGGCAATTTCATTTAGCTCAGCTATAACATAAACCAGCACATCAACAACAATAGCTTTTAGGAAATGTTCAACATAACCCAATAGAGGGATACTACATTAAAGACAGACTGAAATTAGACTACAGCTCAAGCATTATCCAAAACCACTGATTGAAAATATGTTTTCTTTACTAAATCTATGTTTTTCTTCTGAAAAATCTCCTACATAAATTCTTGCCCAAAATTTGCATGCAGATGTAGCCACATTACTGTAAAACTCATGGATTTTGTATATTATTGCAAAACTCATATTATGCAGCAATAACAAAGAAACATAAGAAAACAAATTTACACAGACTTTCAACAAAGTGCTATCAAACAATTACATTTCAACTGCAATCAGAGAGTTCTTGAATACTGGAATTGAGCAACATCATTACATCAAGAGAAGCATTGAGTCTTAATCAATCAAGTAACCATGGTACCCAGTTATAACCTTTTGAAAGGCCACTTAGAAGAGGAGCAACATAACCAGATGCATTAATCATTCTTCTTGAGGAATCTAATGCCTGTTTTGATAGCATCCACAAGTTAGGAGTCAAAAGAAAACCGCAAGTAATAAATAATTAATCACAGGAAATTGCAACTTATATATAGTATTAGTACGGTCACACGTTACCCCCAATAATAAAAATCTACTTAATCCTCAAGGAATTAAATAATATCATTGCCACAGTGCAAAATGCAGGTGTTCGTAAGTTCATAAATTGCTGTTAATCATCAAAACCAATGATTGAATCTTGATGTATCATGAATGTACTACCACATGATGACAAAATTGATTGCTTGCAATGAGATGTTCTGGGTAGCATTTATACTTCCACTAAAGTCTCATGAGCTAGACATTAAAGTTTGCAGAATTATTCATCCGAGGTTTGGTTATCATTAACTGGCTTGAAAGAGATTCACAGCCACTTTAATGCCAACATAGCCATGAATAGAGTGAAAAACAACACAATGCCACTGTTTAAACTATGCACCTCACAAAGAATTGACAGCATGTCACGTGGATTACAGGATGATATAAGACTGTCAATAACGCAATCAGCAACATCCAGGCACCTATCTGACAAGGCTGCAAACTTTGAAACTGCCTTTGGCAACTCAAATGAAAGTGCATCAATAACCACCTGCAATACCACTAAGGCTGGTAAAGCATACACAAACAAAAAAAAAAAAAAAAACCGTCAAGAGCAAAATTAAAACAAAAGTATTCGACTCTCAGTCGGAGCCATTTGACCAAAGAAAAGGAAAACAAAAGAGCCTAAACCTGGCTTGCCAAAGGAGAGGACAAAAATCTATGAATCTCAGAGACAGCTTCAAAGGCATTGCTCTGTGCATCTTCGTTCTCGGGATCCGACAAGGCTGCATCTGATGTTGAATCAAGGAGACTGACCAGCTCTGAAACCGAGCTTTCATCTCCATGCTCGACAGACTGCGGAAGTAATAAGAGACACCCTTATGACATAATATTTCTCCTCCATGGGAATCTCTTGGGAGAATTCATCATTTCCTGAATCCCGAGAGAATAATGCGGGAACTTGGAAGCAAGGAAACGCAGAATGTAAAAAAACCTAACCGAAGCGCTTCACTTCGTTTTTCCTCGACAACACTTAAAATTCCCAACTATGCAACGGATGAACAGAATTCTTTCCACCAAAGAAGAGAAGAAGCGTGGGGGGCATAAATCCGGAACAGCGGTAGAAAATTACCTTGGATACAGAGGAGAGTTGATCTCGGAGACGAAGCACCATGGCGTTGGGAGAAGCCGCTTCACCGCGCCCCGCTGTGCTTTCCGCGGACATCGTTTTCCCGCGTCAGCCAATTCGTTGGTTTTAGACTTCGGCGACAGTTATTAGACTTGTGATCATCCTGTCCCAGTTCTAGAGAATTCAACGAAGATGAATCTGAATTTGCGATGACGGCCCGGGAGGCGCCGGTTTTTAAGATACGGACACTCTGTGGACGCTATATGTTAAATAATATATACATGTAATTAAAAATCTTTTTATAATATTAATAATTTTTTAAATTTATAATTTATCATATTTATTATACTAATTTATTTTATATTATAATTAAATTTTGATTACAAAGTTTAAAAAATATGTATTATATATACATTTAATATAATATATAAAAAATTATAACTGAAAATAGTCTATATAATTAATAAAATAAGATGTATATTTTTAATTTTTTACTATCATACTATTTGTTATATTTATTTAAAAAATTATTTTGTGTAATACTTTTAATAATTTTAAAATTATTTTTATATATATTCAATATATATCCAACACATTCATATCTAATATATATGTTAAAAGTACCTAACATACAAATTAAAAATATATAATATACATATTCAAATTTTTTTAATTTTATTTTTGTGTTGAATACCTTTTGAAATGTTTGACATATATTAAGAAAATTTTAAATTAGTATTGTGTTCAATACATGCTAAACATGCATCTTTTTATAAGTGTTTATGTCATATTAGAACACACATTTACATAATGTAACTATCTATTTATCAAATAATATTTTTCTTTTTAGCAAAAAATGAAATCTTTGTTTATTTAAAGCATTGCAAGCATCTTGTTCAATAAAAAAAGAAATATAATTTGCATTATTTTCATATCATGTAACCTTTTATATATCAAATAATGTTGTCTTAGCTAAATCATGACCAACACCATCGCTTTATCTACCCACATGTTGAATAATAAAAACTAGATAATAAAGTTCTCACATTCTTTACTAGCCATTCAACCATTATATTCTCTATTTATTATGATTAAATGGTTAAAATTGCTACTATATTATCATACTTCATGCATACAAAAGATATATATTTTAGCTATTTTTAGCATTGCCCAGTGAATTGCTACAGGTTTAAGAATTTCACCCAAGAAATTACTAGTCATACTTCATAATATGGATAATGACCCTCCTTTATAATCATGGAAAATCAATTCACTGCCTCCTTTTCCTTGTTTAATTGCAACGTTAGTGTTTATCTTGATTCCACCAAGAGTAAGTAACATCCAATAAGTTTGTTTGTTCCCAAGTCAAGTAAATTGTAGTAATTTTGCTTATCTTTTTGATAAGATTTATGAAGGAATCGATGCATGAAGGGTTTTTAACGATCCATTAAGCATTCACGATAGGTTAGTGACATGTTCAAGAGATAAAAGAATGAAGGGGAACTTAATGTGCATATTTAAGAAGTGTAGGCCAGAAAAGTTAATTTAAACTTGAAGGGCAATAAAGTATATTTTAATGCAGATTAACATTATATTAATTGTCTAAGTATACTAAATGAAGTTGTGTTAAATGATTGTAAGGGTTTCCAAGTTGATTTATCTATGAAATTTGTATTAGGATTATTGTAATAAAAAAAAGGTAAGGGTTTTGCATTTATTGTTGTTGACAAGTTTTCAAAAATGACACATTTTATCTTATATAATAAAAATGATGATTTAAACAATATGGTTGAATTGTTTTTTAAAGAGGTAATACAATTGGATAACATGTCTCAGAGTATTATTTCATATCAAGATTCAAAGTTATTAAGTTAGTTTTATAAAACTTTATCAGGTAAGTTAGGTACTAAGTTGTTCTCAACTACTTATCATCCACAAACAGATAGGTAAATCAAGGTAGTTAATTAAACTCTATTTACTTTATTGCATGATATTATTTGAATGAATTTGAAAATATAAAAAGATTATTTGCCACGTATAAAGTTTGTATATAATAGGAGTGTTTATTTTATTATTGTTACTTTCTATTTAAAATTATGTATGAATTTAATCCTTTAACCCCTTTAGATTTAATGCCTTTACTTGTTGATGAATATACTAGTTTAAATGGTGAACAAAAGGTCAAAATGGTGAAAAAGTTGCATAAAAAGGTGCAATAACAAATTACAAAATGAACTAAGTAATATGAATTTTGTGCTAACGAAGGATAAAAGAAGATGATATTTGAACTTAATGATTAGGTTTGGTTATATATACGTAAGGAAAGGTTCTCAATTTAGAGGCATTCAAAGTTATAACCTAAAGGATCCATTTTAAGTGGTGACATGGATTAATGACAAAGCCTATAAGTTAAACCTTTTTAGTGAGTACAATATAAGTGCAATATCTAATATTTATAATTTTTCTCTTTTTAATACAAGTGATGATTCAACGATAAATTCTTTTAAGGAGAAAGGAATGATGAGATCTATATAGGAGTGATGCATAAAGGGTTTCTAAGGATCCATTGAGCATTCACAATAAGCCAATGACATGTTCAAGAACTAAAAGGATGAAAAAGGCACTTAATAGGCTAATTGTATAAGTTTAGGTCAAAAATGTTAATTAAAACTTGAAGGGTGACAAAGCATATTTAATGTATACCAAGACTTTTTTAATTGTATAATTATGTTAAATGGGGTTGTGTTAAGTAATTGCAAGGGTTTTTACAATAATCCTTATAAAATAAAAGTTAATTTGTTATTAGTCTATTTAAAAAATTTGTCCTTATCTCTAGAATTGTTAATTTAGCCTATAAATAAGTTGGATTTTATTGTTAAATAAGTAGATCATTAGGTGAAATAAAAATAAAAATTTTCTCTTTAAGTTCTTTCAAAAATTAAAAAACTTATCAAAAACTAATTATTTTTTTGGTGTTTAGCCTGACTTATAACTACTAAGTCTGTTCTTTTTTAGAGTGTGACATTCATATCATTTTTTATACTTTAAGTTTATGTTCCTTTAAATATTGAGCCTAGATATTGTATGATTAAAATCTAATTTAATTTTCTTAGATTCTTGCTCGACTCTTTTTATGTGTTGGGTCCCTAAGTCATGTTTTTTAGGGTTCATATCACTTTTATACTCATAGTAGAGCTTAAGAATCATATTAACAACCATATTACATTTGCTTTGCTTCTTCTTTAATAATAAAAAATATCGTGCTTGTCACATGACAACTAATTTTGTCATTTACTAATTAAAGAACTTTTTCTACACATTATCTCTAATCCAGAGACCAAAAGGACTAAAAAACCAAACCTTCATTATCCAAGGACTAGTAAACAAAGTGTAGAATATTTCCAAGGACTAATAAACAAAGTGTAGAATATTATCTTAATCTACTCACCACATTTAGCATATTCATTATTGATTATCATACCTTTGTTAGCTAGGTTAGTTGTCATTAGCAACATAAGCCTTGTATACTATTCTTTACATAAAGTGTTTCACCTTATTTAGAACTTGTAATTGTCGCAATTTTTTCTACCAACATGCTCTTTTATTCATTATAGGAGACGAAGACACCAAAAGGGTTGTGCAAAATATAGTTTTGGCTAAACAATAAACACTTTTCATTGTATAAACCTTAATATAATTGTAATATCAAATTGTTTTGTTATTTAAGCCTTTATAACTAAAAAGAAATGAAAGAAATTAAGAACTCTATGATAACATAAAATGTTGTTTCAATAATTTTATTTTTACAAATACATAAATTTTAAACAATAAATGATAAAAATATTATTTACGGTTAGTTAAATTATAAAATATTTTACTTTGCGGTTAGTCCAAATATTATATTACAATTTATGTTTTTTCTTTTCCATAGATAAAGACTCCTAAAAGTCTATTTTTGGACCATATTTTATACTTTATTTTGTATCTGTAATTTATATCTTACTCTTTACTTGAATTAATATTTTAATATTAATTAGGTTAAATCGTGATAGAACTATCATAGTAATTAGTGACCAAAACCTAAGTTTGGTTAGGAAGGGCTCAAGTCTAGATGTTTAGACTTGAGGAAATTTACAACTTACAAGACAAATAAAGGCTATAAAGTGTTGGGTCTTAACCTAGCATTAGCACTTCAATGCTCAAATTAGTAAAAGATGTGATTACATAACAACTAACAAAGTTAAAGAATCATTAATACATACTTTAAAAGTGATGTCTATAGGGTATTTATTGCAAGGTTTAAGTGTTGATGTAGTCAAGGGGATATACTTGTAGGGGTATATATGGGGCCTAAGGGAGTAACATATATAACCAAAGGAAATGACATTCCTCCAAACCATGTCAATGAAGCGATGCTTTAGATATAATTGGCTTGGATTGAAAATTCATTAGTAGCCCTTAAGAATTATCTTTATCACTTATCTTTTTCTAAAAATCATAGTTTCTTAAAGCAACTAAGACTCAAGAGCCACTCAATTCTTTAGATGTTTCTTAAGGGTTGAGAAGACATTCATTGTTATCGAGTTTCAAATGAAGTACTCCTAGTAAATCATGACAGTTCGATTTATTTAAGTCAACTTCTTATCTTACTGTCTATTAGCCATTTAAGAGTCATCCTTGTTCTTTTTACCTTTATTTAATCTTTTGAAAGGAATTGCCAATAACAAGATTCTTTTTCTCCCCAAAGTTTGCCTTTTTACAATAAGATTTTTCCTTCATACTTCTACCATGTTGTTTTGGTGTTAAGTGACGAGGTTAGTCTTTGATCCTCTTTTAGATCTTCTTCCTTTTAAAAGGATACTTCTTTAGGGTCCTTTAGTAATGATTTATTTGTTGAACTTTTCCATAGGTTGAGACTTTTGGATGGAAAGACTTATAGGGCAAGAGTTCCCCAATGAACATTTTTTCGAGCTAAGGCTTTTAAAGTAAGAGTTCCTAAATAGACTTTTTTTAGATTGAGACTCTTGGAGGGGGAGTTTTGAAATGGACTTGTCCTTAGGTTAAGGCCTTTAGAGTGAGGGTTCTAAAACAATCCAAAGAGAATGGTTTTGCCATAACAAACTCTAAAGATAATAGGGCTAATGAGGGTGATATTCTTCTTACTACTCTTTATGGATTCCTCAATTGTGTCTTAATGATGAATAAGTTTAATCCCTTAAAAATTGGTCGTAAGCTACTATTGGGACTTGTACACTACATTAATGGAGAAGTCATCTGAATTTGTTATCTTTACATTTTTTAACACACTTATTGGGAACTTGAAGGGTTTACTTCTTTTTACATAAGGGTTCTAGCCTTGAGGTTAAACTTTCCCATTACAAAAGTCTTTTAACAATTTCTTGAATTTTATGAGATTGCTCTTAGTTAGCTATATCATAACAATTAGTGAAATTTGATCAAGTTATAAGATGTAATCTGTTAGGTTGTTTGTACCCTTAATATCTAAGTCTATTTTAGTGTTCTTGATTTTTAGAAGGTACAACATTATTGCAGGCTATACCAATTGACACGCTAGGCTAAGTGTAAAGTGGTATTAAGCAAGCAAAGACCCTTCTAAGCAAGAATTCATAGATAAGTTCATATATTTCAGAGATTTAACTTGGTATATTACTCATTTATATGAAACCATAACTTGGAGGAAAAAGTGCTAGCTTTGAGAAATAAAGACCTTATTATTCTTGAGTGACTAAAAAAGCTAAACATTAAAACCACTACTACAAAAGGTTATACCTTGGCTAATTTCCTTAAAGACTTTTGGTCATAATGCTAACTTTAGGGTTTGCTTTAAAAAGAGTTCTTAAACAACCAAAGTTGTAGCAAAAAAATGGCCTAAAGTTATAACCAAGGCCTTTTGTTAAAAACATAAGTTGGTTGATCAAGAAGGGGGTACTAGCAAAGGCGACTCCCTTTTCGGAATAGGATGATTGGCTTGAGCAAGTGTCTTTGGCCTTATAAGATGCCAAGATAAGGGATTTGGCTCCAAAGTTAGGGTGTGATAAAAGCCTTCTAAAAAGAACCAATGCTTGTTGGAAGGAAAAGTTTGAAGAGACTGACGTTAAAGTTAAAGAGGCCAACTGTTAAGCTAATAAGGCAAAAGAGCAAACGACTAAGTTTTAAAAAGGGTTAAAAGTATAAAGGAGGTTTATAAAAAAATGGAGAGTTTAAAAGAGAAGGTTTGAGTTGCCAAGGAAGGTTTGCTTGCTCCTTTTACCAAAAATGCTCAAAGGATTCAGTAGACGACCCTAAGAATCTTCCTCATAATTTGTAAGTCAACTTTTGACACAAACAAACAAACTCAAAGATATACGTCTAGACATTGATCTGGACCAATATTAATCTCTATTACTAGATTCTTTCCTTAAGCAATTCCAAGATAAAATGTTCAATTAAAGGAAGAGTGGCATCACCACCTTTATACCTTTTCTAGGTTTAACGTATAAGTCATATTTTTCATGTAATAACCCATGATCTAAGTTAAGAGTTCAACTTATTTAGACTTTTATTGTTCAATGGATCTAGACTTTTTGGATATTATGTTACCATTTCTATGTTTTCATTATTTATTTAGTTTTTCCTCGAGCTTATTATGCCTCGACGTGTTATTGAAATGAATGTGTTACGTATCCTTATTTGTTGACTTTTAACGACTATATCTAGGAGTTCTTTTAACTATTCAAAATAAATTATGCTCTCTTGGTACTTCTTAGTGGTGTTTTTAAGGTTTTGAATGATCATATAGTTGTATTCTAACTATTATAATAAGTGTCATACAACCAATCTTTTACCCTCAAATTTTTGACCTTATGATAGTATTAAGACACCTCTTAGTCTCAGCCAAACCTGCACATGAAATTACAAGTAAGTAATTCATACACAATTGCACAAGTAAAGAAATAGGTACAAGCACATATGGAAATCTTCTTAACCTTTTATTACTTTTCACAAAAGTATAAAGGATATGATGTCAAGTACCTCTCACATTGCCCTTATATATTCCTTTACTCTTTGCACTTTAATCTCTCTTTGCTGGAGCCCTAGTTGCTCCTACCTATTTATAGAGTTGTAGTTGATATCCCCAACTACTTAGGTTTACATGACTTGACTGTCAAGTCAATCATGCCTTAATGGATTACATAGGATCATAGGTTAATAGCCTTAGAAACTACCCCTCACTTCCCTATTTCATGTACCTATGTTTAAGAGTCTTGAACAACACACTTTCCCCATTTTCTCTCTTACTTAGGTGGCATAATCTGCCCATTCTAAGTTCTCCCATGTTTTGCTAGCAACTCACTATAACTGACTATCTTTAAAGAGTCAGATTTGGATCATGTACTATTCTTAACTACCCACTTATCTCCTAACCACCTTATTAAGGAGCAACACCTATGATCTCCCTATTTTTATAGGGCTTGAGATCATGGCAATTTGCAGATACTTCTAACCCACAATGCCCATATTTTTAGGGAGTATCACCCATAATCTCCACATTTTTATAGGACTTGAGATCATAACTTGGAGACAGTTTCAGTTATTTGGTCTTTCATGCATCAAACTTACATGACTTTTCAATACAAGTTGCCCCTTTATTCGATTGCATAAAATCAGCTTGTGATTTGTGACATACTGTTATGAAGGAGGTTTGGTCAGCATCTTCATTACTTAAGGTTCAATATCCCTTAATGCTGCCAAGTATTTCATATCTACCTTTTTTTATCCTTATTACACCTTAAGGTAGACAACATGACACAGACTTTCCCACCTTTGCTGGTGGGATGATGTTCTCATTATCAATAAAACATGCCTACCTTTCATCTATGATCATCAATCCACCCAAATGGAGTATTAGTAGGATTTTTGCTTGCATAAATAAATCCATTCTTAGGATCACATCAAAATTGTCTAATGACATTATGTAGAAATCAAATTTACCAATCCATTGACCAAGAATTACCTTAACTCCTTTTTTCATCCCCAAAATGTTACATGCTACTGAGTTGACTGCTTTTACATGGCTACCACTCTTGCTCACCTTCAGCCTAAATGAGCCAACCATCCTTTTTGCAATAAAATTATGAGTTGCACCAAAATCCACCATTGCCAACAGCTCTTACATTCCTAATCCAATTTTGACAAAAATAAGGTTAGGTGATGGAGCTCGTTTCGCATACATAGCATTGATCAATTATATAGGATTAACTTAAGAGGGATTGTCATCATTTGAGCTAGCATCACTATCCCCTTCTACAACCACCAAAACACTCAACTTCTCTCTTTTTGGACACTCATTTGCCCTGTGTGGACTATTATAAATAAAACAACTCAGTTTTAATTTACATTTACCTTGGTTTAGAATAACAACTTTGTTTTTCCTCTCACTATCATCTCTTTGCTTGCATTCTTAAGAGTCTTTTTTCTTCCTCTTGCCGTTCTTTTTGAACTATTTTCCATTTGAAGAATCAGAGGAGTTGATTTGAAAATCTACAACAATTGTAGAGAGCAAGTCCTTCACATCTTACCTCTAAAGCTCAATTTGTGCTCAGGGTTGAAGCCTTAACGTGAAATCAAACAACTTATCCTTGTCTAACATATTGCGAATGTCAAGTAACAAGGAGTTGAATTCCTTAACATAGTTGTGAATTGTGCCACTATACCTTAATCTCTTTAGCAACTCCATTGCAACCTATGACGTATTGCGAGATAGGAATTGATCCTTCAATTCCTTTTTCAGCATGTCCTAAGTCTCAATTTGAGATCTACTCAAACTAGCATCATCATCAAGTCGAATCCGCCACCACAACTTGGCATCTTTGGTGAGATACATGTTAGTGAGTGTCACCCTTTTAACATTCAACATATGGGTAGCTTCAAAATATTATTCCATATCCCACAAGAAGTTTTCAATGGCCTTTGCATCTCACTCACCCTCAAAGGCCTTGGATTTAGGAACCTTTATTTTTTGTGAACCCTCTGTGCTTCTAACAAAAAGGCTACTAATTACCTTCTTATGGACAACAATGTCTTGTTCCACCTCACCAAAATGAGTGAGCCATATAGGATTAAGATTATTATAATTAAATTGTAAGAGACGTATCGAGTTTTCCAACAAGTCAAGTTTCCCCAAGAGCCTTTTCAATCTTAGACACCTACTCTCGCATTACATTAAGACCCGATCCACTAGCTATTAACCGAACTTTATTATTTTGATACCAATTGTCACATGACCAATCTTTCATTGTTAGATTTTTATCCTTGTGATGACACCGAGGCATCTCTCAGTCTCAACCAAACCCACACATAATATTACAAGCAAGTAATTCACATACAATTGCACGAGTAAAAAAATAGGTACAAGCACATACAGGAATCTTCCTAACCTTTTATTACTTTTCACAAAAATATAAAGGATAAAATGCCAAGTACCTCTCACTCTCTTCTCATGTGTTCCTTTACTCTCTACACTTTAATCTCTCTCTGTTGGAGCCTTTGGTTGCCTATTTATAAAGTTATAGTTGACACCCCTAACTACGTAGGTTCACATGACTTGACTCCTAAGCCAATCATGTCTCAATGGATTACATAAGATCATAGGTTAATAGCCTTAGAAATTGCCCCCCACTTCCCCATTTCTTACACTTATGTTTAAAAGCCTTAAACAACACATTTTCCCCACTTTCCCTCCTACTTAAGTGGTACAATTTGCCCACTCTAAGTTCTCCCACGCTTTGCCAGCAACTCAACATAATTAGCTAGCTTTAAGAAGTCAAATTTATATCACATATTGTCCTTAACTACCCACTTATCCCCTAATTACCTTATTAAGGAGCATCACCCATGATCTCTTTATTTTTTTGGTGTTTGAGATTATGGTAGCTTACAGATAGTTCTTACCCATATAGCTTATGTTTTTAGGGAGTGTCACCCATAATCTCCTTATTTTTGTAAGTCTTGACATCATAATAGCCTGGAGACAATTTTAGCCATCTGGTCTCTTATGCATGCACGCCTAACACATACGTGTATATTGTGAGGCACCTTGTTAGCCTAGCACTCGACCTGTGTACCAATTTTTTAGCTAGCAGCTCATTGCCACTTTGCCCGTGCATACTGCCTTCTTGATCAATAACTCAAGTATGCTTTCTATTTAATTATAAGGCCACAACATGCTGCCACACTTCTCCTTCACCTTGATTCCTTTGATGTGTTAATCTTACGCCAATTTTATACCAAATATTAGTGCAAGGTGCTACTAAATACTTGCAATTCCCTATCAAGGGACTTAGGGAGTTAACAGGTATGACATGTTGTAAGTTTTCCACTGTACAACCTATTAGTTTCTACCCATGTTCAGACATTCCTCAATTTTTGGATCCCTACATGGATGCTTTAAACCATAATGTTATGACTATTAATAATAATAAGACCTTCCTTAATAAAGACAATTGTGATGTATAGGATCCCCATTTAGTATTGCAATATGCTAAATGCCATTAGGTTTTCGGTGCCTTTAAGGACTTGTTAAAAGATTTTGAACTTTGGGGTCTTTAGAACTTCTTAAGGATACATGCTTGGTTGTTCCTATGTTTTTAAAGAGGGCTTATTGTCTTATTATTAGGTTTCCAAGTATAATTTTGGATTATCTAGCCATTGGTGTATATTTTCCTTCACATAATTCCTTATTTCTATAAGGATTGTGCAAGTCAACTGATGTCTAACTCTTAGATTTTATTGATAAAATTGCTAGTGTTAAGTGCCTATATGAGGGTTGTTGTAACTAGGGCCATATTACTTCACTTATGTTAGATTATTATCATGTCTTACAAAGGGGACAAGGGTATGTATGTTATCAAGTAGTAAAGGGGAGAAAAATACAATCTCTTTATTTTTTATGGAGAGTTAAGTATTATGGAAGAAAGAGGTGAATGAAAACACTCATTCTTTTTCCTAAGACTTGTAGGGGGAAATATTGGTTATTCTTCCCTTTAGGTGTTTATAGATTTAGAGTAGGTATTGGTGCCCCCTTTAAATGTTGAGAAAGAGGAAAAAATAATAAAATTGCTTAACTTTCCTACTTCTTCTATATTAATGTGCCCTCTTCTTTATTCAATCTTAAGGGAGTGTGCCTTTTTTTACTTTTAAATTATCAAGTTTCTTGGGGATTCATTTATAGATGAGATGCAATGTATTCTTGTGACCCTATCTACCATTTGGGTTTTAAAGGATATAATAGGGATATGGACATTAAAGTTTCAATTATTAAGGCCAAAGGCTTTGTTGGGAATTGGTGTTAAAGTTTGGGTTAAAACTAACCAGATAATCAATTAAAGAGTTGACAATTCTAGTTCGGATTCTAACATGGATTGGAGTTAGAAAATTGATGAATTTTCCTTTTATAATAAGTTCGTTATGTGGTGATCATCATTTAAGATGCTCATATTTTTATTTGCTCTTTTGTAGGTATATTGTCTAACCAAAATTTCAACATTATTTTTAAGGACATTAAGGCCACTAAGGCTTTTTTTTTTTTTTTCAAAGTGGCTTATAGACAACCCAAAAAAGAAGAAGAATTTAAAGCATGTTAGCAAGAATATCAACCTAAGTAGTGTAGGTAAACTTATGAAGCTTGCGAGTATGAGCCTTACTCCACCATCTATTGTCAAAGTGGTAATTAAGGTGAGCCTAATTAGTAAGGAAAGAGATATGGTTGAGAAGTTTGTGTCAATGAATTTTCCTACCCTTTTTGTTGAAGCAAAAACGTATAAATGGGAAGAATAGTCATTCGGGTCAACACCATTAAATATTACTTTATTAGTTAAGGTTGCTAAGGAAAAAGGGGAATCAACCCAAGCTATTTAAGTCCTCTAGGACTTTTAAGCATGCATAAAAATATTAATTGGTTAGGTTTGCATTAAGGATGACACTTACCAAGTCAAGTCTAAGTGAAAGGTCTTATATCGCTAAGAGGGCGATCTCCTCTAATGCTTAGAGAAGTTGGGTGAGATTCCTAATTTTTTTGAGATATTATAAATGAAAAGGCAGGCTAGTGCTCATCTTAAAGATTAGGTTAATAAGTTAACTTTAGTGAAGCAATGTATGGATATCATTAACCAAGAATTATGGAAGAATCTTATGACATCTAATGTAAAGCTTGAGGCTACTAATATCAAAGTGCGAGACTTGGAAGAATAATTGAAACAAAAGGTTATCTGCCACTACTAGCTTAAAAGTGATATGCTTAAACAAATCAAGGATCATAAGGCTAAAATTGTCTAGCTTAGGATCTTCCTTAAGGGTATTGTTTCATTTGGCTATACTATCTTGAAAAAGGGGAAAATAGATGTTATGGATTCTTTTAGGTTAAGATTCCTTGTAGGGGATTTCCCTACAAAGTTGTAAGTTAGAGTTTTGTAATAATTTAGCTAGTTGAGAATACTAATATATTGTACTAAGAATCAAACATGTCAAAAGTGTTGGGTTGTTGTATTTTAATCAAATAAAGTTGTTCCAAGTTGGAATGATACATCAAACTCTCTTAGCTCCATTAATCATTATAACATCTTTTCTACCACTTCTGATGTCTATAAAATTAACCTCAGGGAAATTGTTCCAAGTTAGAATGATACATCAAACTCTCTTAGTTCCATTAATCATTGTAGCATCTTTCCTACCACTTCTTACATCTATAAAATTAACTTCAAGGATTGATCTATCAAGACAATAATTTTATAGGTTTGGAAATATGGTCTTAGTTTCTTGGTTAGAATAATGACAACTAGTGCCACCTTATCTATTTTTAGATATTGTAGTTATACTCCTTGTAAAACTTTGCTTTCATAGTACACTAGTTGTTACATGGAATCTTTCTTATGGACAAACATGGAGCTTACCATGAATTCACTAACAACTAAGTATAAAAATAACTCTTTGCTCAAAATTGGCTTACTAAGTAGTGGAGTTTATACAAATTAGGTCTTTAACTAAGAAAATTCTTACTCACATTCCTCATTCCACTAGAATTTCAAGGCTTTTATAAGTATTTGGAAAAATTACAGTTGCTTGCCATCATATTTTAAGATAAATCTACTGAGGTGAGCTAACATGCTCGTTAGAATATAAACTTCTTTGATACTTTTTTTATGATGGAAGGTTTTTCATAGCAACAATTTTCTCAAGTTAACTTTTATCCCTTTATAAGAAACCATAAATCCTAGGAATTTTTTAGATTGGACAACAAATGCACACTTAGTCAATTTAGTTTTATATTGTTCTGGTTTAATGTGTTAAAGGTATCTTAAAGGTTTGTTATATGCTCTAATAAGAACTTGTTTTTGATTAGCATGTCATTGATGTAAACTTTTACATTCTTATTAATTTGATGCTTAAACATCTTGCTAACTAAATGTTGGTAAGTTAACTTGACATTTTTTAGCTTAAACAAAATTACTTTATAGTAAATAGTTGCATTACCAATGATAAAGATGGTTTTCCCTTAATTGGCTTATATATTGGGATTTGGTTATAGCTAGAGAAAACATCCATAGACATTAAGAGCTCATGTCTAAAAGTTCCATCAACCAATTAATTAATGCACAAAAGTAGGTAATTGTTTTTAGGACAAGTTTTATTAAGATTTGTGAAATCAACACATATTCTCCACTTATTGTTAATCCTTTTTACCATAATTACATTGGGCAACCAATGTGTAGGTTACTTATTTGATAAATTTTGTAGGCGGTCTATTGTATTAGAGTGAAGTTTCTGTTCTTTTATTTCATCAGAGGGTATTCCAATTTCACATTGAGTATATAAAACATGATTTCTAGATGTATTCTTAACATGTTGGCTAAAACCCACATAAATACCTATGCATTGCACCTTAAAAAGGCAATTAATGTCTCTTTTAGTTAGGGTTTAAGTCTTTTTCCCACTTATACCATTTTTTTTTTTTGAATTAATTGGGTATAAAGGAATTAATTTTAATCCTTTTATGAAGACACCTTTTTCTTGGAATCACTTTTCTTTTAGTTCTAGGTTAGAAATTTTACAGTTAGTTAATTTCCTTTTCCCTTTGATCCAAGCCACTTAAAGTTCTTAAAGTAAGTTTTGATCCCCACGAACCTCTTTAATGCTTATTGAGGTTGTGAACTTCATTTTAAGGTATTTGATGGAAAGGATGACATCAAGAGCTTTGAGGGCAAATTTGCTCAAAACTACATTATACTAGGATGAGGTCTTAAATACCAAAAACTTAAGGGTTAAATCAATCATTTGAGGGGAAAAACTTATAGTGCCTAGAATTTTGATTATCCTCATTAGAATAATTAATTTTTTATAAAAATCATATAACAACACCAACATTTTTTAACATTTCATCTTAAAAGTCTTATCTTAATGGAAGCCTTATAATACAAAATGTATATTAAACTCCTCATATCCACCAACACTTATTGCACATTAAATTTGTTTGGAATGACCTTGATTACTAGTGGGTCATTGTATCGATATTCAATATCCTTTAGGTCTTTGTAAGTGAAAGTGATGTGAGTATTAGCTTCCTTGAGCCATTTTCCTTGCACATTTAAAATGTGCCTTGCATAAGGCTTTCTTAAGTTGGTAATGATGCTCATGATGAAGAATCCTATAATTACATTTATTGTTCCTTAGGTATGATATAAGGGAGAAGAAGCCTTATTGTTTTGATTAATGTAAGGTTTTCTTAAATTTTGTCATTCCTTTTTTCTTAGAGGACGACTTATGTTTTTGGGTCGATATTGATTCTCCCTTTGTTCATACTTTTGGATCATGATAATGATCATTGTGAAAATGAAAAACTTTTCTCATATAATAATGTTAAGGATTTAAGGAGAGACATTATGATTGATTGACTATACTTTTGTGATAAAAACCTTAAAGATGACGGGTGGAAGACTTCAAAGGATGTAAGAGGTTTATTTCACATTCCATAAAGCCTAATATCGCAAGTTAAAGCCACAAAATGAAATAAGTACAAAATGGGTTGATTATTGAGGACATTTAGGCCAACCTAACTACAAATGGTATGAATTCAAACTTGGAAAAGAGTCAGGGCCTTATTAATATGATTGAAGTACTTAATAGGTCAAGACTAAGGAATAATATTCACTCTTAAATAGTAGTTTATCCTAAATAAGTGATTATATAAAAGTGAGTTTTCTGTTTAAGAATTTGTCCTATATAAGAATTCCTTATAAATAAGGATTTATCCTAAATACAAATTTATACCTCTTTAAAATTATTATCTTAGCCTATAAATAGGTACCTCCTTTTAAGTTCTGGAACATTAGACAACTTTGAGAGAAATAAAAAATAAGGGTTTTCTCCTTTAGTTCTTTTGAGAACAAAAGAAAAAAAAACAAAAAGAAAATAAGAACAAGAAAAAAGAAAAAGGCAGATTCAAGTTATTGATAAAAGTTAAACAGTTTGGTCATGTTGGTCACAATAATAATATAGTTTTCTTAGTTAACTCTAATTCTGCCATTTATTTTCTTATTATGTTATCTAAGTTTGTCATTTATGTTTAACCCCTTATCTTAATTTTTGTAAGTTTATTTCATTAAATTTGTTTGCTTTGATATCCTTTTTGTTTTTTAACTCATTGTTCTCTAATTTGTTTAATTTTACACCATTTACCTTATTTTGTTCAAAATCAATCCTTTTGATTTAGTTTGTTTAGTTCTTTAAAAAGCTAAAAGGGGAAATTTTAGTGGTAAAAGGTAAGAGTGCAAGTTTATGTTAAGAAAAAGCCATAAAAGTGTAAACACGAGGGAGTGTGACACCTCTTCTTTTGAGTGAAACACGTGATGGAGTATTTTATAAGGTATCTTAATCATTTTGTGTAAATGTAATACTATGACTTCTATAAACAAAGGTGCAGCTTAGGAGGGAGTTAATGTTGTGTCCTTCATGATCAAAGTTATGTAACAATAATTTGAGTACATAAATATCATATTTGATGATATGAGAGAGAGAATGAAGGAGCAAGCTAATATAATAGGAAAGTTGCAAATGAGGTATAAGGAATATGAGACTCCTAAAACAAAAAGGCAATTAAGACGTGCCTATGATCATGAAGATGATGTAGAAGATCAAGAATTTGATGGTTGAATTACTGTGGTTAAAATTACTAACAATAGAAGTGATTAGAGAGATTTTGGGAAGCCAGGCACCTATGATAGTTATTTGGGTAGTATTAAAATGACAATGCCTCCATTTCAAGGTAAGAATAATTTTGATGTGTACCTAGAATGGAAGAAGAAGGTTGAATTGGTTTTTGATTGTCATAACTATTCCAAGGAGAAAAAGGTAAAGCTTACTACTTTTAAATTTACTGATTATGTTATTATTTGGTAGGATCAACTTGTTTTAACTAAAATAAGGAATCATGAGTGACCTATTAATACATGGGAGGAGATGAAGGTTATCATGAAGAGAAGGTTTATCTTTAATCACTATTACAAGGAGTTGTACTAAAGGCTACAAAGGCTCACTAAATGCATAAAAAATATGGAGGACTACTACAATAAGATAGAAATTGTCATGAATAGGGTGAATGTAGAAAAAGATAGAGAGGTAACCATGACTCAATTTCTGCAAAGGCTAAATAAAGATACAGCCAACGTGGTTGAATTGCAACACTATATGGAATTAAAAGACATGGTGCACGTGACAATGAAAGTTGAAAGACAACTTAAATGAAAGGGTTTCATATGATTTGGGTAGAATTTAGGTTCTACCTCATCTTAGAAACCAAATTGGAGTAAAAGAGACGAAATGGCCGATTACAAGTCTAAAGTCAAGCTATCTAAGCATAAGAATGGGGTTTTAGTAAAAAGGCAGGTAATTATGACCCTTAACCAAGTAGAAATAAATATGTTAAATGTTTTAAGTGTTTAGGTAAAGGTCTCATTATATCTTAATGTTCAAATAAACGTGCAATGATCTTAAAAGGTAACAGTGATGTTGAAACTGCAAGTGAATTAAATGATGTTTTATGTCATCGCTAGAGGGTAAAAGTGATGGAGAGGAATATTTGATTAATGGAATAACTTTCGTCATAAGGTGAGCATTGAATGTGCAAGTAAAGGAAGAAAATAAGGTGCAATGAGATAACATATTTTATATAAGTTGTCTCGTTAAAGATAAGGTATGTAATATGATTATTAATGGTGGGAATTGCACTAATGTTACTAACAAAACTATGGTTAAAAAGCTAAATTTACCTACTATGAAACATCCTTGGCCATATGAGCTTCAATAGTTAAATGAGAGTGGTGAAGTCAACGTAAATAAGTAAGTACTTGTGTCATTTTCTATCAGAAGGTACCATGATGAAGTTTTATGTGATGTTGTACCTTTGCATGTGGGCTATATTTTATTAGGAAGGTCATAGCAGTTTGATAAGTAAGTTATGCATGATGGCTTCAAGAATCGATATTCCTTTGTAATGAATGGAAAACTCATCACTCTTGTACCATTATCACCTCAACAAGCTTATAAGGATCAACAAGCTTATAAGGATCAGTTAATGATTAAAAATAAGAGTGAATAGAAAAGAAAGATTGAAAAAAGGGCAAAAAAAGGAGAAAATGTGAGGACATAAGAGAAAGAAGAGATAATAGAAAGTTTCTACACAAAAGAAAGTGATGTTGAAAGAGCATTTTATGCCAAATGACCTATGATCATATTTTTGTACAAAGAGGTTTATTTTAATACTGACAAGTTTGACCTATATTTGTCTGGTGTTGTTATTTCTCTTTTGTAAAAATTTAAAGATGTATTCTCTAACAATGTTCTAAATGGATCGCTACCTAAGAGAGGAATTGAGCATCAAATTGATTTTATCCCTAGTGCATCAATCCCAAACTAGTTAACATATAAGAGTAATCCTAATGAGACAAAGGAGTTCTAAAGGCAAGTTGAGGAACTTATTTTGAAGGGATATGTAAGGGAAAACATGAGTCCATGTGCGGTTCCAATCCTAGTTGTATTAAAAAAAGATGGAACTTAGAGGATGTGTATTGACTATCGAGTGATCAACAAAATCACTATAAAGTATCGTCACCCAATACCTAGGTTAGATGACCTGTTGGATGAATTGCATGATTTATGTGTCTCTTCTAAAATTGATTTGAAAAGTAAAAATCACTATATTAGGATGAAAGAGAGAGGTGAGGAGAAAACAACTTTCAAAACTAAGGATGACTTGTATGAATGGCTTGTTATGCCATTTGGTCTTATTAATGCACTAAGAACTTTTATATGACTAATGAATTGTATTTTGTGTCCATTCATTGGTAAATTTATGGTTGTGTATTTTAATAATATTTTGATATATAGTAAAAATCTAGAAGAGCATATTGATCATTTACGTTATATTTTAATTGTTTTACATTATAAGAAATTGTATGCTAATTTAAAGAAATGTTCATTTTTTACTAATTAGATCACATTTCTTGGTTATATTGTAAGTGCTAAAGAAATTAAGGTTTATGAGAAAAAAGTTAGGGTAATTTGTGATTGGTTTATACGTAAATCAATTAGTGATGTGCATAACTTTCATGGTCTAACTAGTTTCTATAGATGTTTTGTTAAGGACTTTAGCACCATTGTTGCACCACTAATTGAGATTATAAAAAAAAATAACATGAGTTTTAAATGGGGTAGTGATCAAAATAAAACTTTTAATTGCATTAAGGAAAAATTAAGTTCCTTGCCCTTATTTACCTTTCCTGATTTTGCAAAAACTTTTGAGATTAAGTGTGATGCTTCAGGGATTGGCATTAGAATTGTTTTAATACAAAAAAGGCACCCAATTGCCTACTTTAATAAAAAGCAAAGTGGAGCAAGTTTTATTTATCTTACTTATGATAAAGAGATATATGCATTGGTATAAACTTTAGAGACATGACAACATTACCTTTGGCCTAAGGAGTTTGTAATCCATATCAACCATGAATCCTTAAGATACATAAAGGGATTCATAAAGGGATAAGGAAAGTTGAACATAAGGCATACCAAGTGGATCAAATTCATTGAGACTTTTCCTTACATAATCAAATATAAATAAGGTAAGAAAAATGTGATAGCTAATGTATTATCTCACAAGTATAGCCTTATCTCTACACTTACTACAAAATTATTAGGATTTGAATATATTAAAAATTTATATGTGGAAGATCCTGACTTTGCTAATATGTATAGAGCATAAGAAAAGTTAGCCTTTGAGAAATTTTATAGGCATGAAGGTTTTCCTATTTAGGGAAAATTATTTATATATACCTATAAGCTCTTTGAGGTAATTGGTTGTAAGAGAAGCTTATGTGGTTGCTTTAATGGGTCATTTCAGAGTTAAGTAAATCTTAGATGTACTAACTGAACATTTCTTTTGGCCACACATGAAATGAGATGTTGATAAAGTATGCGAGAGATGTATAACATGCAAATAAACTACATTTAAAGTTTTACCCCATTGCCTGTATACCTCTTTACCTATATCTGGCTATCCTTAGTTGATTTATTTATAAACTTTATATTAAGGTTATTGTGATTAAAAAGGGGTAAGGATGTTGTATTTGTTGTTGTTGATAGATTTTCAAAGATGTCATAAAACTAATGATGCAAGTAATGTGGTTGACTTATTCTTTAGAGAAGTATTACATTTGCATGAAATGCCATAAAGCATTGTTTTAGATTATGATACAAAGTTCTTAAACTACTTTTGGAAGACTTTATGGAGTAAGGTACTAAACTATTATTTTCAACTACTTGTCATCCATAAATTGATAAACAAATTGAGGTGGTTAATTGAATTATGTCTACTATTTTGTGCGCTATTATTCGAATGAATTTGAAAATATAGGAAGATTATTTACCATATGTCAAGTTTGCATATAATAAGAGTATTTATTTCGCTACTAGCTACTCTATATTTGAAATTGTATATGATTATTGACTCCTTTGAATTTGGTGTTTATACTTGTTGATGAGCATGCTAGTTTAGATGGTGAATGCAAGACTAATATGGTGAAAAAATTGTATAAGAAGGTGCAACAACATATTGAAAAATGAACTAAGTCATATGTATCCCATTTCAACAAAGGGCGAAAGAAAGTGGTGTTTGAACCTAGTGATTAGGTTTTAGTGCATATGTGCAAGGAACGATTCCCAACTCAAAGGCGTTCAAAGCTACAACTTAAAGGAGATGGTCAATTTCAAGTTTTAGTATGAATCAATAACAATACTTATAACTTAGACCTCCCCGTTGAGTATAATGTGAGTGTAATACTTAATATTTTTGATCTTTCCCTTTTTGATATAGGTAATGATTTGAGGATGAATCCTTTCGAGGAGAGGGAGAATGATGAGAACCTTAAAAGTGATGGGTATAAGGCTTCAAAGGATGTAAAAGATTCATTACATATTCCATAAGGCCCAATACCATAAGTTAGAGCTCAAAAGATGAAAGAACCGCTAAAAGGGTTGATTAAGGACATTCAGGCTAACTTAGTTACAAATGGTGTGAATTCAAACTTGTAAAAGTGTCAAGACCTTATTAATATGATTGAAGTACTTAATGAGTCATGACTAAGTAATAACATTCACTCATAAATAGTAGTTTATTCTAAATAAATGATTATATAAAAGTGAGTTTTCTATGTAAGAATTTGTCCTAAATAGAAATTCCTCCTAAATAAGAATTTGTCTTAAATAGGAATTTATACCTCTTTAGGATTTCTCTCTTAGTCTATAAATAGACACTTTCTTTTAAGCTTTAGAACATTATACAACTTTGAAAGAAATAAAAAGTAAGAATTTTTTCCTTTGGTTCTTTCAAGAACTAAAAAATTTATTAAGAAATACCTTTTCTTATGGCATTTAACTTGACTTATCACTCATAACTCTCTTTTTTTCTTAAGTGTGGCGTCAATATCCTTCTTAAATACCTTAGGTTTGTGTTCCTTTGAATATTGAGTTTAGAGTTTGTGTTATTAATGTTTGATTTATTTTTCTTGAATATTCTTTGATTTCTTGTGTGTGTTAGGTCCTTAAACCACCTCTCTTAGGTTTTTCTCATCATTTTGCCCTTTATTTCTATTAGAATGTTAGTTTGAGTTGTGGTTAATGTAGTGTAATGATAATGGCTTAGCTTTAGGTTGCAATTTCTCCTCCTTTAGGAAATAAGAGGGGGGATTAACTTTGTTTTCTACCTTATTCTTTCTAATGTCCTTTAACTTCTATGCGAGTCCATAAGGCATCTTTCACCTAAATACACTTCTTCACTCAAGACATGATTTTTGTAAAGTCCTTTGATGGATTTTTGTTTAGTGAGTGGGTGACACGAGACTTCTATAAGTTAATATAGAAGGTAACTAAGGCTAAGTCATCTTTTAAGCCTTATATTTTTAATATTTTCCTTTTAAAATGAGAAACAATATCCCTTAAAGACTCATTGGGTTGGTATCCTTTAATTACTGCTATTAAGACTTTCTTTAACCTCTTATTGGCAACAAATTGGGTTGCAAATTATTGATTTAAAGGTTTCATATTTATAATTAAGTAAGGTGGAAACTTAGAGTATCACCTTTGAACATCACCTTTAAGTTAGGCCTTTAAGGGTGGTAGAGAATGTCTTGCATATGGTAGATTCAAAAGCTCTATGTAAGGACATATTGGCATGGAACTTAGTTTAATGATCAACTAACTCAATAGTTTTGTCATAAGAGTCAAAATTAGATATTTTGAATTTTTCTTGGGGTAGTGTGTCTTGGATTTTTGAGATAAGAAGAATCAAAAGTTACTTCATGAGGTGATGGATCCTACCTCTGTATGGTAGCTACCTAAAGTATTAGTTTTTGTATCTATTTTATTGCCTTTTTCAAAAGCACTTTCAGGGTATTTTTGGTAGGTGTGTATTTCTGTAAAGAGTTTCTTTTGACTTATAGCCTAAAAGATGCTAGTGATTGTTCTCAAAAGTTTCTTGGTAAAGAAAAAAATAATCTTCTTCCTTTAACATATCTAAGAGAAGCTTAGTTGAAATGGTACAAGGGTATCTAAGTGACATTGTTGCCAATTGTCAAATGCAAATTTTAAGGAGTTTAGGGTATGATTCTTAAGAGGTAAAGGTGGACTTAATAGTTTGGTCAAGGAGACTTCTACTTTCCTTAAGAAAGGAAACAATGAAAGCATAATGTCTTGATATGTTCTTACATAAGACATAATTGCTTCTGATAGCTTAAGAATAATTGGTCATTACTTAAGTTAAAAGAGATAATTGAGGTTTTATTATTAGTGATATTAGACAATGTAATGAGATCGTCATTTAAGTTTTAATAGGAAAAACTTGTAAGTTTGGTTGAAGTAGAAAAAGTGGTAATAAGGAAAGAAGCATAATGTCGATTCTTATAGATAGCTCTTTTATGATTAGGTTGAATTTTGATGGAACTAAATTGTAATGGTTAAGGACTAGATTTTAAGATAGGTTGAGAAAGGCTAGAGTTTGTATGGGTGTGAATGTTTGGGCTTAAGGAGTTTTACAACTTACAAGACAAAAGGAGGTTATGGGTACTAGGTCTTAACCCAATTTTAGTACTTTGATATTTAAATTAGTAAAAAATATGATTATAAGAGGACTAATATAATCAATAAATCATTAATGCATATGTTAAGAGTAATGTTTATATGATATTTATAATTTAATTTAAGTATTGATGTGGGCAGAGACATATACTTGATTGGGGGATATATGAGGTTTAAAAGAGTAACATATTTACCAAAAGGAAGGAACATTCCTTTAGACCAAGGCAATGATGGGTGCTCTAAATATGATTGGACCAAATTAGAAGTCAATTAGCAGTTTATCAACTTAATAAGGTATATCAGGGGTACTCCAAATATAATTAAATTGAACTAGAACCATATTAATAATTCATAAGAATTATCTTCAATAAATATCACAAAAAACAAAATACTTAAAATTAACTTTTAATTAGGTGAAAAATAATTTTTAAGTGAAACTTCCATTATAATATAAAATTATTTGGTTCTTGGTGTTAAATGAAAATTAGAATTGAAATAAAAATTAAGTAAAATTAAAACTTTTATAATATATTTAACTAAACTTGAAATTGAAAT
Organism: Bruguiera sexangula; assembly: GCA_020141445.1. NCBI lineage: Eukaryota > Viridiplantae > Streptophyta > Magnoliopsida > Malpighiales > Rhizophoraceae > Bruguiera > Bruguiera sexangula. Next base: position 7,540,824 of record JAHLGP010020642.1, on the reverse strand, counting down.
TAGATTTTGTTTGTAGTATTTTGTTTCAAATTGTAATTATTTAGTCCATTGAAAATGTAATAATTAAAATTTGATAAAGTTTTATATTACAAATTAAAAGTATTATTAAATTAATAAAAATAAAATATATCATATTATGTTAAAAACAATAAATTGCATAACAAATAAGATTTAAAATGTGATCTAATGTACTTAATATTTATGTTACAAGTAATATAAGAGAGATATTATTAAAAACTAAAATATTATGAAATAAAAATTAAAAATTACAAAATGAATAATATAATAAAATATGTAAAATATATTAATATTATCATACAAATAAAATTATAATAAAAAATTAGTTTTGTAGTAATAATAATAATAATGATAAAAATAATACTAACATTTATTATTATTATTGTTTTTATTATTATTCTTATTAATATTATTATTTCTTCATAATAATAAATATAAGTATTAAAAATAATAATATAATAATAATAATAATAATAATCATCATCATCATCATCATCATTTATTAGTTAATAATAATAATATTATTTTTTATTATCATTTGAACAAATATTTTATGTTAATATTTTTAAAATATCAAAAATAATAATAATTGCTAATTATTATCACAACTTTTAAAATATTTAATCTAATTATAATATACCAATATTTTTTGTTATTATTATTATTTTTTTATAAAGTTTTTTAATATTTTATTCTATTTGTAATTATTTTATACTTTTCGTACGAAGAGAGAAGAAGGAAGAAAAGGAAAAGAGAGAGGGAAGACGAAAAAGAGAGTGCGGAGGACAAAAAGAGGGAATAAAATGTAAATAGCAATTTTTATTATAAGAGAATTTTGTTAATATAAGTAAGTGAATGAAGAGAAGATTTTGTTTTTTCACTTTTGATAGAAATTATTTAATTTCATTCTTACTCTTAACTAAAATATTGGCCAACCAAATGCTCCCTACAATTGGCACAAAATAGAGGAAATCATATTGCACACTTCAGTCACTCTACCGATTATTAAATGTAATAAAATGTACTTTGACGTTTGATCTCTCGCTTACCAAAAATACATTTTGTTAAGTTTTTAGCAAAGAATTTTTAAAATAATTAAAGAATGTCATTATAATTAATATGAATTGATTAAAATGTTTCTGGAGTATTTAAAAAGAAAATTGTTGAAATTTAGGAATGAAATTGATTGTTAAATACAAACAATTAAAAAAATTCAAAAAATAATTTTGTTGATTGAGGCATTTAAGAAAAGGAAAAAGAAAATATAAAGGAATTAAAATCATAAACTTACTCAGTAATTTTACAAAATTGAATAATATGTAAATTAAAAATTAAAAATTTGAGAATTGAAAGATAAATTTTATATATCTCAAGAAAATGCTTTCATAGTATTTGGTTTTTGCTAAGGTGTTTAGAATTGTTGTAGATAGAGAAAAAAAGAAAAGGTAAAAAAATATTTATTTTGTTTTTAATATATAATTAGGAATAAAGATGAGTTTTAGAATTTTTGTTACTGTTAGTCGAAAGATGCGGCATGCTACTCATAAAAAATTGAGGGAGGTCCGCCAGCGCAGTTTAAAAACGGGATGTGAGGTGTAATTCTCTCCGCAAAATAGTTGCCACTGTCCCAGACTGAGGTATAGAATCGTCCATAGCCAAACACGCCCTTTGCTCTCTCTCCTCCGTAGCCCTCTCTGTACGTAAACCAAAAATCGTCAGATCGATCTCCATTTCTCGCGCACGCTCACTCGCTCCGCTTCGCTCTCTCTCATTCACTGTCCAGCTGTTCTAAATGTTCAGAATCTAGTACCACCGAGTATACCTGCGCCTCCATAGAGATCCGACCGTCAGATCCCGGAATGGAGCCAGACGTGAGCATCGAGAGCTCCTGCATGATTCGCGTTGCGGTGATCCCAATTGGCTCGGTCCCACCTAATGTCCTTCGGGACTATTACTCGATGATCATGCGGCAGCACACGATCCCACTGTCGGCGATCAGTTCCTTCTACAAGGAGCACCAGAAGTCCCCGTTCGCCCACCAGCCATGGGAGTCAGGCTCCCTCCGCTTCAAGTTCGTCCTCGGCGGTGCCCCGCCGAGCCCTTGGGAGGACTTCCAGCCCCACCGCAAGATCCTCTCCGTCATCGGCGTCTGCCACTGCCCCTCGTCCCCCGATCTCCACTACATCGTCGACCAGTTCACCGCCGCCTGTACAGGTTATGCTTCGGCTCTCGTCCACCGTTGCTTCGCCTTCTACCCCTGCGACTCTCAGGTCAGTTCTTGGATGCATTGACTTTCCGATACTAATTTTAGAGTGCGAAAATGAAGCTTAAATTGGAAACAAAAAATAAAAATTGTTTTGTTTTTTGTTCTTTATTTCTTCTCTTTTATTGCACAGCTTGAGGACTGTAGCAACAAGGGGGACAATCTGAGAATGTTTCCACCTGCGGACCGGCAGAAGCAGGAGATCCACTTGCAAACGATGATGCAGGAAATTGCCGCCTCATTGTTGATGGAATTTGAGAAGTGGGTTCTTAAGGCAGAATCTGCTGGAACCATTCTTAAGACGCCTTTAGATTCTCAAACCAGTCTCAGCTCTGAGGAGGTTCATTTTTAGGTGTCTCAAAGCATTTGGAATCTGCAATTTTCTTTCCTGGGATTACTTTAATATGTCCCAAGAACGTTCTCAGACATTGCATTCTGCTGTGGCCTTAATTAAATTTTTCTGGGCAAAACTGCAGGTTATCAAGGCCCAAAAACGAAGGCTTGCCCGTGCACAAAAGACGATGGGAGATTATTCTTTGCTTGCGGGATCACCTGTTGATGCTGACGACCATTATTCTACAGCTTTACAACTAGCCAGGTTGACTGGGGATTTCTTCTGGCTTGCTGGGGCACTGGAGGGTAGCGTTTGTGCTTTATTGGTATGTGCCTTTTTCTAAGCTTGGTTCAGCTAGTGAGTGTCATATGGGGTAACTTCTGTCCTTGTGTGTGTCTTGATGCACAGTTGGGTAATAGCATTCTTCAACCTAGCCTAGTTGATATTGTGTAAATTTTTGCGCAATGCATCATTTTGTACTTATTAATATTGTCAACTGTCCAGGATTCTCCATTCATGCTTCGCGCGAGATGTGATTAGTTGAATATTTGTACTGAGTGATGGGTTTTGCCTGCATGTTTTTCATGTTACATGCTCTTATGCAATTACTTATCTGGTTATCTTCCCATTGTCAGATACACCGAATGGGCCTAAGGGACCCAGCTTTAGAAGATGAAGTTAGGTATCGTTACAGGTACAGCGGTGTGATAGAGTACTATAGGAAGTCTTTCATACAAGACAATGCTCAGAGGTAATTGTTGCCTCTCTGTTCATAGACTATACAAGTCTTTAGTACCAGGCAAATGTTTGCAAATGGTGTTATGTGTTTGAAATCTGATTATACTTCACATACTGTATCTCTAAAATTTAAAGTTTACATCGTCTGACTAAGTGGTGTTAGTAAACTTTGATGAAATTTACATAAAATGCTAAGTGCTCCAAAACTCCAGCAGCTTTTTCTGTCATCATCCCTCCCTCTCTTCCTGCCTCCCCTAACTGCCACCACCACTGCCAGTCACAATAATAACTGGACCCAGATCCTGTGGGTCAATGTAGCTGCTTTTTGAGCCATCACATCAATCTTTCCCAATCTACCAGTATTTGGAGGTCCATAAGGCAAATGGCCCTTCTTCCAAACCTTTCCAAGTTCTCTGATACAAATGCTTTACCCAGGAGGGATATTTTACAATCTTTCCATTATCTCATATTCCTTAATTGGGTCAATGGCTCAGGGTGAAGTAGCAGTAAGAGGAAAATACTTAGAGAACAACACTCTGTCAAAACTCAAATACTTCCACTAGTGATGCCAAGGAGGTCTGAAGTTAAATTTGGTTATGTGCTTCTGTTTGGCACTTGTTCATTTTGAACGTGTGTCAGTGGATGTGCAGGTATGTGGGTTTGCAGGTTAGGATTGTAAAGAGAGAAGATGGGTTTTATGCTGAATGGAGTAGAGAGACTGTTTGGGTAAGAGCGATATAAGTACAAGGAAAATAGTGCGGGGGGGGGGGGGGGGGATAAAAAAGGGATTTTAAATTTTCGGGAAAGGGAAAGCAGAGATGGTTGACCTTGAAGACCTACTAAACAGACCATGAATGAACCACTGTGGTCTATTTTTGAGGTCCTTTTCACAACTTTTATGGAGGGAAACTTATGGAATATGTTAATAGTAATGCAATATAAACAATAGCTTGTGAAATATAATTTCTAAAAATATCTGTATGCAGGTTGTTATTTTAAGTTTTCTAATTTTTACTAAATGCTATGTATGATGCTTCTTATCATGTAGATGGTATTGACCACAAATTTTGTAATATTTTGAGTGCAGGGTTTCACCGTTGAGTTTTGAACTTGAAGCTACATTGAAATTAGCAAGATTCCTCTGCAGGTAAGAATATATCTACCGTGAAAATAGCATGACATGACCCTCTATGTATGGGCCTAACTTGCATTTATGTTATATGAAATTAGACTGGCTTTTTTCATGGATGGAGGTTTGTTGTAATGATTAGACTTGATTGAGAAAAGAAGGATTTGTATACATGATAATTGTTTCTGATTTCTTCTTCTTTAATATGTGTCCTGGCATTTTCTAAAGCTTACCTACTTTTCATGTAGGATGATTATCTCATAAATGATTGAGAAAAACCCTCCTAGGAAACAACTCACTTATAATTTATCTCCCTATTACGTACCAAATTACCAGAAAAAGTTGTTACATCTTCAGTACAATGTTTTTTTGATGATTTTCAAATGTAATTTGTTTGCATTATAATTTCAAAGATCATGACATCCATAGTTATGGTTGCATTTGTTTTACCTGTATTTGGACGATTGTTGGCATGATAGCTGATAGGAGTTTGGAGGATGGTAAATTTTTCCTTGGAACTATTTCTTTGAACATGCATTGATGCAATGCTGATTTATTTTTGGCAGAAGAGAGCTGGCTAAGGAAGTGGTGGAGTTGTTGAATATTGCTGCAGATGGTGCAAAATCATTAATTGATGCAAATGACAGACTCATATTATATGCTGAAATTGCTCGTTTATTTGGGACTCTTGGTTACCAAAGAAAAGCTGCCTTTTTCTCTAGGCAGGTAGCTCAGTTGTATCTGCACCAAGACAATAGATTGGCAGCAATTAGCGCTCTGCAAGTTTTGGCAATGACCACCAAAGCATATCGCATTCAGAGTAGAGCATCTTTATCCCACCACTCTTTTACACATGTGCGTATCCAAATGTGGGGACAAATTTGAAGTGTTGTGTTAGTTAGTTAATGGGAATGTTGAACTTCAGTTTTGGCATACATTAGTAATGCTTGTTGGGATGTGTCCTCTGAGTTAACTGCATTGTTCCCTATGAGAATTTTAAAGGTGATGATGAGACATTGTGAATTATTAATACAGGTGTTGGGGACCTGCTTCAGTCTGCTGATTTTGACATCCTTTTCTGGGTCGGATTTATTTCGCCAACTTTAAATAATTTGATAGAACAAAATGTAATTGAATCAAACAGAAATTTTGACTTTTAGGTTGTTCTTCGCCCCCTCATCTGTATGTGCAAATAAAATTGGATCTCACAGTGGATAGTTTGAAATTGATTGTACTTAAAGAAAGGGAACTACTGTACTTTTCTAAGCACTATATGTACTTGGTGTTTTGCCATATTTTTATTTCATTATGTTCGTTCACTGCATATTTGCTTAACTCTTCATTTATTTTCTTTATGAGTGCAGGCAGGATCAAGTCATTCTGATGGAAAATTGCATCACCAGTCGGTAGTTTCCTTGTTTGAGTCACAATGGAGCATGCTTCAGATGGTTGTCCTGAGGGAGATCCTGCTATCTGCTGTCCGTGCAGGAGATCCTCTGGCTGCTTGGAGTGCTGCTGCACGGCTAATAAGATCATATTATCCTCTAATCACACCCGGTGGACAAAATGGCCTTGCTAGTGCACTTGCTAATGCAGCAGAAAGACTGCCTTCAGGAACTCGCTGTGCTGATCCTGCATTACCTTTTGTAAGGTACTACATTGTCATTGTCTTTAGCACCTTTTTCTTCCTTTTTTATTTTTTTTTTTGACTTTTTCCCCCTTTTCTGGTGTGGTTGTCCAATCTCTTGTGCCTTTCCTTCTCTATCACTCAAAAATTTGCAGGTGAGGATCCCTTATTTACTTTGTTTGTCACTAAGGACAGTATTTGGATATCATGTTGCTTTATCACTTTTGGTATGCAAGTAATTAATTGTTGATTAGCTAATTGATTTCTTTCAGGTTGTACTCTTTTCCTCTTCATCAGTCACAAATGGACATTGTAAAGCGCAATCCAGAAAGAGAAGACTGGTGGGCTGGATCTGCTCCATCAGGGCCTTTCATTTATACACCATTCAGCAAGGGGGAGCCAAATGACAACAGCAAGCAAGGGTTGATATGGATTGTTGCAGAACCGGTCCAAGTTTTGGTGGAGTTGGCAAATCCATGTGGCTTTGACCTAAGGGTTGATAGTATATACTTATCAGTGCATTCAGGAAATTTTGATGCCTTTCCTGTTAGTGTAGATCTTCCACCTAATTCATCGAAGGTGATCACCTTATCTGGAATGCCAACTAAGGTTGGGTCAGTGACAATTCCAGGTTGTACTGTTCACTGTTTTGGTGTTATTACTGAACACCTTTTCAGGGATGTTGACAATCTGCTGCTTGGTGCAGCACAAGGTCTTGTGCTCTCTGACCCCTTCAGATGCTGTGGGTCTGCAAAGTTGAAAAATGCATCTATTCCCAATGTTTCTGTAGTACCACCATTGCCATTACTAGTTTCACATGTTGTGGGTGGTGATGGTTCCGTAGTTTTATATGAAGGTGAACTACGTGATGTGTGGATTAGTCTAGCGAATGCAGGCACAGTTCCAGTTGAACAGGCACATATTTCACTCTCAGGAAAAAACCAAGATTCTATTGTCTCAATACCTTATGAAATGTTGAAGTCCATGCTTCCTTTGAAGCCTGGAGCAGAAGTGCTTCTACCTGTGACTTTAAGAGCCTGGCAGCTTGCAGGGATGGACACTGATATATCTGCTGCCAAGGGCACCTCTGGGAACATGGGAAAACAGTTGAAAGACAATAGTGGCCCCACATTGTTGATTCATTATGCAGGTATTTTTGTTCAAAAGAGCCATCAGTACTGTTAAATGCACTCTCTCTCTCTCTCTCTCTCTCACTATGTTCTGTCATGTATCAAACTGGAGGAAAGAAAAATTTGAAAAATGGCTAGTGTAATAGGCTAAATTGTGCTTTTTCTGTGTCATATTGTCTGTCAGGTTAATGTGCTTCTTCTGTTTATGGTATACTTTTATGAAGGAAAGACTTTGTCATCTTATTGACTTCGGTACTTGTATATAAACTGGTAATCAATTGGGTTTGATTGAGGTCTTCATGGTTTCTCTATCCCAAGTGGCATCGTGAACATCTTATGCATTTGTTTTACTTTTATTTACATCTTTTTAATTACTGCCTTCTTCCTTATTAGCATTAATTTGAATTATTTTTAATGTCAATGATGGTCAAATTTCAAAAAATATTTTGATTTCATTGTCTATCCCCTTTTGTTTTTGTTTATTAGGGCCATTGACAGATTCTGGAGATCCTCTAGCGAAAGGATCGACTGTGCCTCCTGGTAGACGCTTGGTTGTTCCATTGCAGATATGCGTTCTGCAAGGATTGTCTCTTGTCAAGGCTCGTTTACTTTCAATGGAAATTCCTGCACATGTTGGTGCAAATCTTCCAAATCAACTATCTGTGGAGAGTAGTCCCGCTAGTGAAGCTATTGCTTCCCAAGTTAAGATGGATGGACTGGTAAAGATAGATCCATTCAGAGGAAGTTGGGGACTACGTTTTCTAGAACTAGAGTTGTCCAATCCCACCGATGTTGTGTTTGAAACTTGTGTCTTTGTCCAACTGGATAACAATGAGGATAACCTTTCCGTTGATCAGGTTACTACTGAATATGGTTATCCAAAAACAAGAATCGATAGGGATTATTGTGCAAGGGTACTGATACCACTGGAGCATTTTAAGCTGCCTATTCTTGACGGTTCTTTTTTCATGAAGGATTTTCAACAAGATGGCACTGCTGGTAGCAGAAGGTGGAGCTTCTCAGAAAAGAATACCAAGGCTGAACTAAATGCTTCTATTAAGAACCTGATTTCCAGAATAAAGGTCAGATGGCAATCAGGACGGAATAGCTCTGGAGAGTTAAATGTCAAAGAGGCCATACAGGCAGCACTTCAAACATCTGTTATGGATGTACTCCTGCCTGATCCATTGACATTTGGCTTCAGGCTTGTGAGAAATGTTTTCTCACAAGAATCTGTTGCAGATGATAAAGGATCTAAAGGTTTCATTTTGGCTCATGAGATGACTCCCATGGAAGTGCTGGTTCGCAATAACACCAAGCAAATCATCAGGTTGAGTCTTAGCATAACATGCAGAGATGTGGCAGGCGAGAACTGTGTTGAAGGCACCAAGGCAACCGTCTTATGGGCTGGTACATTGTCCTTGTGTTGCATTTTCCATTTATTTAGAAATTAAAATTATAGTATTTGCAATACCATATCTACTTTGGATAATATAAGATTATATAAGTAAAATGCAAATGCTTCTCACAATTCTAGTTACCTCCTAACAACTCTTTAAGTACCAGTGACGTGGGTAAATTTGTAATATGTTGGCAGGTGTTTTGAACGGTATTGCAATGGAAGCTCCCCCACTTCAAGAGTCTAAGCATTCTTTTTCTCTGTATTTTCTTGTCCCTGGTGAATATACTCTGGTAGCTGCTGCTGTGATAGAAGATGCTAATGATGTCCTTAGGGCTCGTGCAAAGAGTGATTCACCTGATGAGCCAATATTCTGCCGCGGGCCCCCATATCATGTTCATGTTGTTGGCACTGCATGACCATTCAATCCACAATGACGTGAACTGCTTCTGTTGAGCTATTGCATTTTGTTTTTAGGTTTTTCAATTGCTTTTGGGGCGGGGGGGGGGGAGGGGGAGGAAACTGGGCTGCTCTATTATTTTCGCCTGTAACCTTGTTCCTCCTAACAAGTTGGTTGTTGTATATTAAGAATTTCAATTCAACGCAGTTGCAGATCCATTATTCATTTAATCCCTTTATTTTTTTTTTCCTTCCCTTTTCCTTTTGGGGATTGTGGGAGCTTGTGCTGGAGGCCTGGAGGGGATGAACAATAATTTCCTTCCGTAGTCGTTTTAAGATTGGAAGTTGGGTGCGGACATGTGTATTGCAATACTATTGCATGACAGCATGGTTATGGTTACTGATGTCAAAAAGCCGGGTTATAGTGACTCCCTGATACACGAGTCAAATGGAGTACATCGGCACTAGCATTTCTCGAGCTGTATGTTTTTCAACTGGGCTGTTCGTCCGTGAATCGTCTGCTACTCCAGGAAAAGTTACTATTAACTTTAATGGATCGAGGTCATCCAGAAATGGGATGCCAAGATTGACCAAATTACTGCTTTTTAAGTGACTCGCAGTTCCAAGTTGGAGACATTTTCGGCCTTCCCGACTCACTGTGATGGGGCATTGCATTTGCAGCGTTCTACGAAAGGAGGCTGAAGACATTCGAAACTATGCGTTATGCCATATTTGAATCAAACCAATCATAATGTTCCTGGATGTCCACCTATTTCTTCCGTAAAAGGAAGCTCCACGTTGCCTCGTTATCCTTTTTTTCTCTTTTTTCTTCGTCAAGTTGTAGCGAATTCCACGACTTTTAATTGATATTTGGGCTTTGCAGAATCGACATATGGACAAAATAACTTGTATTACATTGTGCTTCCACGGTCAACTTTTGCAAAAATGCAGTCTCGAAAATAGTAGAGCTCCGTGCACGAGGAAATCTTAGGTCGCCACGCGTGACTGCAGATGCGACACGTGTGGGCCTTCTCAGATTTCCTTGCTGAACTGACATGCCCGTCATTTCCACTATTATTCGCACGGTCCTCGCCGGAGCACCTTTTTTATTCTTTCTTTTTCTTTTCTTTTTTTTTTTCCTAAATTGTTACACCATTTTTAACCGTCAAAAAATTTTATATGAGGAATCGAGAAAATTTTTTCAGGAGGACTAGTTTACACATACAAATATAACAACCAGTGCTAATTATTCCATTACAATTGCTCTTTGCGAATTTTCATATTTGGAAAATTTTAAATGACTTTTTATTTTCTATACTATTAAATATATTTTTTTTCTACATGAGTAACCATACAATCACTAAACCATTCATCTCCCTTGCAATTGTGCAATCAAAGCTAATATTTCATTGCAAACAATGCCTTTCCTCTGTAGCTGTTGCAACCGGTAGAATCAAAGCCAATTTCAAAAGCAAATATACTTGAATATACAATATATCTCTTCGTCTTGACTAACTTCTGTAAATGATCGCCAATTTCTTTCAAATCTGAAAACTTAATATATGCCCCAATATACATAATGTAACTCTCAAGTTGGTTATCAAGTCTCATGAGATCCGCCAAAGAAAATTCAAATGAATAATGTTGAGCAAATTGAATGCGTTTTTGCTTATCAAAAGTAGCAAAAGAATCTTCTTTTTGGTTTTCTTTTTTGGATTTAGACATGCTACATAAAGGAGTAACTCAATGTTGATCTCCATGGACCGATCATTGATTTCACAAAGTCATCTGTCAATAACTTGATAAAATAAATCTACTTGAAAGTGATGCAAATTTGAAACTCGTTCAACTTTATGCCTGGATTGTCCTTGCATAACATAACTATCACTCATAGCAGGATTGACAATATTATGCTTGCTACAAAACAAAATGGGTTCATCAAGTATTCCATTCATTCTCTCTCATTAATGGTAATCGTTGCCTTTAGATTTTCAGTTGTGTCATAGCCTTAACAATATTTTGGTCACGTCTTTGTAGCGCTTGAGATAACTCAATAGTGATTCCCAATATGCTTTTCATTAAATGCATGATGAAAACAAATTCAAAAGATTGCAGCCTATTCGACAAGTTACATGCTTCAGCTCTTTGTTTAGAGGTTAGGCCACTCTCTTCAACAAATTCAAGAACTTCAATTAAAGATGAGAACATTGTGATCAAGCACAACAAAGCATTATAATGTGAACCCCATCGAGTGTCTCTTACTCTTATGAGAATGATATCTTGGTTTAAACCGTCACCACTAGAAATTTCATCACTTTCTAATACTTCAGTAACCTTCCTAATATGACTTTCTCAGATAAGGTCTCGTAGTTTAGAAGAAGAGCCAGCCACATTCAACAAATTGGCAGTAATGTTAAAAAACAAACACGCTTCTTTGCAATCTCTACAAGTGCTAATTGAAGTTAATGTGCAAAATAATGAACATAATAGGCATACTTGTTTTTCTCTTTTTCAGGATCAAAGCTTTAACTCCGTTGAATTCTCCTTGCATGTTGCTAGCTCAATCATAGCCTTTTCCACAAATTGTTGAAAAACTCAACTCATACTTTGCTAGTAAAGATTCCAAAGCTTCTTTCAATGATTGAGTCATGAATAACTCAATTGTGCGTCCTTCTTCATTAACATAAGTAGAACAGTAGCCATTTGCTCGTTAGTCATTTGCAAAAAAATCATCTTCAAGACATCGATAATAGCCTTTGTCATTTCAGTAGTTGCAACATTCATTAACACAGGTTTTCTTTAAAACCTAATTGATGACATCATTGTGAGCAGGTAGAAAGTGTAAAATCTCAAGAAATTTTCCTTTATTATTTGAAAATTTAGATTTATCATTCCCACAAAAAGTTAGTCTTTGCAATAAGAGAATCAAATACAATCAACTTTGCAATAAAATGAATTCAATAATCATAATTAACTTAATCATATTGTTAAGGATAACTTCAGTATGTTGCCTTTGTTTCATCAATGCCTCACAATTTCCCCATGCTTGATTATGAGCACTATTGGGTCTCCAGTATGATCTTTCAATGAGCTTTTCCTTTTTCCAATTTGAAAATCCTCCAATAGTAAATGTATCACCACCTTCTTGCTCTCAAAGATAAGGTCTCATAAGATAATGACACAAACGAAAAGCTGCACCTTTTCATACACTACAGCTAATAACCAAATTCTTCAAACTACTTCGATTAAAACTACGATAAGTCTTCCCAAAAAGTTTTTGAGAAAATTGTGCTTCTTTGGTTGACAAGGACCTTTTTGTAAATAGGCTTTTCTAAATGATAATTTGATAGTTTTGGTCATTTTCTAGGATCAGGAGGAGGATTTTTCAAATTAGCTTTTACAAATCTTTTCTTGGAATTTGGTCCTTTAGTTGATTCATTTGACATCCTATTTACAAGAAACTTGTCCATAGCAAGCATAAAATTTGATAATATACACACAATTAGTTATCTTCCCACTAAATTTTCTTGAAATTTGTATAAAATAAATATATGAAATAATATGAAAAAAGAACGAGAGTAAAATCACAGATTTAACTATAAATCAAAAGAAAAAAAAGAGACCAAACCTGCAGCCTTTTTAATGAAAGATTAGATCGGACTTGCTTTTTGTGTATTTAGTTAAGAAATTGTCTTGATTTTGATCTCTTACTTATTTCTATGAATTAACAATGTCAATTTGTGGGTTGCTTCTATCTTAGTCTTCATATTGTTTCTTTGTTGTGTGTTTAACAAATATGGTGATTTGCTTTGATAATGACAGATCAAGGAGAAGAACACAAGAAGGGAAAAGAAGGGGCAAAAAGTAAGAAAGCAAGGTGAGTTGTCGTGTTTGGTTCTTTCTATTTCTTTTTTGACGCTATGAAGGGTCATAGTTATTGTTGGCTTTGTTTTTCTTATCTCTTGTTTGATGCTAAAGAGGATTGTAGGACTATAACTTATAAAAAGAAGAACAAAAATGTTAGAGAGTTGCAGATTTTGGATGCAGCAAGAGATACGAGTAATGTGGCCCGTCAAATGTATGCAATGTTTAGTTCCATGTAAGATGCTGTATGGACAATAGAAAGAGAGGGAAATGAGAGAGGTGAGGGAGAAAATGTCAATGAGATGGAGGCGATGTGAAGAATCAAGGGTGGAATAAGCTAAAGAAAAGAAGCGAGAATTTTTCTCTTCAATCTAAAAATATTTTTGTCCCCAACTATCACACAACTATCAACCAAACGTAAATTGTGTAGAGAAGTCAAAAGAACTAGAGATACAACAAAGAGGCATGAGTTAAATGAGCCATTGAGTTGGCTATGAGAAGGGAAGTATGCGTAGTCTCTTCAGGTGAATGAACTATGTATTTAGATTTATTTACTGCAAAATAATATCTTCAAGCAAGTTTGTTAGAAATTGCATTTAGATGTTGACTAAAACAGATGGATTAAGAAGTTGATTTGAAGGTTATATAGGGAAATAGATCCTATATTAAGTATGATAACCAAAAGGGACAGAAAAATGTTTGTGGAAAATTTAAGTTAGGGGAGATTGCTTTGCCAAGAATAAGTGTTAGAGAGAGATTAAATCGGTCTTAGAGGAAAGAGGTGTTGTATGAAAAGGTGAATAAACTTCTTTCAATGATTCCAAAGCTTAGAGGAGAGAGATTCCAAAGCTTCTTTCAATGATTGAGTCATGAATAACTCAATTGTGCATCCTTCTTCATTAACATAAGTAGAACAGTAGCCATTTGCTCGTTAGTCATTTGCAAAAAAATCATCTCCAAGACATCGATAATAGCCTTTGTCATTTTAGTAGTTGTAACATTCATTAACACTAGTTTTCTTTAAAACCTAATTGATGACATCGTTGTGAATAGGTAGAAAGTGTAAAATCTCAAGAAATTTTCCTTTATTATTTGAAAATTTAGATTTATCATTCCCACAAAAAGTTAATCTTTGTAATAAGAGAGTAAAAAACAATCAACTTTGCAATCAAATGAATTCAATAATCATAATTAACTTAATCATATTGTTAAGAATAACTTCAGTATGTTGCCTTTGTTTCATCAATGCCTCACAATTTCCTTATGCTTGATTATGAGTACTATTGGGATAGGAAATAGATCCTATATTAAGTATGATAACCAAAAGGGACAGGAAAATTTTTGTGGAAAATTTAAGTTAGGGGAGATTGCTTTGCCAAGAATAAGTGTCAGGGAGAGATTAAATCGGTCTTAGAGGAAAGAGGTGTTGTATAAAAAGGTGAATAAACTTTTCATTTGAGTGATTATTTGCTACAAATGGGAGATCCAATTAGGGTAAAAATGGTTAGTAATAGGAATATTATTGGCAAATAACATTTATGTATGAAGATAGTGAGGCATTATTAGAGCATTGAACAAAGGTTAGACATTAATGAGGCACTAAAGATAAAGGGAATGAAATGTTTATATTGAAAATCTAATAGAAACTAATGATAAAAAGGGTAATGGAAAACAAAGGTAGACTATATAGAATTTGTAAGGATGGGAAAATGGTAATTAATAACATTAGTGAGAATGTATTAATTTAATGATATTAGTAGGAAGGGATAATATGTTTGAAAGTGTATGCTATTAATTATGTTTGTGTAGATGATTATGAAGTAGCTTATAAGTATATTGGTTATTGATTATATTTGTTTTATGCAATGCACAAAGATTAGATCATTGAACAAAGGTTAAATGTTAAAAAGGTACCATGATAAGTAGGAATGTAAGAGATTTAATTTTTGATGATAAACTAGTACAATTTGTCTGAACAACTGAATGAAATGGTTTGATTGAGCATATCACTGCAACAAATGATAAAGAGTGTATTAGTAAACTAAGGTAGCTTTGTAGCATTATGAGCAAGTAAGAATGGTAATCAATAGCATTAGTGCTTAAGTAATAATTAATAGATAAAAGGAAAATGTAGGAAAGTGTATCAGATTAAATTATGTGTGAATGCAAGATTATAAAATGACTTATAAGTTTCTTAGATTTTGATATCCATTGTGGAATTAATGAAATATAATGAAATCTTTAAATTGTTAATGTAGACATTCAATAAAACATGAAGATAGGTTGGTTACTAGAAGAGTCGAATATGATGTTATAAGTCTTAGATAGATGGGAGATGGTGATAATAGTGCTATAATGTTGAAAGAGAGTGACAAGACAACTCAAAGTAATATAGAAGTGCCGATAGTAGGCATGACATTTTTGATTGTTGATAAGGTATTAGATTTTTATAAGAAATATGTGTGAGCATCTAGGTTTGGAATAACAAAAAGAGGAGTTAGAAAAGATCAAGTAACTAGGGAGTATAAGTACCAAATGATAATTTGAACTAAAGGTCAAGAGCATAGGGGTAAGGGTAGTAATATGTTGAAACAGAGGGGTAGTGCCAAGATTGAATGTGATGCTAGAGTGTGTCTAACAAAGATATTAGGTATTTAGACAATGAAAAAGGCCATCTTACAACACAACCATGTTTTTAGTTCTTTTGGTTTCGTAAGGCAACATTATGAAATTAATGATCAAATGAAGAGATAGAGTTTAATGATATTTTAATAGTTTATCCTTTAAAAAATGTTAGGGCAATTATAAGTAAGGTTAGAGGTCATATAGAGATGTCATGCTTGAAGTTGGATCTAATAAATCATTTGAATAGAATAAGGTGGCTTAAATTGGTAAAAAGGAATGTAAAAACAATACACCAACTTTTTATGAGAATGTAAAAGTCAAGGGAGGATTTTTTTTTTTTGGATGCTATTTAGTTGGATAATGCGTTGATACTTGAAGCAAGGAAATGTATGAAAAGTTTGGTAATGTTGTGACTTTTGACATTACATACCTTGTGAATAAATATAATAAGTCATTTGCATCATTTGAAGGAGTAAACCACTAAGACCATTCCATTATGCTTGGTTGCACTCTTATTAGTAATGAGAGAGCAAAGATGTTCACTTTATTATTTGACATGTGGTTGGATCACATAGATGGATAGCATCTAGGTGCCATTATCACAAACTAATGTTAAATTATTGGCATATATTGTGTAAATTCTTTAAGAAGATGGGATACACGGAGATTCTTTGATGACTAAAGAGTTTCAAGACTAGTGGAGAGAAATGTTAAACAATTTTGAGCAAGTTGAACATGATTGGCTATCAATATTATTTGAAAAAAGTCATATCTAGGTTATTATATATTTGAAAGGTAGTTTTTTGGCTAGGAATGTCATTGATGTAATGGAGTGAAAGCACGAATGCTTTTTGTAATTAGTATGTACATTCACATAGTACTTTGAAGCAATTTATAGACTAATATGAAATAACCTTGAAAGGAAAAATAGTAAAGGAAAGGAAGGCAGACTTTGTTTTAACACACATAAATACCTTGTGTTACTAGATGGCTAATGGAAAAGCAACTGAAAGCATGTTACATAAACAATATTTTCCAAAAGGCTTAAAAGGAGTTGCCAAAAATTATGTATTATGACATGACAGTATTGCGAAAGGAAGGATATGTGGACGAGTATGAGTTAAGAGAGTGGATTTCTATTAAGCACATAAGGAGTCGTTGTTGTGTATATAATATTATATATGATGGCTATGGTGATTACATTAGATGCAATTGTAAATTATTTGATTTTAAGGCTTTACTATATAAGCACATTATGAAGGTTCTCATTTTTAAGGATGTAAAAGTTGTACCAGAAGGTATATATTGAGGTGGTGGTAGAAAAACATTGTTTGACATCATAACAAGATAAAGATAGGTATAATTAATGAAAATTTAATTACTAAGCAATGGAGAGTTAGGGATTTAAAGACCATATTCTACTCCTCAATAGACAAGGTGGTAGATTCAGTTGTTAAATTTAACTTCATGAGCAATAGACATAGAGAACACCATTGTGAGCTCAAAAATTAGACATTAACTGGTGTGACAGTTCATGTAGAGAATAACATTGGTAATGATATGAGTGTTGATATAAGTAATGCAATTGACAATGAAATCAATCCTATATATGGAGACCCACAACAAGTTAGAATGTAGGGATGACTGAGAGTATGAAGGATGGTTTCTAGAAGAAAGAGTAAAAGTCACAAGCAATATACAAGTCAAAGTGAAAGAGAAACTTAAAATTCAATAAGAGATTGTATTGATTTAACAACAAGGTTGCTTATCATGCATATGCCTAAAGTATTAGGAAGCAAAATATAAGTTATTGTTCAATCTTTTTTTTTTTTTTTTTAAAGTGACCACAATTTGTACAAATTTGTTAATGTAGGTACATGATTTGAGTGCAACTCAAATGTTGATATCCCCATCTTCAATACGGGGTGGAAATCGAAGTAATTATCATATGTGGCAAGTTTGTATGACTACATTTTATTACTAGTTAGAACCATATAATGATTAAAATTTTCAATGCCTCTTCCCTTTATAGATGACCAAGACATTAAGGTATGATGGATCTATAATTAAACTATTGCAAGTAGTAGAGAATTATAATATTCATTATGATTCATATCATGTTTAATATTGCATAAGAAAAAAATAGAAGGAATTCCAACAAATCATAAAAATTATGTTGTGTTAGATTTTAAATTTTGATTAGTACTATATGATTTGCTGAATCAACAATAGACAGAAGGGATTTTTGTTGTAGATGTAAACATCTTCTTTGATTTACCATCTTTCCATTCTATAAACCTTAATTTGACATGCCACAAACATTTATTATTAAAAAGGAAGTTAAAATTTAAAGTTGCAGTTTTAGTTATATATATGTTAACATTTCTTACATTGGTTTGAGTGTTATATGGAAAAATGGAAGAAGAATTTTGTGTTTGTGGTAACAATGTAATTATGTCTTCACTGGAGTGATTTACGATGATGAATTATATACATTTTATGCATATAATAAATTGAAAAGAAAATGGCATGAGACTATTAAAATAATGCCACTAATAGATTTAAAAAGTAATCTTTGAAGTTTGAAATTGACATATAATATATATTTTTGCATTTACTTTTGATAATTATAGATAAGTAATGATATGTTTTGCTTGACATGAATATACGATGGAGAATAAATAAGCAAAAATTTAAAAGTCATTATAATTGTTACTATATAAAATAAATACATTAGCTTAATTACTGTGAAAAGTAAATTGAATATAAGTTAACCAAGTTAACCATAGGTATATGTAGAACTTAATCACCCATAATACAATAATCTAGTATGTAGACCATTATCACATGTAGATGGAAGACATTAGGGCAAATGCTACCAATCAAAAAGAATTTTTAAGCAAAAATTGAATTGAAATCAAAAGTTTGCTCCCACTTACAAAATAATCTTCTCTCCACTTAGAATCATTTTGTCCTTGCTTAACAATTTGAAAGGGCTAAATTGACTAATTTAAAATGTTCAACTATTTCACATGATTATAGGTTATATTAATTCTTTTTAAATTTTGGAGGAGTTAAATTAGCTATATCTATTAAAATTTAAATGAATATATCCATGTTTTTAGGTTTGAACCATAAATAATTTAACTTATACATGTTTGATAGAAATGTATTCATATAATTTAATATAAGTTCGTAGTTATACAGACTTTAAAAAATTTATTCAATTTGAAATGATTAAATTGGTTGATAGCTATCATGTTTAAAAACTAAATCAATCATTAAATGATAATTATTTTGTATATATAATAATTTTGAAACACGTACAAATGAAACATATTTTCGTCAATATGTATATATTAAGGTGCACTTTTTTGTTCAAAGAAATTGTAATAAAATAAAGATGATTATCTCTTTGGTGTCAAATGAAATTTGTAAGTTAAACATAACTAATATATGTAAACTTTGTAGTAACTAATTATCTGCACTTTATTTGAGCTTTTCATATTTTTCTTAAATAATTTATGCAAAAAGTAATGTTAAAGTTTTTTTTTTTAATTATTTTAATTTTGATAATAGTTTTTGATTCTTTTTTCAACTAATTCTATTAATGCTAATCATTTTTTAGATGATGAGTTTGCATTAGAATAATATATTTTTCATAGTTAACAATTTTAATATTATTTTATATTTATATTATTTTAAAATATTCATTATATTAATTATATTCAAACATACATTATAAATAGTAACTCTGAATTTGCAACTGGAATATAATGACTAATTATTGAAAAAAAAATCTTATTAAGTGTGTTGATTAGAAGGAAAATAAATAATTGGTACCAAAAAACATAATAAATCAGGTAACTTATAATATATCTCGGCATGAATATATTTTATCACAAATTTACATGAGTATACAGTAATTTATTGAAACAACTTGTTATTAGACCAAACAAAAATACCCATGATAAATGAATTAGATAAAATTGCAATGGAGTTAGTTAGTTAGATGAATATAACATATTTCTTTGTAATAGTAAAATTATAATCAACTTAATTATCAATTAATTAGTTGTTTATTTTAAATTTATGTACATGCCTTTGTCATAATCCATTTAATACATATACCTATTATAGGGGACAATAGTCTTATCCCTTTCTAATTATACTTGTTTAGATACTTATCTTTAATATCATGTGTCATCCTAGTAATAGATGCAAACTTATAATAAAAAAATGATCCAAACACCTCTACATGGCCATTTCCTATCTATACAATTTACCCAATGTTATCTCTTGTTCATTTGAAGGTCATAATTCTCCATTGTGATTATGACTATAAAGATGAAGAAAGAAATAATGGGAGATGCAAACAATGTTCATTTGAATAGAAGTTGCCTTTGCAAAAAATCTAAATTGATGCTTTATTCCTCCCACATTAATAAGAATATGGGTTGTTAATTTGTCCAATATGGAACATTTGTAAAAGTTATGACACATAATAGTATTTGTTGTTTTTTTTATTATTATTTTTATCCATGTGATGATACTTAGGATTTTCTTGAATGTTTGGACATAATTACATCAATGCATGCCAATTATAGGGTGCAGATTATAATGGGTGTGGATTCTATTGATTGGTTGATGAGTTTGTAGATTGTACTTGCAATGCAGGACATTTCCAGGTTTGAATTTCATTCTAAGAGAGGAATCTAAGTTGAAGGTTTCTAACCTACTCGAATTTGGTAGTTATCATCCATTTCTTTGCAATAAATTGAATATATTTTTCACAAGAACTTTACTTTAAGATAAGTTATTGTTAAGCAAATAATAGGGCTCAAACAATGGTTGTAAGTTCTTTTTTTTTTTTTTTAAGGATTGATTGTTTAAATGAAGAAAATGATGATATTTCAAATTCTAGTGGAATGGTCAATCACATTACCCATCCTTAACGAGATGTTATTGATATCATTGGTGATCTTACATCTTTTAAAAGAGATTGTGCAAGGGGATGGAGTAAATTAGTGTTACATTTGGGATTATAGGAGTAGGTTGTAAGAAATAGTAACAACAATGGCATTTGTATGTAAGGGATCTTTGTATACATTGTGTTTTCTTCTTTGAGTTATCTCGATAAATATTTGAATATGTGTTACTTCATACGATATATGAAGAAGTGCATGCAATTTTGATTAAGAGTGAATTTTTTTTTTACATAAGGAATTAATTTTGTTGCTTCTTTAAATGATTCATTAATGTACTAAATTTGAAGTAACAACTAAAATTCATTAGATTCCTAACTTGAATGATTTGATTCTATGTTTATAAGTTTATATCTGATATTGGCCTATTACCTTACAATAATCAAGGGTAATTGTATATAAATCAACAATGTTGGTTTAGTAGACTAAAGGGGATTTTTATGAAACAACACTATATAATGAATTTTCCTATTTTCTTATAGAAAAAGTGATCTAATTGCCAAAATTATAATTTTTATATAGTATATGTATTGTATCGAATCGATGTGAAGGACATTAGCAAGCGATGTTTAGCAAATTGTATTTAAGGTTACCATTATGTAGCAAATAAAACATGTTAATATTAATGTGACAAAAGAAGACATTAACAACATTAATATACTTAAAGGAATTGCCTTATTATGTTTGACATCTCAAAACATACATCATACATACATGGGCCATAAACATTCAACAAAAGGAAGGTATACCTTAATAGCTTGGGATCCATCATGCATTTTTAAGGCCACTCATTATAGTTGTGGATTGAGACATTTTAGTTGGATTTGTTCCCAAGGGTCCAGTAGGTAAGTTCAAAGCATTAACTCTTGTAGTAGGGCCACTAACACTTATCCCTTAACCCAACCTCTGGGCAATTGTTGATTTTGTAGGGGTTCTAAATCTTGCCTTGTAATGCATGGGTGG
The DNA here is from genome assembly GCA_020141445.1 of Bruguiera sexangula. Classification (NCBI taxonomy): domain Eukaryota; kingdom Viridiplantae; phylum Streptophyta; class Magnoliopsida; order Malpighiales; family Rhizophoraceae; genus Bruguiera; species Bruguiera sexangula. The sequence continues at coordinate 7,519,350 of JAHLGP010020642.1, read as the reverse complement.
TGAGCTAGGAATTGCCTTGCCTAATGCACACCTATGTCCTTTAGTAGTCCAATAATCAAGGTTCATATTTCAACTCTCAATGACAATGCCTTATTCATCATGACACAGTATATTTGACACCCTTTCCCACTCATTCACTACATCTAAAGCTTGTATCTACTAGGCATTCTTGCAAATAAATGATAATGTTGATATTGTGGATTAGTACAATGTAACATAATTATTAGTATACCTACATAAAACATCATTGAAAATAATAATTTTGTAACTTTATAAAATAGAGCTAATTAAATGGAAATCCATTTTGAATTGAAGTACTTACCTTCCTTAGGTGGTGTAGGATGCTTTGGCATGATATTCCAAGGAAATTTGTGGTGATAAGGGAGATAATTAGGCAACTTGGTTACTAGTATGGGTTCGTGCAACCTTATCTTATGGGCAATGATCTACTTTAATTACATATTTTCCCATGTCATTTCATGAAAAGTTGAATTGCATCGATATGTGGTTAAACTTCTTTATTTATTGTATTATTATTTAAGGTTAATGTTCACATTGTTACATGTTGTTTAATTTGCTTTATGAAGTCACATCAAATTAACACAATTCAATATGAATTTGAATATGAAGTATTGTTCAAAAATAGGTAATCACCTAAGAAATCCCTTTTAATCCCTTAAAATATTAGGGATGCATGCAAAAAGAGTTATCATGTGTTTATAAGGATAATTATAAGCTATATAAAAGGGATGAGAATTATGAATTAGGGATGAGATGCATGCATTAGTCATAATGGTGGCCTACCTTATTTAGTTTTCATCCGTCTTTACAAACATTTATCATTTGCATTTAATGGGAATAATTTGTCTATTTTAATAAAGACACCTATATTTTCCTTTAATAAATTATTTAATTTTTAAGCACACAAGTTCATTATTAAGTGTTATAGTTGTTACTTATAATTATGTTTCATTGAAGAGAATAATTTTTGCAACAGTCATGTAAGGAGGTAAATTTTCTAAGATTGTTTATTGATGCAAAATTAGTTTTTTTTTTTTGGTCTATTAGGCTGTGAGTTATATAATAAGGGTACTTGATCACTATAAATCTCATCCTCCTCCCAAGATTAGAACCTAAGACCTTTGGATAGAAGTCTAAGTTTTAAACGTTTGTGGTGTCCTTTAAGGGACAAAAATTGGATATTGATCTCACCTCAATTCATTCCAAGATCTTTTTATTGCATATACTAGTCCAACCTAGTTCACTTAAATGTTATACTTAATGTGCTTGTCTGTAGGAGGGTGGGACATTTATAATACTAAAATGATCATTCATTTAAATACATATGACATCCATCAAATTTTACTCCATCATTGGTGTATTTATTAGATTAGTGTCTTAGTTATTATCATATTGCATTGAGGGTGCAACATCTTGAGTCAACAAGTCCATTGTGATTAGATATACCAAGTTGATAAAATTAGCTTAGTCATTAATGATACAAATGATATGAAATGTAATTATTAATTATTGCTTAGATACAATAAATTAAATTAGAAGCTTCCAAGATCTTTTTGTGTAATTTGAGATCATATTATTATGTTTGAATGTATTTTCATGAAAAAAAAATGTCTTTATCTCTTTTTTAATTTTTGAAGCAATATGGGGCAATGTTCATTCCCATGTATAAAGAGGTCACTTTATTTTGATGACTTCTTAAAGCAATTGATTATAACATAAGTATTATTTTGAAAAAGTTATCTATTGTTCCAATAACATAAATATATATTGTAATAAATAATCTATTAGCTTTATCTTAAAGTATAATTAACTAAGCAAAGCTATGTGTTAGCCCTATTATATATTCCTTATGTAATAATGCCAATTATGTTTATGAGAGATTATCATAATCTAGTAAGGGTATATCTTCATATTGTGTATGGTAACAATATTTGGAAATTACTTTAGTTTTTGCAAAGATGGAAGCAGTTTGTTTACATAGTTTATTAGTGGACAAGCAACCAACAACATATATGATGGTATTATGTTTACATCATTGCTTTAAGTCCTCCAATTAGATCTAGTTTACATGTCATTGAATAGAGAACAAGATAAGCTTAACAGTGCTAGGGAATTCCATCTACATTTCTAGTTAATAGTGTTAATGTAAAATTTAAGCATTGGACTATACTTCAATAAACACCACCATATTTATGTCTTAATAAGTGAAGATCTAATATATGATTTTGTCTTCAGATTTTGAAATAATATAGAGCTCTAACAAAAAAAGTATCATCATCAAATTTATTGTAATCAATTATTTACAATGAGGTGCCAATAATTAACTACATTGGCTTACTTTGTATCAAACACAACTTTATCATCCCTATTTATTTGCATTGTGATTAATGCTAATCTTATTCAACTTGATGTGCACCTAACATTTTAGAAAATCCACTACTATATTTTCCATACTCATTTAATTAATGGGAAGTACTTAATAGTTACCATGTGACCTTAGTGTTACGTAAGGTAATCATAAAAAATATTTGTCACTACCATAGTGAGTAGTTAATTAGACAATTCATTATATGCTTTGGATAAAAATCACGAGTTGATTACTAAATTTATGGTTAGCACTTGAGTTTATGTAAACATAATTCCTTAATTCATTCAAATATCATTATTTAAATCATTATGTAATACAAATATTTCTACCTATCCTTACAATGTTTAAATTGTTTGCGTGTGACTACATTATTGATGGTGACCATTCTTGGGAAATGGGCATATTTGGATAGTTGATTATGAATTGTAAAAAGGTTTTCCTCTAAAATATTTATATTAAGTTAGATTCAATATCATTAATTTCAATTTTGAACAGTTGCTTTTTTGGGTTATGTACATCTTTTTTGTATCATTTTCCATCAAAGACGTTTTTCAACACACTATCAATCTAGATAACATTTTCAGAATAGACATTCTAACATTATTGATTGACTAACAACAACAACCAAATGATGATAATCAATTGAATTATAATATACATTTTTAGAAAATGCCCTTAGGCAATATAGCAATAGTAAAATATGTACCTACTTAATTTTATTATTTTAATCTATTAGACGTGTCACAATTATCCATGAAAAATCCTATATATGCTGATCCTCCACATTACACAGCATTCAAAAATGATATTGAATAAAAGAATATTTGATGCAAAACCCACTTTCCCTTTCATCTTGTTTACTATCCATTGTCAGAGCATCAGTGCACTGAAGTTGATGGAAAGAAAGTGTCTGTAATTATGGTATACTATGTAAACCTCAATTTTTGCATTAGTTGAGAATGAATTTGACATGGTTTCACTTATACATCATTGGTCACAATGACGCAAATCAATTGATTTCCAATGGACACATAGACGGGCTGATTGGCCACCTGCACAAGTAACTAAAGATGCAGATCCCCTGCTACATTTTCTTTGGAAGGAGCTATAAAAGGGTTAAGGCAAAATAATTGAGCTAGAGGATGAGATTGTTAAGTTAGTGGTTTGGTTAAAGACTAGGAGTGTTCTTGAAATTGTTATAATGTAGGGCATCTTCGAGGACTATTGGTTTCTTTCGAAGATTATAGGTTGAGGGTTGAATATTTTGGGACATCCTGGGGCTTTTAGGTTAGTCGACATAATCCACCAAACTGCCCGCCCAACTAGTAATGCAAAGGAAACCAATGAAAATTTTAAATAAACGTTGCTTTTTGATTGAAATTTGCATTAAGCTTTACGTGGTGGGAAGGATGTACCATGTGTGACCCTCCACATGGAACTTCTTGTCTTTTTGTACAAGTAAGATTGCGGTGTCATTGCATGTTTATTTATATGATTCATTTCTCACGTGCTGTCTTAAACCTATCTTTTGTTCATTGCGCCAATAACATTACGACTTAGAATTTTATTTATCAACTGTTAGTTGCAGTTGGTTTACCATTCATCAAAAGAGTGCGGTGTCATTGCATGCTTGATTTATGTGATTTATTTCTCATTTGCTATGTTAACTTATCCTTTGTTCATTTTTGCTGATAACACTTTGAATTAGAATTCTATTTATCAACTGTTAGTTGCAGTTGGTTTAGCATTCATAAAAAATGTGCCAACTATAACTAAAGGTTAAGTTTCAATGATAGGGGTCGGCGTCTAGTCTTCGTGTCTAATTCTTGTGGCTACATAATTTTTTTGAATGTCTTTTGGTACAATTGTGTCTAATGATTAGTGTGAAGCTAATTAGGTACAAATGCGTTGTATATAGATAGGACTTTAAACATACATAATTAGAACTACCATATCTAAAAACTGTAACAAAAAGTAATAGAAAGCCACCAGGTTCGTTAGATAGATTGGGATGCTGGTGCAAGAGCCTTGACAGTGGGGTCTTCTTCTTCATTAGGACTGAAACAATCTGTAACTAGTTTCCTAATCTCAGATAGGTGCATGAAACTATTCAATATCAGTCACATAGTGTCTTTGTGAACCAAGTTAACTTTGTTCAAGATATAAAAGAGGTCTACAGTTTCATCCTCAAGCATTTTTTCCCTCCTTCTCGAACGTTGGGGTAGATTTCTCAAAGCATTGTTTTATTCTTGTTCCATCTCATTGAAATTTTTAATCTAAGGTTGGCCCACGTGTACGCCTCCTTTGTTCGACCTTTGTACAGTAAAGACGCTGTCGACAACATTTCCATGACCCATTGTTAGTTGGCCTTCTTAGGTAGTTGCAATGAGGCCAGAGGGAGCACTGTGGAAAGTGAGAACAACATAAGCTATCATTTATAATGGCAACCATACAATTACGTAACTGTTTTTTCTATAATGTTTAATATTCACATATTACAAGGCTTGTATGCCAAATACGTACTTCACATCCTTGTTTATAAGAGCATTGTTTGCCATTGCCTGGGGTTGATAAGGCATCTTATGTCCTGCGTGTGTTCTTATTACCCTCCTTGAACTCCCTTTGTTATTGGGATAGACGCAATTTATAGTGATTCCTTTTACTCGTATTGAAGTATAGTAGCTATTAAATTGGGCTGCTTCGATGGGACTTTTGATGAAGACTAGAACTATCCTGGATGACACAGTCTAACTGTTAATGCCACGGTCAGCAGTAAATACAAGATTACCTCAACGTTTTTTGAGAATACTTGTACTTCAAAGCAGTTTCGAACCAAAATTGCATTTGGTTACCCTTAGGTTAGTCCAATTAGCAAGCGTGGTTTGATTTGCTTGATCCATGGAATATTTTGGTTACAACATATCATAGCAGAGTCAAGTTAGCAAATGAAATGGTTGAGCAGTATTTTGGTTACAAGTCATTTATTGCTTTATCTTATGAAATGTTTTGTTTCATGTCTTTTAGGCACGTATTGGCTTTATGTGCCTTTATCGCGCGATGTCAAATATCGCAAAGTGAAATCTCATAGGGTTTTATTAGGTAAATATGGATCTATACAGTATCTAGTAGCTTATCATGCCATGGCAATTTTCCTTTGTAATAAGTTACCCGTTGATAAATTAAATTAACGTGAATGAAAATAAAATTTCTAAACAAGATCATTAAGTAGTTTAATTTTGGATTTTTGAAGTCCACATGCAATAAGCTTCGAGACTAAGTAAATATTTGTTAGTTGTGCGGTAGGCAAAATGCTCATAACTTCAACAGAGAACCCAAACAGTTAATGGCCATGTCAACCCCTGATGGAGAATCCCTACGTATGGTTGATGTTCAAGTGAAGTCCCATGGACTAAAAATCCGAAAGTTATCCAAATTATTATATATTTTTTTCAACAGACAATCCTTGTAGGTTAATGTCTAAGTCAAATCAGAAGGAGTGGTAATTGTAGTGGATGAACCAAAAGTTAATTATGCAAACATTAAGTAGAGAATCCCAACATCATGATGTTAAAATTGATAGATACCATCCTTTTCCATTTTTTTATCTACAAGACTATCCCTTGATGTCTAAGTCAAATCAGTTGGACTTTTAGCTACAACATAAGATCCAAAAGATGCTTCAGCAGGCTATCCCCAAATGTCTAAGTCAAATCAGATGGACTAAGAAGGCTAACAAGTTTCTTAAGAAAACAATTGCAGTAGGGATTGGCCTAAAAAGATCCAAAAGTTTCATCAGCTAACAATTGATTTCTTGTCAAATTAAATCAATTGATAACTGCAAAAAATGGTCTAAAAGCTTCTTTAGAAGGCAATTCCATAACTGCAAACGTATTAGTCAAAGCAAAGAGGTTAAGTAAGAGGGTGGACAAAAAACAAAAACAGAAGATCTTTAATTGTAAAGGAAAAAAAAACTTCATTTGGATTTGGTCTATTACTGCTCTATTAAGTTAATTGAATGAATTAAATGTCTCTTAAGATCTTTTGAAAAAATTCTACAAATCAACATGTTGCGGCTTCCAATAAGTAAAGGAAAACCAAGGCAAATGGAAAGCAAATCATGGATACTTTCCCATGATCTCTCTCACTCTCTAGTAATTACAAAATACATAATCCATAAATGCTATTGTGTTTGTCCATAATAAGTATTTGATGAGAAAATCACTTTTTTTAAAAAAGTTAATAACAAAATTAGCTATGAATAGTTCTTCATTTTAATATTATGATCAAGTGAACATAGAATAGCAGTCAAATGAATATATTGAAAGAATTGATATTAAAAAAAGGGTTCATTTTGATCGAGTAGTTATGTGATAATTCCCATCTATTGTTGGTTTATTTTTCAATATCGTAGGAAAATATATTTTCCCTTCAAATATAATAATTTTAAAGTTTTGAAGAGAAAAACAATGCATTCAATGTCGTCACCTAGGTAGCTATGTAACATCGTATAGGTTACTGTATTATTATAATAAGATTGTGGTGATATGTTTTGTGAAACAAATCAAGTGAAATTATAGATGTGATTGACAATCATTAAGATGATCGCTTCATATGGTAAATTACCAAATGAAAAGAATCAAAGTGATAAAAATATACCATGTGAAATATGACATTGAATTTTTATAAATTATCATGTGGGGTCTTTGAAAATCAAGACTGTGAAAGCATGCTATAATGGATATGGAAAAGAATACCTACGGCTAGGCATTTATTATAATGTTAATCATATTTCTTGGCATTTTAGTGGCCTTTTTTTTTCTCTTATATTTTAAGTTTTGTAGACTAAGATTGACTATCTATATCATGCATTTGATGATACTATGTATTCAGCCTGGAGTGTTCAAAAATCAAATTTCAGATGATTGTTTTTTTTCAAAAGGATGTCAATTAGATGAATACTTTAATTTGATGAATATGGAAGCATTAATAATAAGTCATTTCACCCATTCATACAATAATTATGATCAATCCGACAAAAAAATAAAAAACCCCGAATCATCAAGTTATATAAGTGGTATAATTGGCATTTTATAAATATCAAATTTATCTCTCTATTTTTTACTCACGTCTAGACCAAAAATACTACTTTCTCTTCATTTTCTTTCCCTTTCATTTATAATTTATCCTAACAACTAATAAGAAAATCATTTTCTTTCTCTTCATTCTCTTTCTCACAACTTTCTATGAGACCCCACTGGAATCCAAGCACATCATTTGATGCATTGCTTTGATTCAAATGTGAGAGAAAGTTGTGAGAAAGAAAATGAAAACAAAGAAAAGAATTTTACTATCAATTGTTTGGATAATTGATAAATAGGGAGAAAAGAGTAAGAATGGAAAGTATAAATTTTTGTTTTCTTGTATTGAGGAACTAGAAAGAAAGAAATTTGGTGTTATGAAATGATAATTATGTTTATCAATTTATTTAAAAAAATATAAATTAATTTATGTTTATAAAAAAGTTTGATCAATTCATATAAAAAGGATTTTCCATTAATTAAATACTTGAAATTTTTTCAAAACAAAAATACTTTTTTAAAATTAAAGAGATGTTTGAGCAAGTCGTGCCTTTCATTTATTATGCAGAATACATTTATTTCATAAACATAAGATACTAGAAAATTATCTTGAGCTACAAAATTATGTGAAGCAATAGTATATAGAGGTGAGGGCATTTTTGTACTTACATGATTAGACTGTCTTTAACTCCAATTTTTTAGGGCTTTTCTCACCAAATCGGAGAAAAACGTTTTCTAGGGGCCCCACACTTAATTTGCACGTACTATTCTCGCCAACTTCTTTCCCAACATGTCCACAAATGACAAAAAGTTCTTATTTCCATCTCTATTATTTCTCAACACTTTCTTTCTTATCCTTTTCATGCAATCCAAACACACTATCCAATGATCATTTACATTTGCTTTACAAATGTTATTTATATACTCCATTATAGCTAAATTTTCCTAATTATAGTTTTAATAATACTACTATATTTGTGAATCACATGTGACGGAAGTATAATTGTAATGTCTTAGCCACTTGACATTTTTAGTAGACAAATTCCCAACTCACATCAAATTGAGAACTAAAACAAAAGATCTGATACTCTTCTACAAGGGCTGTCTTTGATTTGACAAACACTTTTTAGAAAAGTAACTTTAATGGTAAGCAAAATATGTAGCTGAACTTGAAATGTGATGTGGTTTAAGCATATAGTCGGGTGAAATGCATCTTAGTTACGAAATACAACAAATACAATTTAAGCAAATTTGTCCAACTCATTATGTCAATCCCTCCCTAAGCTCACCATTCATAAATTACTTATCAAACAAACCACACAACATGCATCAACAAAGTTTCATCCAAATCCAACAAGTGGTGTCAAAACACTCCCGTAAACAACAAAAAACATCATCGTAAATAACTTTAGAAACCTACAAAAAGTACTATACATAGTCTTAAGCTTATCTGCATCATAAGATATATAAATAAGCTAACAAAGACATTATCCTAAAGTTATTCGGTTGCATTTAATGTTTTGCATTGCTGGAGCACTATGGTCAACAAATTCATTAGTCCGGCTTGGTCTCTTGTGATCAATTGCCAAATAGTATCAATGCACGTGAAGAAGATTTGGACAACATAATAGTGAATGCCACGCTTCAATTGTGTTATGGTCGTGTATGATCACCTTCTTAGGTGCCAAGATATTCTTTAGAAGAAACTCTACTAGTGTAGTCAAATTATGGTTTGGGTTGGAACTCAAGCCTTTGCCAGAAATCTCAACTGTCTGCAAATTTGTGCATAGAGTACTAAAATCTCTCTCTTTGTACTTTAAATCCCTATAGTTGTCATCAAATTCATCGGGTTATTCATTGTTTGTCGAAGTTGCAATTTGCAGATAAATATTAATGAGTCCATATTTATGAGAAGATTTTAAACTTACTTGCTTTAAGGACTAGTACTTTTTTTGATAAGTTCCCTTTTTAAAAAATCATTTATCTTATTTTTGCGTATTTTCAAATGCCTTGGTCTCATAGATATGAGTTTGGTTTTGATTGGAATCTGACTTTAATTAAAAGTCACTTTGTAACACAATTTTGCTATATGTGTTTTTACTTTAGAATGTTCCAAAAAATCGTAGGAATTTTTGAGAAAATCATTAGTTCTAATCTTTTCTATACTTATTGTATTTTTACTTGAATAATAGGAATATTAATTTTTTCATGTAAATATTCATTGTTTTACTTCAAAATGTAGAGATTGAATAAAATTTTCTTTTCTTTTAATTGTTTCTTGAAGTATACATATCTCTTTATATTGAGGAGTATATATAAATTTAAAATTGATAAACTTTCCATTTATTTTTCAGTAGATACCTTGATTACTAATCTTTTTTATAAGATATATGTAAAAAAAGATTTCCCAAAATTATATTTTGAGATAGGTTTTTAACCAGAAGAAAAAAAATTATAATATAAATTTCCTCATTACAAATAGTAACTTATGACAATTTGTATTTTATAATAAGTTTATTTTATCAACAGTGTTTAAAATGTTTATAATTTTTGAAAAGTATTTTAAAAGTACTATATCTTCATTAATACAATTCATATCTATACGTGAATCAATTAAGACAATAGTAGAAAGAATATATTCTTTATTAGCTACAATTGCAATTTTTGTGTACCATTTATGGGTAATAACCTATTAATTAAGTTAATATATCAAAGAGATCCTAATTCCTCTTTAAAGAGGTATTTTGTATGCTTGGAGGGCTTTTTACCTTTTTAGATATTTCTTGTAGGCCTATAATCCTTTCTTTTTACTTTTTAATTTCAAATTTCAATAGATTAATTTTAGTTTTAAACTCACTTATAAAAGGTTCAAATTTTTTAGCTTTTAAATTAGGTAAATTATCTTTGATTCTTTAAATAATAGTTTTTAAACTGTAATCTTCTTCTAGTTCTCTAATCTTAGCATCATCTTAAGTCAACCTAAGATATTTTTCTAATTGGATCTAATATCTTATAAATAAGATTCAAAATTAAATCATCATCTTTGTTTAAGATTAATAAGCTATTACTTTTACATATTACTTGATAATAATTGCATTTTTCATTACAACTATCATCTGAATTAGTACCTGAGATAACTTCTTCCTTAAGAAAGTCTACTTTTAGATATGATTCTTTTGAATCACTTTTTAATAAGAAAATATACATTAATAACCTCTTAAGCTCTTCATCTAAAGATAACTTTTAAATTTTTTATTTCATTTTGCACTTATTAAAGTAATGTTCTACCTCTATGCATTTATAACAAATTATTTATTTATTTGTCAGCTAGGCTTTTTTTTTTCTTTTGTTTTCTTCTCTTTTGAATAAAACATTTTCTTTTGAGATAAAGGTTTCTAACCTTTTCTTCTGATTTTTCTAAGATAATTTATAGGTATATAACTCATTTATTTATAAAAGTCTCCTAAAACTCTTTTACCTTAAACTTTATCTTTTTGTCCCTACCTATACAACTTAATTTTGTTATAGAGTTTAACTTCTTTAACTACCACTTCAACAACTAGTTCACCATAAGTATAATTATGATAATCAATTACTCTAGTATGATAGGATTTTAACCTATTCTTAACTTTTTCTATAAACAGGGTAAGTAACCTAGTAAAGAATTTTTCTTTCCAAAAGATACTCTACCTATCTTCTTTAATGAAGACTTTAGAAAAGAATATGTCTTTATACTACCTAAAATGGGACAGATTTGAGCATTTTAATTTAATGAGTTAGTTATATATTTTATTTATCAATAAGATAGTTATATCAATAAAATAATTGATAATTGTATATATTATTATATAAATACAATTAGTAAATTGAACCTTGTTTTATCTTTATAACAAAAAAAAAAATTGAACTTTTACTTCTTTAGTTAAATAAGAATCCCACAAGTTTTAAAATTATTTAGTAAATCTACTGGTTATAAATTTTTCTATTTAAAAGTCAGAATTACCCTTCAATTTTGTTTTGATTGCAAACATCCAATCAAGATTCTATTATATTATACTGCTTCCGTTTTACTGAATATAATTATTTTTTCGTTCTTTGGATAATAAGTTGACCAGAGTTAGTTTAGAATAATATAATTTTGTAAGAACCATATTAATTGTCATTTTGTTGATATTCATTATTTCCTTCTCATAAGCAGGTGATTAATTTTTTTGTATCAAATTTTATTATGATAAGAATATTTCTTGTATTTTATCTATATATTCTAATTTTTTCTTCAGCTTATTCTTCATCTTTTTTAATTTGTTCCTCTTTTCTAAAAAAGAAAAAAAAGGCTTCTTTTTCTTTTAACCCAAGGTTCTTGAACTTTTTGACTATTTCGTCAAATAGTTTTGTCTTCTCAAAACTTTTACTAGTCATATTATAGCCTACTTCTTCTAAAGATAAGGGTTTAAATAAAACTCCTTGTTCTACTTCTAGTTTAATTGGAAGTGTTAAAGGTTTAAAGAAATTTCTTTAATCTTTTCTTTACCACGACTTAATTGATTACTTATTGACTGAAGATATAGATTGGTATAGTTTCTTTGCTAATTTATTGCATTAGTTGTAACTTCAACCTTGCATAGAGAGGCTATAACCTCACTATCTTTATTTTTAGATTTAAATTTAAAGTAGGAGGATGGATAGTACTAACCCTCTTTGCCTTTTTAGTTATGTAGTCTTGATAAGTTTTTTTGAGAACCATACAATCCTCCAAGGATGAAAAATTAAGGAAAGATTTCTTCTTAACCTTATTAACCTATTTTAAGTAAGTATAAATATTAACTCCTTTTATTACACTAATATATTTTTTATAATGTTTACTTTAGAGATGTTATTCTTTTTGGTTGAAAGTGATAAAAAAATCTTCCTTTTATATTACTTTCTGAAGAGTAAAATAACTCTTTTACCTTTTTTTAACCTTATTTATGACTATAAGAATATAAAGACTCCTATTCTCATCTTAATATCCCATATTAAATAAAGAAAGAGATCTATACCTAGAAACTTGACTGGAAGTTTTTAGTGGTTCATTACCCATCGAAGTAATAATTGAGTGAGAAAAGTCAACTTTGTATTGTGGTTGACTAACCTAGTCTCTAATTCTTCTTATACTTTCCAATTCTATAATAAGTATTAAAGAAGTAGAATATCTATGTTTAACTTTTTCTTTTCCCTTTTCAAGGTTTAACCTTATACTCTGTGATAGAGAAAATTAGATTTCAACATCTTTATCTTTGTATTCAATAATCACGTCCATTTATTTATTCACTTGTTTAACAAGTTCAAATGCCTTTACTAGAGTCCATCATTTAGGTAATCTAACTTAATCCTAAGTAATAAGTTTAGGAACTAAATATTAACTTTAGATCTATTAGTCAAAAATAATGTTATAGTCCCTTTATTAATATATTTCGAAGGAATTTATTTGATTCTTGAAACTATGATATTCATAACTTTATAATGAATCTTATAAATAAGAATCAAAATTGTTAAAGTGGGCATCATATCAAATCCTTTTGCTCTTTATGTCTAAATATAAAGCATGCATTAAATTTAGATTTGATAAGGATAATGTAAAGTTCAAAAAGAAAGAGAACCAAATAGGTCTATCACTTAAATTTGATTCAATTACTCTTAATAAAGAGTTATAGAAATGATTATATCTCTTATCCCAAACACAAATAATAGTTGAGTTATTTAAACCTAATATAGTAGCAGGTCTTAACGTTACTTAAACCATCTTTATATGAATGAATTTATATTTCTATTGATGAGAACTAATAAGTTTTTGTGATAATAAGAAAAAATCATTGTAACCTTGAGTTAAGGGCAATGCTTCATCTATAATTTTGATCATATAATCAATTTTTGAAAAGAAATTTCACTATTTATAAATGTAGAAAGATGGGGAAGAAGGTAGAGTTAAATTTTGAAAATAATTATTATCTAAATTTTCATTAATGCTTATTTCTTTATTTTTACTTTTACTAAGTCTATTACTCCTAAAAAGCTAATTATGTCCTAGTTTATTCGTACTTCATAATATCATTGTCAACAAATTATACCATTGCTTTTCAACGCCTAACCACAACTTACATGAGCAATATAGACAACATAACTTGGCGATTCAATTATAAAAGAAAGATATAGTTAACACTTTCACTAGCAACTAGGCTATGATACCATTTTATCTAGCAAGAAAGGTTAAATGCTCTTAAATGTTTATAGTGCATTGGGCTAGTAAAGAAAATGAACTAATCCTACCTTTTAGTTGTGCTTAAGATTCTCAATTAATATTACTTATTAGATATTATCCTAAATAGATAGTAAATTTTAAGTAATGAATTATAAAGCATGAGAACTTAAAGCATGAATGAAGCATTGATGAATGTTATTGAGATGTAATGGAAATATAAAAAATTATTTAAATACCAAAGGGTATTATCACTTGTAAATGAGATTGCACGGTGGTTAAATCCAATTTTTACATTAGATTTCTCATGTGCCAAAGTTTGGCAAAATTTGGTCTTTATCATAATCCTTCTTGATTTGGATCATAACTCTTATGATAATAGTATAAATGTTCAAAGTGATGTCATTTACTATAGCTCTTACCTAATAAATTCAATTGTATGGATAATGAAGTTCATAATATTTATTACTTTTCTTCAATTACTTTAACTCAAAGAAAGTATTAATGTCAACATTTAGTTTGGGAGTAAGTCATGTTAGGTAATAAGGGATTGAAATTTAAACTACAAAAAAGTCTATTAGAGTTACTCACTTATGTTGATTCATTTATAAACGAGTATGACCTAATTGAAAAAATAAAATAAATTTATTTAAAAGGGAATTACAATTATATTTATATTAGTATCAAAAATTCATTTTCATATTTATGAGCTAAGAAATACAAGGACTAGGTATTGGACTCATATTTTCTTTATATTTATAGATGACTTTAAGCATTTGGTCATTTATTAAGATGTATATATCAGTGTATTAATACTATTAATAAGTTGAACTCCTTGTTCTATCTTTATAGCAAAAAAATTTTGAGTTTTTGCTTTTTTAGTTAGATAAAAATTCCACCAATTTTTTAATTGTCTAGTAAATCTACTGGTTACAAATTTTGCTATTTGAAAGTTAGAATTACTCTTTGATTTTTCAGCAATTACAAACATTAACATATAATGAAGTATAATAAGAATTTGATATTCAGACATCTCATCAAGATTCCATTCTATTATACTACTTCCATCATACTGAATATAATTATATTTAAGTTATTCTTCTATAATAGGATGACCAAAATTGGAATAGGATAATATAATTTTGTAAGGACCTTATTGAAGGCCATTTTGATGACATTTATTATTTCCTTCTTATAAGAAGGGGATGGTTCTTTTTGTATTAGATTTTATTCTGATAAGAACATTTTTTATATTTTATCTATATATTCTTTAGTTTTTTCTTTACCTTCTTCTTCATCTTCTATAATCTATTCCTCTTTTCCTAGAACATAAGTTTCCTTTTCTTTTAACTCAAGGTTCTTAAACCTTTTGACTATTTTGTCTATTAATTTTGTCTTTCAAGACTTTTACTAGTCATATTATAAGTTACTTTTTCTGAAGATAGGAGTTTAAAAAAAATTGTTTTTTTTTTCTAATTTTAGTTTAACTAGAGATTTTGGAGCTTGTAAAGAAATTTCTTTAATTTTTTCTTCAACATGGTTTAGTTGATTGTCTATTGATTGAAGTTAATGATTAGTATAGTTTCCTTACTAAATTACAATAGTAATTGTAATTTTCACTTTGTATGCAGAGGTTATAACCTCACTACCTTCAATTTTTAGACTTAAATTTAAAGTAAGAGGGTAAATACTAATAAATCTCTTTCCTTTTTTTGTAATGTATTCTTGATAATTTTTTTCAAAATCCATACAATCCTTTAAGGATAAAAAATTAAGGAAAAGTTTCATTTTAACCTTATAAACCTTTTCTAAGTAAAAATATCAACTTCTTCTATTTCATTAATATATTTTACGACATTTACTCCAAAGATCTTGTTTTTTATGGTTGAAAGTCATAAAATATCATTTTTCTTTTATAGTATTTTCAAGAGAGTAAAATATCTTTTTTACCTTTTTTTTCTACCTAATTTATGGTTGTAAGAACATAAAGACTCCTATTCTCACTTTGATAACTTATATGATAGTTGTTAGTGAAAGTGTTAATCATATCTCTATTTTATAGTTGAAACCCCAAGTCGAGTTGCCTATGGTGCTTGTGTAAGCGATGCTTAGGCATTGAAGAGTGGTGGCATAAATCATTGACAATGATACTATTGAGTATGGATAGGTTAAAACCTAACTAGCTTTTTAAGAGTAATAATCTTAATATAAGTAAATATAAAGAAATAGTTATCAATGAAAATTTAGATAATAATTATTTATAAAATTATACCCTATCTTCTTCCTCATCTTCTCATATTTATAAACAAAAAACTTTATTTTCAAAGACTGATTGTGTGATAAAAACTATAGAAAAAAAGTTGCCTTAACTTAAGATTACAATGATTTTTTCTTGTTATCACAGGAACTACTTAGTTCCCATCGATAGAAATATAAATTCATTCATTTAGGGATGGTTAAAGTAGTATTAAAACCTATTACTAAATTGGGTTTAACTAAATTAGCTCTTATCTATGTTTGAGATAAGAGACATAATGGTATACATGATTCCAAATTGGTTCTTTTAGTTTACAACCTTTACATTATTCTTATTAGATTCAAATTTAATATATGCTTTATATTTATACATAAAGGCCAAAGGATTCAATATGATGCTTGCTTCAAAAAAATTGATCTTTATTTATATGATTCATTATAAGGTTATAAACAAATTAATACTTTTGTTATTCAAGTAAAAATATAGGAAGTATAGAAAATATTAGAAAAAATGGTTTGCTCAAAAATTTTTACGACTTTTTGGAATAGAAAGAAACACGTAGTATAATTGCTTTATGAAGTGACTTTTAATGAAAGTCAAATTCTAACCAAAGCTAAACCTATTACTATAAGACCAATGCATTTGAAAATAAGAAAAAATGACGTAAATGCTCTATTAAAAATGGGACTTATGAGAAAAAGTACTAGTTATTAAAGTTGTCTTGCTTTTTATATTGAAAATGAAGCTAAATTAGAAAAAAGGCATTCCTAACTTAGTAATGAATTACAAGTCTCTAAGTAAGGTATTAAAATGGATTACATATCATAGATCTAATGAAAATGATTTGCTCAATAGGCTTTATGAAACCCAGATATATTCAAATTTTGATATGAAATTTAGGTATTGGTAAATCCAAATTCATGAGAAGGATAAGTATAAAACAACATTTACGGCTCCATTCAAACATTATGAGTGAAATGTAATGTCGTTCAGGTTAAAAAATGAACCCTTTCAATTTTAAAGAATCATGAATGAAATATTTAATACTTATTCAGTATTTATAATTGTTTATATTAATGATGTATTAGTATTTTTTAATACTATCTAACAACATTTTAAACATCCAAACTCTGTTTTTTCAAAGGTTATAAAAAAGATAAGTTTAATAGTATTTGATAAAAAAAAAATGAAGTTATTCCAAACTAAGATCAGATTCCTTAAGCACTTCATAGAAAATAAAACTATAGTTCTCATTAATCGAGCAATTGAATTTACCTCTAAATTTCCTTATTAAATAAGAGACAAATAACAAATATAAAGATTTTTAAAAGTTTAAATTATATTTTGAAATTTAATAAGAACTTAGTTTATGATGCTAAGCTCTTATTTGAAAAATTATAAAAAAAAAATCACCAAAATGGATGAATTACCATATAAGAGTAGTTAAGAAAATTAAAATAAGAACCCAAGAATTGCCTTGTTTGACCCTTCCTTATCTTGATGTCTTTAAAATAATTGAAATAGATGAATCAGATAAAGGATATGAGGGTATCCTTAAACAAAGGATTAAATTAAAAGAACAACTTATGTGTGTTACCTCAAGAGTTTAGAAAGGAGGTAGAGTTAATTATTTTATTATTAAAAATAAAAATATTAGTAATAGTATTGTATATTCAAAAATTTGAAAGTGATCTATTAAATTAGAAATTTCTCTTGTGCATTGATTGTAAAATGGCTAAAGACATTCTTACTAAAGATATTAAAAACATTGTCTTTAAACAAATCTTTATTAAATGACAAGGAATTTTATTTATTTTTAATGTTGATATCGAGTTTATTAAAAGAACTTTTACTTTTTTTACCAAATTTCCTAATTTGTGAGTTTTTTTCCATAGAACCTCTATATGAGTAAGTGTCCCTTAATACAAGGACCTCAATTCCCAATTAAGTTGGTTATTTCACCAGTAAAAGGGGCATATGGATCAAAATCCAAAGAAATTGATAAACTTTGACGTGACACTTATGAGTAAGCACTAGATAAAACTTTAATATATCCTTTGATTCCAACACACATGGATTTTTTATATGTTATTAAGAACAACTATGCTCAACTCTAACCTAATAAAGTCCTTAAATTTTATCTTGAAGATGACATGTATCCTTATACTAATACGAAGGATTGCCTGTATTATCAATAGATTCTTCATGAAACAAGTTCTTTGATTATTAAACCCATTAAAAGAGGATCAATAATAGCCTATCACTTCCAAGACTAGGCCTATGTCAAATTTAAAATAATAATAAAAAAACCTTATTTATTCAAAAGATTAACAAAGCGATCTCTTTGGTTATAGGGATCTAAAGAATAGTTGAAGGTTAAATCTTAAAATTATTTTGATTATATCAAAACTTAGGAGATACCCTATTATATGAAAATAGGTAAAAGAAATTTAGTTAGTTTATTCAGATTCATCTTCCAAATGATCCAAAGAAATTTTTTAACTAGTTTTTAAAACTTAGTTCTTTAAATAGGGATTACATTACTTAACCTTACTCCATAAGGTAAGAACTATTTATAAACAGTTTTGTGAGAAAAATGATGTGATTAAAGACCCATTATTAATGTTTGTCTCAAGATCTTATGTTTTATGAATTATAAAATGAGATTATACAATTATGGCAAATCAAGCAAATGTGTTAGATATAGACATTAAACATGTTCCTTGGTTAGCAAAGAGAATTAATATCCAATGGTGGGAAAAATTTGTCTTCTCTGATGATGAAGTTTATAAAGCCGAAGGAGTTATTAACATAAATGGTCCCAAAGCTCCACCAATGTCTATGCCATTTAGTGATTCAGAAGAATTATTGAAAGCTTTAATGGAGTTAGTATCTAAAAAAAGATTATTAGACATGGTGGCCTTACTACTCTAACCAAAGATGACCACATAAGCAAGTTAAGTCAAAAATAACCAAGGCCACAATAATGATGACATAATGCAAGATTCACAAGATCCTTTTGAGTTGTGAAAATGACGAAATTACTTTCAATCAAAGAAAAGTAGAGATGATTGATAAAGTAACTTTTATTAAAGCCACTTAAAAAAGAATAAGGAATGAAGGATGAACAACGTTTCAAAATAGATTCCCTATGTGTCATAGGTCGTTTATTACCTTTTCTTAGTATAAATAAGCCCCTCGAATGCTAAGAAACTTAAAGTCTAATTTCTTAGTTTTTTCTAGTTTCTGTAAGTTCCTTTTCTTGTACAATATAAGCTTGTATCAACAATCATGGTTAAGTGAAAGCTCATTTCCTATAAGTCTTTTATGTTTTCTTTGTTTAATATTATTGCTTAATTTGATTACATACTTAAATTGCTCGCTAGTTATATCTTTGTAAATATTTCATTATTTGATTCCTATGTATTGCCAGATAGAATGATATCAAAGCGTAGTTGTTAATGAAAGTGCTATTCATATAAGTTGTGGTCTGTGTTACTCGTGTAAGCCATGGTTAGGCATTGAAGAGTGGTGGCATAAATCATTGACATTAATACTATGAAGTATGGATAAATTATGATCTAATTGCCTTTTTAGGAGTAATTGTCTTAGTTAAAGTAGGAATAAAGAAATAGTTAGTAATGAAAATTTAGATAATAATTATTTATAAAATTAGATTTTACCTTCTTCCTTATCTTCCTATATTTATAAATAGAGAAGTTTCATTTCAAAAATTGATTATATGATAAAAATTATAGAAGAAATGCCTACCTTAACTTAGGATTATGATGATTTTTTCTTGTTATAAAAAAAAAACTTATTTGTTTTCATCAATAAAAATATAAATTCATTCATATAGGGATAGTTTAAAAAGTCAAAGAAGTCAAATTTTTCCTATCATTAGATATTAATCCTCCTTGCTAGCTAAGGGATATGTTTAATGTTTACATCTAATACATTTGCTTATTTTGCTATAATAGTATAGTCTTATTTTATAATGCATAAAACATCATACCATAAGATAAATATTAACAATGAGTCTTTAACCTCATCATTTTTCTCATAAAAATGTTCATAAACAATTCTTACCTTATGAGGTAAGGTTAAGTGATGTAATCCTATTTAAAGAACTAAGTTTTAAACCAATTAGAAAATTTCATTGGATCATTTGAAAGATGAATCTGAATAAACCAACTAAATTTCTTTTACTTGTTTTCATCTGATAAAACTCTCTTTCAAGCTTCGATATAATCAATTCTTTTAGATCTCTATAGTCAAAGAGATTGCTTTGTCAATCTTTTAGATAAGAAGTTATCTTATTTTAAATTTTCCATAAGCTCAGTCTCAGAAGTCATAGGCGATTGTTGATCCTCTTTCAATAGTTTCAATAACCATAAAACCTCTTTCATGAAAATTTATTGATAATACGTGTAATCATTCATATTAGTATGAGGATAAACGTCATCTTTAAGATAAAATCTGGTGACTTTATTAGGTTGAAACTAAGTATAGTTACTTTTAATAGCACATAAAAAATTAATGTGCTTTAGAATCAAAAGATATGTTAAAGTTTTATCCAGTACTCACTCATAAGCGTCACTTTGAAGTTTACCAACTTCTTTGGATTTTGACCAAAGGCCTCTTTTACCAGTGAAATAATCAACTTAGCCAAGGATTGAGGTCCTTTTATTAAGGGCTAGTTACTTAAATAAAAGTTCCTTATAAAAACTTACGAGTTAGAAAGTATGATAAAGAATTAGAAGTTGCTTTAATAAAGTCAATATCAAAATTAAAAATAGATAAAATTCCTTACCATTTAGTAAGGATTTGTTAAAAGGTAATGTTTTTAATATCTTTAGTTGCCTTAAAATCAATGCATAGACAAAATTTTTGATTTAACAGATTACTTTCAAATTTTTAAATACATAATACTATAACTAATATTTCTTTTGTTAATAATAAAGTAATTAACTTTAGTTCCTTTCCAAATGCTTAAGGTAAAATGAATGAGTTGTTTTTTTGAATTAATTTTTTGTTTAAGGATACCTTCATATCCTTTATTCAATATGTCTATTTCGACTATTTTAAAGACATCAGTGTGAGAAAAGGTTAAACAGGGTGCTATAATTTTATCCATACGTTCTAGCAAATTTTTTTTGTAATCTTTCAAATAATGACTTAGTATTATAAGTTGAGTCCTTATAGAATTCTGAAATATAATTCAAACTTTCCAAAAATCTTTGTAATTGTTATTTGTCTCTTATTTTGTCGAGAAATTTAGAGGCAAATTCAATTTCTTGATCGATAGGAACTATATTTCTATTTTAAACGAGGTGTCCAAGGAAGTTGACCTTGGTTTAAAATAACATCATTTTCTTAATAGATACTACTAAACCTACACTTTTTATAATCTTTAAAAAAAGGTAAATGTTTAAAAATCTTGTTTGATAGTATTAAAAAATACTAATACATCATTAATATAAATAATCATAAATATTGAATAAGTATTAAACATTTTGTTTGTAATTCTTTGAAATTAAGAGTGTGTATTTTTTAACCCAAACAGCGTAAATGCTAGTTTATACTTATTCCCATGAATTTGGATTTGTCAATACTCAAATTTCATATCAAAATTTGAATATATTTGGGTTTTATAAAACTTATTAAACAAATCTTTTTTATTAGTTATAAGATACCTACTTTATCTTAATGTCTTATTTAAAAACTTATAATTAATTTCTAATCTAGGAATGTCTCTTTCTAACTTAGCAATATTTTCAATATAAAAAGTAGGACAACTCTAAGGACTAGTACTTTTTCTGATAATTCCCTTTTTTAAAAGATCATTTATCACATTTATACATATTTCCAAATGTCTTCCATAGCAACAAGTTTGACTTTGGTTGGAATCTAACTTTCATTAAATGTCATTTCGTAAGACAATTCTACTTTGTGCTTCTTTCTATTCCAAAAAGTCATAAGAATTTATGAGCAAACCCTTATTTCTAATCTTTTTTTGTCCTTCTTGTACTTGTACTTGAACGAGTATTAATTTTTTTTTTGTAAATGTTTATTTTTTACTTCAGAATGTAAAGATTAAATAAATCTTTCTTTTTTTTAATCAATTTTTTAAAGTACACCTATCTTTCTACACTAAAGAGTATATACAAATTTGAAATTAATAAGTTTTCCATTTATTTCTAAATAAATCTCTTGATCACTAATATCTTTTTTAAGATATAATATATGTAAAAAAGGATTTCTCAAAATAACATTTTGAGATAGGTTTTGAACCAAAATAAAATAAATCTAAATACAAATTCCTTCATTCCAAATAGTAGCTTATGATAACTTGTATTTTATAATAAGCTTATTTTATTAATAATGTTTAAAACTTTTATAATTTTTAAAAAGTATTTTGAAGGTACCATTTTTTCATTAATATAATTTATACTTGCATTTGATTTAATTAAGGTAATAGTAGAGAAAATATATTATTTATTAATTATAATTATAATTTTTATGTGTTACTTATGTGAAATAACCCTATCAATTAAGTTAATATATTAAAGAGATCATAACTCCTCTTTTAAAAAAGTATCTTGTATGTTTGGAAGGTCTTCAACCTTTTCAGACATTATTTTTAGGATTATAATCCTTTTTTTAACTTTTAATTTCAAGTTTCAACTAATTAATTTTAGTTTTTAAACTCACTTATATAACTTCTTTAACTTTTAAGCCAAGTAATTATCTTTGATTCAATGAATAATAGTTTTTAAACTATAATATTCTTTTTATTTTCTAATCTTAGCATCATCTCAAGCTAAATGAAGATATTTTTTTTAATTGTTCCTTTATTTCTTTTGGATTTGACATCTTATTAATAAAATCCAAAATTAAATTATCTTTTTTAGTTAAGACTAATAAGTTTTTACTTTTACGCATTACTTGATAATAGTTGCATTTTCCATTACAACCATCATCTAAATTAGTATCAAACATAGCTTCTTCCTTAATAAGGTATACTTTTAGATCTAATTCTTCTAACTCATATTTTGATAAGAAAATATGTATTAATGACCTCTTAAAATCTTTATCGAAAGATAATTTTTGAATTTTTTGTTTCATTTTACACTTATTAGAGTAATGTCCTACCTTTCTACATTTATATCAAATTACTATTTTCTTTTTCTTTTATGGGCTAGGTTTCTTCTTTTGTTTTGTTTTTTTTTTTTTTTTTACTTTTCTAAAATCATTCATAGGTGAATAACTCATTGTTCATAGAAATCTCCTAAAACTCTTTTATCTTAAGCTCTGCCTTTTTGTAATTGTCTATGCAACTTAATTTCATTATAGAGTTTAATTATTTTAGTTATTACTTCAACAACCAATTCATTATAAGTATAACTAAAGTAATCAATTACTTTCTCATGATAAGATTTTGACTTATTCTTAACTCTTTCTATAAACAAGGTAGGTAAACTTGTAAGAATTTTTTTTTTTTTTCAAAAGATATTCTAGTTATCTTCTTTAGTGAAGACCTTAAAGAAAAACATGTGTTTATACCACCTAAAATGAGACAGATCTAGATATCTCAAATTAATAAGTTACTCATATGTCTTATCTATCAATAAGGTAGTTGTATCAATAAAATGATTGGTAAGATCTATTTATGAACAGTTTTGTAAGAAAAATGATAAGATTAAAAATCCTTTGTTAATGTTTGTCCCATAATATCATGTTCCCTAAATTATAAAATGAGACTATACTATTATGGTAAAACAAGCAAATTTGTTAGATGTATATATTAAACATGTCCCTTAGTTGGCAAGGAGAATTAATATCTAATAAAGAGAAAAATTTGACTTCTTTGACAATGAAGTTTGTAAAGCCAAAGGAGTTATTAGCATAAACAATCCCAAAGCTCCACTAATGCCTATGTCATTTGGTAATCTAGGAAAATTATTGAAAGTTTTAATATACTTAATATCCAAAGAAAGATTGGTAGAGATGATGGCCTTATTACTTTAGCCAGAGATGACCCCATAAGCAAGTCAAGCCAAAAGTGGTGAAGGTCACAATAATGATTACATAATGCAAGATTCACAAGATCCTTATGAGTTATGAAAAGACAAAACTACTTTCAACGAAAGAAAGGCAGAGATATTCACCTTGCATGCCAAATATTTACCAACTAGATAGATACAATGATATAAGACTCTTAAAGGTAAAGAAGATATGCCTAATAAGAGGACATGTCTTTTATAAATATTAAAGGTTTATATTTAATTCATGTAATTTTCACCACAATTACATATTTAGATTTCTTATATAAAGAATTGATCAAAAGATACGTGCATAGAATGTTGTCAATATTAATTGTAAGAGGTCAAGCGTGCAAAGATTACAAACTCTAACATTTAATGTTTGTCCTAAAATAATAAGTTAGTTTATGGTATTGAAATTGTAATAAGCAAATTTCATAAATAGATTTGTGTTGATCCATAGTGACCACTATATGTATGTTAAGCATTTAGACACTTGGTTTGTTATTCTATATCTTTATATTGGTAACATATGAGTAGCTATAGATTACAAAAAGTTCGTTAAAATCATTAAAGAATAACTACCTTTTACTTTAAGGTTGAATGACAAAAGTGAGCTATACAGACAAAATTATCCTTGTTTTGATGATCAAAATCAATGAATTGTTTAAGAAAAACTTTTGTACAATTTTAGTAAAGAAATGTAACCTCATTGACACTCCTTAATAAAGTTAAAGAGTATGAGTCTTATAATGTATTTTTTGACTCCTTAACTTAAATAGTAAAATAGTAATGGTATCACAATTTAGTGTTATCAATAGCAAAAGGTATTGCATGTTTGAGTTGTATAATGGACCTTCAAATTAAGAAAAATATAGATCCCATGCATGTATAGAAAATGTAGTTGAGATGATATTGGGATGCTTGATGGGTGTTGTAGTCTTTTTTTTATTATTTATTATTTTTTATGTCACTTGGAGTGATACAAAGAAAGAAACTACACTTAACATTGTATTAAGTTATTATTAAGAATAATAACTTAATTAAGTGAAAAATGGTAGATTAATTTGCTTTCTTGCTTAATGGTGAGATCATTACATGGTAAACTAAGAAGTACACATGCATAGCTTTATGTAAATAAAGGCAAAGTTTGTTGTAGTAAGTAATAATATTTACTTGAAAAGGATATTTAAAATGTTAGAAATTGTCATAGATTGTAAGCGTCTTTATAGGACAATTTCAATAAAATGATACCTACTTAAAATATTTTTGAGCAAGACATTTAAACAAATTATATTAACTTAAGGTATAGATCAATGAGAGATGTGATATCGCAAATGAGAGTCTCCTATTAAGTCTTTAAAATTTGAGTAAAGAATTATAGATTTGCATAAAGTGCAATGTGTTAATACTAATGTAGAATTATAATGACAATTAAATAAGTAATATGTGTACATTTATTCAATACATTGCTTTTAAAGGTATGTCACATGAGTTGAAATTAGCCTACTCACATATACAATTGCCTTTATTGCTTAGAGAGCGAGCAAAGATGAGACCTTTTAAGGAAAGAAAGTAATTTAGAATAATCACACATAATATAATATTATGGGCTACCTTTAAAGAGTCAACATAAGGTTTTGGAGATTAAAAAGAAAAGTAAGGCTAATATAGATTGCCCACTATCCATATAACCTTTAAAAAGCCATATGTGACATATTAGTTTAATAGTATAAAGAGCAAGTACTTGAAGAACTCAAATTAGATGCTTAAGAGCAATGAACAATGATCTGTATGATGAGTCATTATGAAATAGAGTAAAAATGACATATGCTCCATAAAGGAGAAAAGTCATCATAGCACATGATTTATACCATGTATGCCCATTGAACAACCAATAAAGGAAGTGAAAGAATTCATACTTGTTTCTTCACTATATGAGTCCCTTAAGGCAATAATAGAATCTTTATATAGGTCCTATGTCACTTCCAACTATATCTTTAGATATCAAATCAGTGATCACTACTTGAACATATTACTTACAATTAGGAGAGATTTAACCTTTTAGGCATGTCTAGGAAAATAATTAAATTGACACTAATAAATATAAGTGTTGAATGAAGACTATTATAGTTAAGCATATACCATATGTATTCCTTGATTGATTAATTATATCATCTTAATGAGGATTGAATATAATTATAGATACATGACGAGGAATGTGTCGAGTTTAGTTTTAGAGAGATAAGGTAAATTGTGACTAATGTGACAAGACAAGTATAGGGCATTGTGAGACGTAATTATAATTGTTTTTTTCCCCAAAAGTTGTCATCAGTATGATGTCCTTAACATGAACATGGTTTGAACTCTTAAGTGCAAGTGCACTCACAAGTCACATTGATCATTTAACAAATATGAAAGGATGTTTGAGAGAATCAAATGGATAAATGTTTGGATAATGGAAATCCATCATATGCAAGTGGGAGATGTTAATTTATAGGTCTAGGTATCCGCCCATGATGACTTGATTTATCTGACCCAACCCAATAAAATAAGTGAAAAAATTAAAAGACAGCAATTATAAAGAGGTAAGTTCTATATAATCTCTTGCTCAATTTATTTAAACGTAACTCAAAAAACCAAAAAGAAAGTGTTTTAAGCACATAAAATACACAACAAAAGGCTTGTGATTTCTCACATCTTAAAGTACTTGATCCGTAGAAAACAGGTGATTTCTAAAGTGATTTCACCTTGACCATGCATTAATCGTGATGCTAAGAAAGCTTGTGATTTAACACTCAATCCTGACTTGAGAAGCAAACTAGATTATGAGGTATTTTATATTTTCAATAAATTTCATACTAAAATTATGCTTTAAATTTTCAATACCACGAATCCAATCAAATAAAAAATCCAAGAGGGAACGAATCTATATAGCTACATTTAAAGGCACATCGCCTGAAATGATCACTTCAAAAACCCTATCTGGTAAGCAGAGGCATAACCATCTCACAATACAGAGAAACAATAATATCGATTCTACAAACCCAATTAGATGAAAGATAGTTTCAAAAAAAAAAAAAAAAAAAAGAACTAAAAGTACCCCATCATTTTTTTTTTTTTGGCCCTAACGTAAAGGCAACATTTTTTCAAATTCAATCATCCTTGAAAACAGGAAGGGGATAGAGAGTGAAATAATAAACGATCCAGAATAAAAATAGCAAGTGGCTAGCGTGCTTGGTTCCCAAGAAAGAGAAAATAGAAAGGAAGAAAGAAAACAAAATCCAAACAGAGAAATTGCACGATTATGGGGAGATATGGACCTGAACAATGACATGATTTATCTAATAAGAAAGAGGAGAAATTGTGTTCCAACTTGCCTTGAATTGTGGAACAAGACGAAGAAAACTTGGGAAATGATTTTATGACAGACAAAATAAATGCTATAAGCCCATGAATAATTAAATTCAGGTATTTGGTACACTTACTTTTTTTTTTTTTTGAGTATAACAAACTTATCATCCTTAACACATTTTTCTTTCTTATTTCAGTTGAGTTCGACTTAAATTTTTTATTTTCTCTCACATATAACATTAAATTAACTTGATTTACTTTTTATGTGAGTTAAATTAGATTTTCTCTAAATTTCAATATACGAATCTTCAATTACAATGCTAAGGGATATAGGAAGTATGAAGATTTAGCGGGCGAGGCATGTGCACATGTGCTTCAGTAAATGCTACCATATCCATTAGAAGACTTTTATCCATTAGACTTCTTTATTTTGTTGTTCGTATTTTTTACCCGTGAGTCCTATTTCTTAACAAACTAGTATCAGAGCTTTAACATTGTTTTTGTAGGATTCAAATATAATAAATTTTGAAATTGAGAAGTTCAATCGCAAAAGACGAAGATAAAATTTTGAGGCTTTTATGTTCCTTGTCTCTCCCTCTTATTGAAATTTTAGAGAAACATTGCCTTATGGTAAACATACCATCTCTCTTGCAGATGTCGAAGTAGCCCTTTTGTCTAGAGGGCTGATTTATAATGAGTTACTTGTTGAGAAATTTGAACACATATCAAATCGTTTACTCGCAAGAGGGAAGTTTAAGGATTCAGACTCCAACGGTGATAGTTATGGATCCAGGACAAAATCTAAATTCAAAAATATGACATGTAATTATTGTTATAAGAGGGGACCCATCAATTGGTTTTACAAAAGATGAGTCTGGTGCCGAATTTCTCTCTGTTTCGAGCGGTGGAAAGGGTACGGATCTGAAGGGATCTTACACTCTACTTGTTCTTATAATGTTACTCCTAATGAGTAGTGGTTCTCTACTTATAAATCAGTCAGAAGTAGAATTGCATTAATAGGAAACAATGCATCTTATTTGTCGTTGAAAAAGGTACCACCAGATTAAGATGTTTGATGGAATATCGAAAACTCTCTATAATGTATATGGCATGTTCCAGATTTGAAAATGAATTTTATCTCTTTAAGTACATTGGATACCAACGGATGTGCAATTATAGTTCAAAATGGGGTTATGACACTTATCAAAGACGCTCTAATGTTTACGTAGGCCAATAAAATTGGAGAGCGTTACGTACTACATGGTGCAACTATTGCAGGTAGAGTCGCTAGTGTTTTGTCTTTGTCGTCAATATATTATGATTGTACTCCAATAATAAGGTTCGAGCTTGTGGATGGATCTTGTAAAAATTAAGAGATATCGAATTGCCCTTGGAGATGACGTGTAGGAAGTTATGTTTTATTACTTACTCACACAATTCAAATTAAGGTGGAGATTTATTACAACGTGCCTTGAATTGTTTACAAAAAAAAAAAAAAGCATGATATATAGTTTTGCCACGTAACTTTGTGCATCCATTTATTCTTTCTTATTAAACTTCTGTATTTTGTTGTTGCATTTTTTTTTTCACTTGTGGGTCGTGCTTCCTAACAGGTACTGACAAGTTTGATAAGTGAATCAGCTTTGTTTTATGACAAGTCAAGATGTCTACTATCCTGACTCAAGCTGGTCTATAAAATGCTCTGCTCAGAAAAGGAAAAATGTTTGAAAACCATGACCATAGATCAGAAAAATGAAGTAGATGCAAAAGTGCTTTCCATTATTCAATTGTGCTTGTCCAATTTAGTTTTGCGCAAAATCGTTGAGGAACATGATGGTTCTAAAATTATGGAAAAAAAAAAAAAAAGTCTTTGTGCAAGACTAAATCCATCACTAATAGATTGCAATTAAAGCATTAATTGTACATGCTTCCTGTGGCAGAAGTCATGTCAATCGAGGTTTTTTTTTTTTATTCGGAAGACCTAAGAGTTTAAAATTAAAGAGAAATTTATGTAAAATTTAAATAAATAAAAATTTCATAAATTGGATAATATATACTAATTTCAAAATTTTAAAATATTAAATTTATAAATTATTATTATTTATATATTATTTATTTTTTATTTTTTTTACCATCAAATCCTTTTAACTATATAATTTATATATTTATATTTAAAATTTTAATAATCTCCTCTTAACTAAATTTCTTTTTCATTGGATTTGCTCTCTTTAAAAGTGCAAATAATTGATTACTACTCCACTAAACCTATTTATGAGTAATCTTATTATATTTGATTTATAATATGCATTTGTTAATACTTGAAGAGTTATCACTTTTTATTTTGAAGTCATATCTTACCACTTCATTTAAAATTTTTTTTTTTATAAGTATAATTTGTCACTTCTTTCTTATAGAGATAGCAGTTATAGGAAATGTGCACTAAAGAAAAATTCAAGTAGAGTTTGACTAATAAATTTGTAAATTTAATATTATATTTTAATTTAAAATTTTAAAATATTAAATTTATAAATTATTTTTATTTATTAGTTATTTATTTCTCTTTTTTCTACAATCTAATACCACTTGTTTAGGAAATATGAGAGTTCAAAATTGAAGACAAGTTTAAGTAATGTTCAAGTAAATAATAGATTTTTAATAATTACCAAACATACTCTAATTTTTATGAAGGCCAATAAATTCGGAGGTTCTTAAGTGCAATTGTTGCATGTTGAGTTGGTAGTGTTTCGTTTTCATCGTCAATGAATTACGATCATACTCCAACAGTAAAGTTTAAGGTTGTTGTTAGATACGGTAAAATTTAGGAGGTGCCAAAGGGTCCTAGGAGAAGACAGGTGGAGGGAATTACGTTTTATTACTAGCTCACACAATTAAGTCAAGATAAAGAAGTGTTACAATGTGCCTTGAATTGTAGACCAAGACAGAAAACGCGGGAAATGATTTTATGACAAAGACAATAAAGGCTATGGTCCCGCGTACAATTAAATTCGATATACAAATTCTGAATTGCATTGCTCAGGGATATGGTAAGTTTGAAAATTTGGAGTCTAAGGCATGCGCACATGCACTTCATTAACTGCTACCGCGTCCTTTGGAAGACATTTTTGCAATTACTTCTTCGGTAGCTCAACTGTAACTAGGACATGCTTTTTCATTCATTCGGAGGCATCGAAGAGCCGAGAGGGACAACAGGAAAACTTTTACTTTTGTCATATAATGTGTAAATTGGTGTGTCGTAAGCTTTTGTGGTTTATGGGTCTTAAGAATGACAGTATAATATCTCTTATTTCCCCACCTTTTTCATGGCTATTTTCTGCAACAGAAAAAATTACTAAAAAAAAAAAAAAATCCAACCTAAGGTGTTGGCTTAACATTTGGTCCGCTCTGTTTAGTTGGTTAATTGGGAACCAAAAAAAAAAAAAATCCCTTTTTTTTAAGCAATGCTCTTCTATCAAAGTCAAACATAATGTATAATTTACTTTCTTTCCGTTTTCGAGAGAATTACGTCGAGAAAGATTAGTAATTTTTAAAATTAAATTAAAAAAATACCATTTAAAATTATATTAAAATTTTTAAAAAATTAAAACTATTTTTAATCTTGTCCTTAAAATTAACATAAAAGCTAAACATCAATAACCAGATAATGATCATAAAATGGACCACCACTTTCTTTCCGCGACAGAAAGCAATCAGTCACTATATATGTTTAACAAGAGTTTGACATTACTGCCACCTGAAGACCGATTCAGGCTCACCAACCACCGGCAATTATAACAAGAGCAAGGGGAAGACCCGGCGCTCCTGCAAAAACTTTCAACTTTGTCTGCACCGATTTTTCGAGTCCTTCAATGTCCAACTGAAATTAAGGCTATAAAACGCTCCTTGTCAATTTTTCTTTTTTCTTATACTTACTTTGGAAAGGGCCCATTAATTGGCCACATTGGCCGATTAATTTAGAGATTTATACAAGCAAGTCCTGGGTAACGACAAGGCCATACCATGGTAGTTACAGGTTTGAATCGCCAAAAGAATCTATGTGTGAAAAGCAAGAGTTCTACGTGCCAAAAATAAGGATCATACACTTGGGTTTAGAGTTGGAGCAAACTTCTTCTAGAAATGCTTCTACATATGTGATTCGTGAATTTTATTTTTTCAATAAAAGTATTATTGAAATGCTTCCAGATATGTGGATGCAACTTGGAGGGAAAGCATTATAATTGAAAAAAAACAAAAGGAAAGAAAATTCGCAATCCACTAGACTCCATACGAATTGCCCCCGTGAAAATTGAAAGGGGTGAAAATGATAGAACATTAGAATGTAGGTGCTAATGCCTTTTCTGTAAGGACTTGAAACACGAATGTTCCTCGTACTTACCCCGCGGTTTTATAGCGATGGAGGAAAGAACTGGACCATTGGCAGAGACATTGAAAACGTCGCTCAAGTTCCCTAAAAAATGGGGAAGATGGCAGTATAAAAGGGCCAAAGTTGTTTCCCCGCAGCTCTTTTTTCTTTTCCTTAAACATAGCCACACACACACGCACACACACACACACACACACACACACAATGACAACCAGCGCAACATCTCTTTCCCTCCATAATTTAACAAACCGACATAGTTTTGGCATATTATGCATTTTGCCCAATAGCCCCAGCTCCTCACACAGAAACACAGGACAAATAGCGCAATAGAAAAGGCCCATAGAATCTCTAGGACAAACCTACTCCAGCAGCATATTACATTGAACTTTCCCAGCATGCATACCATCAATATAGAAGGACACCGAGGAAATGAGAGGCAAAGAGAATGTGAAGGTGATGGTAGAAGGACCTGGGATTTTGGCTTCCCGCCTGGGCAAGGAAGGGAATTTTACCACCCACTCCCAGTCCTAGCTCATTGCAGTTCATTTTCTTTTTCATACATTTTCCGTAAAAATGCCCCCGCGGTGGCTTCGAAAAATAAAAGTGGCACGTAGATTTGTCACGTCGTCCCTCTGTTAGGGTTGGTAAGATTGAAAAGAAAATTTTAAGTTAAATTATTTAATTATATAAAATTAAAATTAGGTGATGAAAAAGAAAATAGGTACGAGTTAAATGATAAAAATGGAAATTATCCCATATATATGTAGATATATATATATATATAGTCCAGATTTCAGAGGGTTCATACAATAAAAAAAGTGATATTCCGCTTTTACTCTTTATCTCCAGTTAAAATTGCACACTGCCGATAGATGTCATGTGATTATCCTTTTCTCGACTCACTTCAGCCCAAAGATCTCGTAAAAGCTATGAATGAACAATTTCGTAGGATATGCACGGGACTTTTTCTTTTTTTTTTCTTTTTTGGCTTTGATGTAGGCATTTTTACACGACGAAAAATGCTAATTTAATTAATAAGTCCAGAAAATTGGAAGACTATGAATGGGAACATGTCGAATTTGCTCTAGGAGTACTGGTCGAATTTGCGTAAGCATTCCATGCCTTCGTGCGTAACATGTCGTGAGCGTAAGTACATCTTGACTTGAGGTCTTTTGTTTGTTTTTTTTTTTTTCTGGGTCTTCTTCTTTTGCTTTCGGCTTGTGGAGCATGTTAGCCCTCGGATCTATTTTGCGCTGGACAATGCACGTTGCTCGTTTATTTCTTGCCCATGCGTCATGAAACCAGTGGGACCTTAACGGGACTGACGTAGGTGAAAACTTTATTGCAAACTTAAAAGACTGTCTCAAATCCAAGTCCAGCTCACCGACAATCTAATTCACCTAAATTTGTCTATATATCTATATGCTGTACAGTCCCATCTTATTACATTCATTTCCTCCCCCTAAGCTATAATCTTGCTTTCTTTCTCTCCCCCGATCGGTTTGGTTAATTTGTACTCATTGTCTCCGCCAGCATATATCTTCAAGAACATGGCGCAATCAAAGAAATTCAGAGGTGTCAGGCAGCGCCAATGGGGCTCCTGGGTGTCTGAAGTTCGCCACCCATTACTGTAAAGCTCTCTCACCCCATTATTACAGCACGGGCAGCCGTAAAAATGTTACATACACATTTCCAAGCATATTGTGATATTTATCTAGCCCGTGTCTTCATGTAATGCATGTAATATCCAGGTCTCGTTTGTGTAACAGAATATTTCTCTTTATAATAACAACGATTACACTTGTGAAGAAAAAGCAAGAGTCCGACACATTCCAATGTGCTTCCTGTTTATTATGTTCCCCTGCAGGCATTTGGCTCACCGGCCAAGCACCGCTCGGCACTCACATAATTTTCACCATCATGTTCTTTTCTTCTCTTGCATTGTCTATTATTAATTCAGATTTGCCTGCGCACATCGTCATTACTGATTACTAATTCCCTTTGATAGTAAGAGAAGGATATGGCTGGGCACTTTTGAGACAGCTGAGGCAGCGGCAAGGGCATATGACCAGGCAGCTCTATTGATTTATGGCCAAAACGCCAAGACCAATCTCCCCAGGAGTCAACTTGAAGAAGCAAAGAACTGCGACGACTATCTGCTCCCTCCGAAGGGTCTTTCAGAGAGTCTTTATGCAAAGCTTCGAAAGTGTTGCAAAGATCCATGTCCTTCACTCACTTGCCTTAGGCTTGACAATGATAGCTCTCACATTGGAGTGTGGCAAAAGCGCGCCGGTCCTCGTCCGAGCTCAAATTGGATGATGAAGGTTGAGCTTGGAAATACAAAGAAAACACAGTTAGTAATGGAGGATGGATTGCCCTTGCCATCTGTGTCGACGACGGCTGCGACTGAAGCTGGGAACGGGACTAATGAAGAGGAGGACAGAATTGCAATGCAAATGATAGAAGAACTGCTAGAATTGGCCTAAACTCGGTTTCAGACAAGTCGTAATGATACAGTCATTTTAGCTAATGATTGTAGACCTACATCGCATGCTGCTCGATTTCGAGTCATTGAGTTGATTGGGTCTATTGGTTAAACCATCTAGTCGACCAGATCAATTTGGATCAATAATTCAACTAGAATTTTTGATGAATCGAATCGCGTAACTTTGGATCACTAATTTATCGATCTGACCGATTGTACTACACTAAGTTTAATAACTATACTTTTAACCCATCCAATCAGGTTTTCTCATTGGATATATCAATTGTGTTAGGAGGCCATCTAATGCCCCAAAAAAGGTCTCGTGTGGATGTGTATCCACAACCTTTCCCGGATATACACATGTTAGGGATTAGGACTTTCAATTGAGGTGATTATTAATTTTACTCATAAAATACATGAGTGTACTTCCTTTTAGGAATTTAGGCTACTGGGTACAGAAGTCACAAACGGAAAAGGTTACCAAGATAGCTGGTAAAGAGGGATAAAAAAAAAAAAATCCCTTTTTGGGTATAGAGATTCCTAGTGCAAACCTATTTTATTTTCCTTTCAAAAATCAGAATGACTCCCTAGTCTCAAATCATCTCCAATTCTATCAAATTGGCAAGCGTTTCTCAAGACCAAGTGATCTCTTTCTTTTCTTGCTATTTTGGCCCATCAAATATTTTCAAATCTAGTAGCTTGTCAAAAAAAACAGTGAAAGCAATTGAAGATATTCCATAGAAAACCTTAATTGTTAAAATTTCATTGTCACTAAAAAGCTTCTCAAGTTTCATGCAAAGGTATGATTCATCCAATTCTTTGTTTACAAAATTTTTTATTTTTAAATCATCTTTAAGAATTGAAGAAATAGTGTGAATTTAAGGATTTTACTAGTTTGATTCTCCCCCTCTCATTTATAGCAAAACAAGAAAAGACAGATTTAAACAACAAATGAGAACAAAATTTGCAGAAAAAAAAAAAGACAGAAGAATTTTAAAAATGTAGAGACTAATTTTAAGTGTTGGTGTTGTGTTATCTTAATGAAGAAAGGAAAGAATAAATGGCTTCAGCTCATTTCTTTTACTTTGACATTGGTTTCGATTGTATATATGTGTATATATGTATAATCTCTCTCTCTCTCTCTTGTTTTATATATATATCAAATATATCAAGGAATATCGATTTTGGAGCTTTATCTTTGGTTTTGGTGTGTTGCCTGATGTAAGGGAGAATATTTGTCAGAGTGAGTGGTGAAAAGGCATTGGGATCGAATGATGATGCTGTGGTGATTTAATATTTGCTCTTAAACAGGATTTTTCTCTTATATTGGATGGTGAATTGATTTTCTCGTCACGTGTAACTGAGGTGAATAGTTGTTTGGCTTTAGGTGTTTTTCCTTTTGCTGTTTCGTGGAGCTCGCAAAGCCTTTACTATGGAACGATTTTTGCATCTTAGGCCTTCAAATGTATGAGTAATCAGGTGTTTAGTGCTAAGGTCATGGGATTTTAGTTTTATTTTGATTTGTTTGGATTATGGAGCTGTTATGTTTGGTACTAGGATTTTTGTTCTTGTGGAATTTCAGTAGACAAAAGTAGGAAAGGTGGATTGTTTTTTAAGACCACGTGGTCTTGCAATTATTTTTTCACTATTCCTATTGTCATTTTTGGCAGAGGAACTTTGCTCTTGGGGGTTATTAGATACAAGGCCGAAAGGCCTTTCATAGGTTTTTGAAGGATTGGGTTTTTTTTATGTATCATCAAAGCCCTGTTGTTGTAGGGATTGCCTTGGTTTGGAATTATTACGTTTTATAAAAGCTTTTGAGGTATCCTTTTTTTAATTCGGATGCTACAAATAAAATTTCTAGCAATTATACAAAAAAAAAATGTATATATATCAAATATGTATATTTTGTGTATCTATGGCTTACATTTGAATATGCATAAAATGTTTTTAATTTTTTGGGCTTTTGATCCATTTTAATTATAGTATTTATGATGTAGGTGAAGAGGGATGATATTTCTAGAAAAAGTATTTTAGAAGATCTTGTTTTGCACCCAATTAACATTTTATTATTAGAATATTTTTATTTTGTTTCACATATGATTAAGATTATTTTATTTAAAATATTTTTGTTTACAAACTTATTCTTATTTGAAATAATTTTATTTTTTTATTTTAATTATTTCAGGATTTTCTCATTTTTAATAGAAATTTTATTTTTATTGTTATTTCTATTTTTTTCTTTAAGTTAACTTTATAAAGATTTAGTATTAGTTTTATCAATCAAATTTGTCTTAAATATTGAATTTAGTTTTTGAGTGTATTTTCACATTTAATTTGAGTTTTTGGGTAGATACCCATATAGTTCCTTATATCTATCATACGGTTTGTTTTTATCCTATGTCAATTTATGAGATACTTGTGTGTCAAATTTATGGTGGTTGCATTATGGTTTAATGGTTCCATTTTTTAATTTATTTCAAATTTTCATTTTGAGATTTTTATGTATGCCTTTAATTGAGGGTTTGTAGAGAGAGAATGTTATCTATTACATGATCCTTTTTTTTTTTTAATAAAATCAAAATCATTTTGTTGTACTTCGACAATGAGTGAATGTGAGGAGTGGAAGGATATTGGCAAATTTAGTTAGTAAGTTGTCGATCAAGGAAACCTTAAAGTTGGTTTAAGAAATAATAATCTTTTACCAATAGATCCTCAAAGAAAGAGGTGAAACTCTCGTGAAATAATTCCTAACAATGATTTTATAGATTTTTCTTTTCCTTTATTTTAATCATATGATATGTAGACTTCTAACTTTTGATCTTTTATTTTGCATGAGAATCTATCCTTTTCTTGGTTAACAATGGTTGTGGTAATGCAATCCTAAAATTTTTCAAAGAAATATTTTCGTGGATGCCTAACTATTAGAAAGCTATTTTATTAGACCATTTTTTATTCATGAGTCTTCCTTTTAACATTGAATGCATTTAACAATTGGTTACTAATTCAAAATTGTTGGGAGATTTAGTGAGTAGGTTGTCAATCTGGGACAAAGCAAAGTTGGATCAAGTGCATGTAAGAAGAGAGAGTGAACAAAAGAGACATTGGATAGTATTGTACAGTGATTATGTCGTTAAAAAATTGTAAGTAGCTTAAGTCATTATCTACTAAATATCCAACTCCAAAGGAATTGACATATTTAAATAGTTGCACTAAGATCCAAATTGACATATTTAAAATTAAAACTTAAAATTTACTCCATTTTAAACTTCTTTATAAAATGCTTTTCTTTATGTACGTGAAGGTTTTCACTTTTATATTTGGATGTACTCGATAAAACTTCTTGTATCCATCTCTTCAACACCTATGCATACAAAAATAGAAATTCATTCCCTACTATTAAAGAAAAGTGTATGACGTTTGATGTTGTTAGGTACTTTTTCTACCAATCAAGAATTGCTACTTGCAATGTAATTATCTATAAATGTACTTATCCCATAATGTGTGGCTTGCTCTCATAAAGGTGTTTATGTCAAAACTTTTGTTTTCGACAAAATATATTTCAATTTATAAAACTATAATCTAATATATAATAGCAAGCAAGAACCATCACCTTAATAATTTCGTCTTTTTTTTTTTAAATAATGAAAATTTTACTGTTATGTAATGATCAAAGCCCATGCACTAGATTGTGTTGTACCTTTGAAATTCTCTTGGTTATTGGATTTTCTATTCTTTTGTTTATAGTTCATTTAGACCAATTCATATGGATTGTTATGTCTTTGTTGAATGTTACATAAATATCTTCAAACAAAAGGTGTAATTATGTAATTCGTTAATATAGTGAAGTCTTTTGATGATTCTAAGATGATGACAATTAAGTCACTTCGATTTGATGGCATGATAAGGCTTTAAGTAACTAAGATGAACCTCAAATTGATTAAGTTCCTAGCTCGAAACTTTGAGTGCACTACCTTATGTTTGAATGCAAATGGGAGTCAGTTGACATTATCCTTAGCTAAAGTTGAATGGATGATAGGACTTCCATCAAATGGAGTAGATGTCTAAAATTTCTTAAGGAAAGATAAAAATGTCCAATAATGGTTTAATTTGCCAAAATCAAGAATGAAGTTTCCATGCTTAAAGAGAATTTGAAAAACCTACCTTGAAGTGATGAGTTTAAAGCCAATTTCTTACCTTATGTAGCCAATACCATGATTTGCTTGAACTCTTCATTTTACTATGTCAACCTAATGTTGCTAGGCTTGTTATAGGAGCTTCCACTATGCAAGAACTTGAATTGGGCTAAACACCCCTTAAAAGGTTTAGTCATTGGAATTAAACAATATTAAGACAAGCAACAAGATGTTCATTGGATACGATGCATAACTAGATGTATCTTATTGTTAAAGGTAATGTATTTCACGTAAATTAAGTGATTAATGTCAGAAAAAATGTTTAGAATTGATGTTTTCTTCTACAAATGAGTTTATTTCCACTACCAATAGTGGTTTTTTTTTTGTTTTTAATGCAAACTTTGGCATTATTTTAGATATTTTACTTAGAGTACTTGGCTGTGAGGTTATGGAAAATTCCTTGTTACTTATGCATTGTTCCATAAGTCATGGACTAGAATAATCACACTATTAGCACCACTTCAGGCTAATTATTTAAGATTGGAGGATACAAAAAGTTGGATAGTATCAACACATTATCTTTTGTGATTAATTCATGTGCATGATGTTTTAATGAAACAAGAAGAACAAAATTGCTTTTGTCAATGGTATAAAGGTGTTTTAAATGCAAAAGATAATAATTGTTAAGTTTCATTATAAGGGAGGCATTGTTTGGTGAAAGGCAAGTTGACACAACAAAATAACCTTTATCAAATGGCAAAACAAAACTTTATTGTTTTATTGTATCTTTTGTTTGGACCACAAGGAATCAATTAAGCATATTTACTTGAACATATATTGTGATGGGAATCATCAAAGTTCATCATTTGCTAAACATCAAAAGCTATAATACCATGTGATTAATTATTTTTCATGACAAATGCACTTTGATACCATATTTAAATGCTTGCTTTCATATGAAATTAATCTTATAGGCATTTGGACGTTAATTAGAGATTTAATTCAAATGATTAGATTAATGCATGAATGTCATTTACTTGGTAAGCATATTTATGACATGAATTTTACTACAAAATAAAATAACAAACTAGCTATTAAGAATCTTTGCACTAAAAGAACATTGAATTGAAATTCCATTTTATGTGAAGCTGAATTGATATTGAGATTACATCTAATTAGTCATAATATTTTGTCATGTTTTGCACATATAGGCATGCTAAACACCAAAACATACAAATGAAAAAAAATAAATAAATAACAAAGAGTTGTAGCTTAATTTTTTTTTCAAAAGTTACAATGCTTTAATCAAAAAAATATAAGAAGAATATGTTAATGCAAATCATTTTGAATTTGTATCAAAAGGTAGATTAGTTTGCCTTTTTTTTAAAAAAAATACATTTAAATAAGTCATTGAAATTAGTGTTAGCTACCTCCATTTATGTTTTTTGTTCAAATTTTGTGAATACAAGATGGAATTCTTAATTTGAAGGAGGATATGTCATTATCATATGGAGTACTTGTAAGACACAATAAAATTCATTTACATTAATAACTAAAAGAATCATTCTCATCTACTATATTACATGATCTTGGACATATAGTCTATGTAGGTACAAGATATTAAGCTAAAAAATTTAAGGTGCTAATTGAACTTTTTACTTGATGAGTTCACAACATTGAAGGTTAATTTAAAGGCTAAGTTGACGACATCTAATGATAAGTTATTGGCTGAGATGACAATATTCAAGGATGAGTTAAAAACTAAGTTAAA
This sequence comes from Bruguiera sexangula, assembly GCA_020141445.1. Classification (NCBI taxonomy): domain Eukaryota; kingdom Viridiplantae; phylum Streptophyta; class Magnoliopsida; order Malpighiales; family Rhizophoraceae; genus Bruguiera; species Bruguiera sexangula. The sequence continues at coordinate 7,479,219 of JAHLGP010020642.1, read as the reverse complement.
GTTGGAGATGTGGGAAATATTGATTATTGTTTCTAGGAACATAGTAAAGGCATTTACAGAATCCCAAAACAAGGTCGATGAAGCGATTGGCAACCCAAACATAGCTCATTGTCATTTAGTTGTAGACAATTTTAGTTTATAAGAAAAGGACCCAATTAGACTAGAAAATAAAATAAAGTGGTCAGATCATCAAATGAGGCTCTCTTCAGTGTTCACGTAACTCAATTTGCGGAGTTAGATATTATAAGTAATGCCATTGGTCTTATAGGAGTTAATGGAAATGAAAAAGGTGACAACAATGTTGTTTATGTGGGTCTTGCTATGCCTTAGGGTATTAAATTTTTTTTTTAATGATCTGTCACAAATACACACTCATTGAGAATTTAGGAATTGGATGGGTTGTAAAAAGGATAAGTTTTTCTGGAGTTTTTGAATTGTTTAGGATGCTTTTTATCATAATCTAACACACTAGACAGTGGAAGGAAAATTTTGGGCATTTGTTAAGAGAAAATTAAGATGGTTGTTATAGTGATCTAAAGTACTAAAAAATAAAAAGGAATTTTTTGGAAATTTTTGAAACAAGATAAAAGGGTTTCAAATGTTCTTACAATGATCCTACACATTAAAAAAAGCAATAATTTTTTTTTTTTAAGTTTTGGAAAAAATTGATGTCATTTCATGTATGGCTTACACAAAGTGTTTTAAAATGGCACTAACAATGGAAACTTTTGTGTCCCTTTTTCTTTTTTCCATTCTTTTTCATTTTTTTTCTTTCTTTTTTTTTGTTTCCTTTCTTTTTGTTTTCTTTTTTCTTTTTCTTTTCCCATTTGTTTTGTTTAACCCCCCCTCTTTTTGTTCATGACTTATTTTTGGTTAAACATTACTCATTCTCTCTCTATGCCTTCCTCCTCCTCTAGCCATTTTCTCACTTTATGTGCTTAGAGGCTATTTAAACACAAATTTTAGGCATGTTTTTTGGTATGAGAGTTAAAGATTGGTCCTTAGAAATAGAAATTTTTGTAAAGTATTAAGGGCTAATTATAGTAGAGAAAGGGGGGAGGCTGCTATCGGTGGCAAGGTTGCATTGGTTGTAGAATAGTGCATGGAAAGCACTATTAGGTAGATTAATGCCTGGCAAGTCAATTGGTGCTAGTTTCATATGACACTAATGATTGGAAACAATGAGTGTGAGAAGGAGAGTTGGCAGCGACAACGAAAGTACATCTAATGGTTGATACCTCTTTAGTGCTCTGATCAACATTAAACATTAAAAATGGAGAGATTGGCACTTGATGAGTTGATCGATGCTAGTTTTGTTTGGCTAGCTTTTGGTTTTTTGTTGGTTTATGCATTTTTTGGCCTCTCCTTAATGCATGGCTTTTGGTGATGTGTAAATTGGTGCTAGAGGACTTTAATGGTAGTGCTCGTGACATTTTCCAACAATGTTGGCAACACCAATAAGGGTTAGTACACTATTTTTTTTTCATTTTTATTTTTATCTATTGTGTTTTGTTTTTTCTTTCCTCTTTATGTTTATGTTTTTTGGTGTAGTGGGCTCATATGGGCTTGGTTTGATTGATTTTCAATGGTCAAGAGTAAACATACTTAAGATAAGTCTCTTTTTAATCAATCTTTAGGTATATGGCTACATATATTATTGTTTGTTGTGTTGTCCTACCTTTTTTAGTGCTTGGTACTTTGTTGTTGTTATGTTTATAGGTATTTTTGAGTGCTTTTTGCCTTTTTTTTTTTTTAATTTTCTATCTTTTGCCAATTTTTAGGTTAAGGCCAAATTGGGTTTATTCCTTAGTCTTCCTTTACTACAACAAGTTACTTGCTTGCTAAAAGTGCATTCACCATATTGCTTCTTGGAAGCTTGAATTTGAGACAAATTAGTTCATTTTTTGTTTTAATTGAAAACATTAAATACAATGTTAACAAAAAACGAAAGAAAAAATCAAAATGAGCTTATAAACCCACCATTAATGACATATAAGAGTAGCTTCTTTTTTGGGTAAGCAATTAGACATTTAGAGAGAGATAACATAAAAAACAACAAAAATCCATTAGGAGCAAAAAGAAAAGCAAGTTGTTTTCTTATGTCATCTCTTTTATTCATACCTGTTAGTGGTGTTGTGTGTTGGTATTGCTATTGCTATTGTTCTCTTATTTGGTAATCTTTATTACTCTCTTAGTTATTCTTTGTCATTGGTACCCTCTTAATGTTTATGACTCCTTTTCTCTCCCTTGACATAAATTCACTTTTCCTTTATCTTATGCGGCTATCAATATCTTTTATGATTCATGTCCTTTCTTCCTCTCATAACTACAAAAGGACCCTTTTTTAATAGATAAGGGGTGCTTGATCTTGATCATTGATCTTGCCTTTTGTTAGATGATTCAAATTGAATTACCTTAATGCACATATCTAATATTTTATAAGCTAGCAGGATTCATATCTAGATTGAGTCATCAGGCCTTAAAGAGAGGGTTGATAGATTGATATTACTATACTTGGATACTTGGTCAGGGCTTTAAGAAGGGGGAGGGCCTTTTCATGGTTTAATGATGCCATTTACACTTAAAAGCAATTTTTTTTTTAACTTTGGGATTAGTCTAAGGATCAAGAGGGTTGTCGTTCCTTTCTTAAGTGGAATGTACTTTGTATATTGGACTTTAGTTGTACATTAGACATTGTAAATTAATTTGCTGTTTTCTATTTTTTCCCCACTTTTTATGCCAGAAATAGACAAATCACAATGCAATTGCAATTGTATTCTGCTTGCCAATTAGCCCTATATGCATCTGAGCACAAGAGTAAGCAAGAGTGAGGTCCTTTTTCAAACAAACTTGACAAAATAAGGATACAAGAACTACCTTTTTTATGAGTTGCTTTGGCACAAAGGAATGAACAAAGACCTTTTTAGATCCCTATTTTGTCCACCTCCTGAGTGTCTATGTAGCAATGCCTTTGTACTAAGCATGCCTATTTAAGAGTGCACTTAAGATTAAGGAATAAGCCCACGGTACATGCTGGTTGGTAGCTAACTAAAGTTTTTATGCTGAGAGGTAACCATGTTAATGACAATAATATAAAATTCCTATTGAGGGTTTTATAATGTTGTTGAAAATTGCAATGTTCTCTACTAAGGATTTTTCTTATTGGTAAATCAAACTTTAAGGAACAACTGAAGCTTAATTGACAATTCCAATAAGGCTTAATTTATAAAGATGATGACTATCATGATATGTAAGGATTTCAAGGCATGCTTAAGCTAGCACAAACAAAGTTTTTAACCACTATTCTCAATTGACATTTTATAAATAAGTTGGCATGTTATCTGAACTTACTTAAATAGTTGCATCACCATATCCTTAGGTTACAAATGCAGGAATTATTCTTAAACTTGCATAAAATGACTTCTAACTACCATTCATAGTTAAAATTTTAAAAGTAAACTGACATGTTACTTATACTTGCTTAAGATGGATGCATTACCCTATTGTTTAAGTTTTACATGTAAAACACATTTTTAAACTTGTACAAAATTGATCCTAATAACCATTTATACTTGAAATTTCAAAAATAAATTCATATGTCACTCAAACTTGCTTAAAATTACTACATTATCCTATCACTTGGGTTGCAAATGTAGGATACATTCTCAAGCTCATATATAATATCTCTTAATTGTCATTTTTATTTAAAATTTTAGAAGTGGATTGAAAAGTTGTCTAAATTTGCTTAAGATGGCTACATTACCCTATTACTCAAGTTGTAAATGCATAATGCATTCTTAAACTTTTACATAAATTTCTCCTCATGGTTATTTATAGTTGAAATTTCAAAATTAAACAAACATATTGTTTGAATTTGCTTAAGATGGCTATATTACCTTATTACTTTGGTTGTAAATGCAAATGCATTCTAAAACATGTATAAAATTGCTCCTAATTGTCATTTATAGTTGAAATTTTAGAAGTAGAATAACATGTTGTTTCAACTTACTTAAAATAACTGCATTACCCTATCACTCAAATTATAAATGCGAAGCATACTCAAACTCATCCCAAATTGCTATTGAGACATGGTTTCATTGGTTGTAGTTGTTTACACATGTGCTTGTGTTGTCACAATATTGTTAAGGGATCACCTTCCTCTATCCTCACTTATATATATCCTTCCTCTAATGCTTTTATAGAGAAAACCATTGTCTAGAAATCTTTTTTATAGTTCTAGCTTGTCATAGTCAATTTTCTATCCTTGTTTTAGGGCTTCTCATTTCCCCTACGCCTTTTGATTTTACTTTGGCTTTTTTAGCTTCTTTGTTTTTTTTTTAAACTTATTGTTTAGAGCTATGCATATAGAATCTTCCTCCTCAAATTTTCCATACTCTTGGTTCCTTTTTTTTTTTCAAACTTATAATAATTAAGGCCACCACAAACTATTTTTCACTTTTTTGCTCTTAGATAGATTGCCTTACTCTAAGGAGATATAAATATTCCCTTTATAATGTCTTTGAAATTAAATGTCCATACTTAAAATATTTGTTGAAGCTTAAGGGTTTGTTGTTACTAAAATATGTCTAACTCATTACCTCGTTTATTCCTCAATCTTAGCCTTATAAGGAATCTTAAGTCATCAATCCATCTCTACTTATTGTCACTTAAAAGCTCTAAACATGGTATTAGGAAGAACTCCTTATATCCCTAAGAGTCTCAAACAAAAAAATGCAGTTTATCCTATATTTATTTTATATGCCCATTTGCATATGTTAGCCAAATAAATATGATTATATTAATTAAACTTGTGTCGAGGTTCAGAAGAAAGTTATTATGTATAAAACAATAAGTTTGTAAGCAAGAATAAGGGGAAATGATAATTTTCTGCAATTTTGATAAAAGAAAATGATGTATTTAGGGATAAAGTAGCAAAAAAGATAATTATATTAGTGTTGTAAGGGACAAAATTGATAGTATAACTAATAACTCAGTATGAGCATGGACCAAACACCCATTTTGTGCAAATTTTATCTCTTTGATTATGTCTTACATCCTTATTGATCTCCTTTATTGTGCTTTTGTCCTTAGCTAATGGTCGAGGATTAGCTTATTTCAATTATGATTGATGTTTAGGCAAAATATTTTTTGATCGCTTATAAGTTAATAAGATTTCACATGTCTTCACCATTTTTATTTGTCAAAATCAATGCTTTGCCTGAGAATGTCTTTTTTACAACATACGTACCTTCATAGTTTGACACCCACTTGCCCCTTAGGCCACTTTGATTTGACAAGACTTTTTTTAAGACTAAATCTCCTTCTTTAAAATACTTAAGGTGTATTTCCCTTTAATGTGCTCACCTCATTTAAATTTGGTATAATTATCTATGATAAATTACACTCAACCTTTTTCTTTAATTAGATTCAATTGCTCATTTTATCATTTAAGTTGGTGGCATTGTCTATACTCAACCATTTTGACACACTATTAGGACATATGGTGTCTTTTTTATTAAACTTAATGATGACTTGATGGGTGACACTCACATAAGATATTATTTCAACTTATTTTTTGTAGTAGTTGATTGCCATTAAGATGAATCGATGCCCATTATATGCTTTTGGTGTAATGGGACCAATCACTTTAATTCCCCATATGGAGAATGGCCATATGGATCCCACAATATGTAATAACATGCATTTTTTCTACATGTATCTAACATTTATGGTATTTTCATGTGAGTCAGAAACCATTTAATTCTATAGTTGACCAATAATAATATCCCACTCTCAAGATCTTTTTAACCATGGAAAGGCCATTAGTATATGACTTACATAAGCCCTTATGTACTTCTTTTATGATTATTTCCACCTCAACCGCATCTACACATCATTGTAAGATTAAGTCATAGTTGCACATGTAAAAGTGTCTCCACTGAGGAAGAAATTCATTGTCATCCTTCACAGAGTTCTTTTACCATTTTCGTTTACACCTTCATGATATCCTTAAACTTTAAGGTAGTATATTATTTCACAATACCATGGCTTACCATTTGCTTCCCCTTCAATGTGCATACAATGACTTAGAGTGTGATTGACATGGATCACTTGAGCATTAGCTCAAGAATCGATCTTGTACATTACTACCAAAGTTGCCAAAGCTTTATAAATTTGATTGTTTTCTCAAGACATATAGCTGAAGGTGATCTAATCAAATTACACCACCAATTTTTTGATATACTTATAACAGGGAATAACCTTACAGTCTCATATTTCCTATTCATTAAATAATTGATAGATAACTAATGTTGAGCTACCATTTGCCTCAAGATTTTTAGCCTTTAACTATAAGGAATACAATAAGCCCATTGCACATGCTTCATATTCCACTATGTTGTTGGTGCATTCAAATTGCAATTTTGTTGCAATCAAATATTATTAGCTCTTGGGAGAAATAAGGATTACTTCAATTCCTGCCCCAATGCATTAGATGGCCATCAAACCACATTTGCCACTCTTGCCTTTTTTTCATCTTCATGATTCTTATCTATGGTTAAGATGTCTTCATCCAAAAAATCAAATTGCATTGGCTTGTAGTCAAGAATGGCCCAATCTGCTAAGAAATCTACCATTACACTACCTTTGATGACTTTATGATTAACATATTGAATGTCATATTTTGTTAATAAAACCTAATAGCAGGCAACCCGTTCTAACAATGCTAACTTTTTAAAAATGTATTTAAGGGGATTATTTTTAATAATAAGCTGGGTTGCATGATATAACGTATATTGCCAAAGTCAATGTGTTGTCATGCCAAAATGCAGCAAATTCTCTCCAAATATGAATGCCAAGTCTCATGATCTATAAATCTCTTACTGAGGTAGTTAATCATCTTTTCCTTTCTACTTATTTCATTGTATTGTCCCGAGACACAACCTATGCATTGTTTCCACATAATGAGATACAATAGGAGTAGTGTGTGCGATGTTGGCAATATTAAAACTAAAGGGTTAAAGATGTAATGCTTAATCTTGTTAAATGTTTCTTAATAATTACCATCTCATTTCCTTGGATTTCTTTTTCAAAGCATCCTAAATAGAAGATCACATGTTGTAGTGAGTAAAGATATATACCTGGTAATATAATTGTTTCTTCCTAAAAATCTTCACACTTTTTCCACTATAGAAAGTATGGGCATTTCTTATATCACTTTAATTTTATTAAGATTAATTTTGATGCCTCTTTGACTTGTTATGAAGTGTGGCAACTTGCTCAAAGTTGTTCCTAAAGTGCATTTGGTCGGGTTGAACTTAAGCTAAAACTTTCTTAACCAATCATATAACTTTCAGATGACCAGTAAATGATCTTCACTTACTCAAGACTTAGCAATTATGTCATCAATATAGACTTTAATCTTTTTATACATCATATCATATAATAAGGTGACCATTGCCCATTGATCAGTGGTATATGTATGTTAAAGCCAAATGACATGATCTTATGGCAGAAAGTGTCCCATATTGGAACAAATGTTGTTTTTTTTTCCATATCTTTAGGTGCTATCTTGATTTGATTATAACTTGAAAACTTATTCATGAATGAAAATATTGAATGGCCAATAGTGTTATCCACTACAATGTCGATGTGTGGTAGGGAAAAATTATCTTTAAGACTTGCTTTATTCAAGTCCTTGTAGTTCATACATATATAAACCTTGTCATTCTTTTTTTGTGCTAGCATAATGTTGGCTACCCATTTTTGATAATTTGCTACATAAAGAAAACTTGCATCAAATTGCTTTATAATTTTATCTTTGATTTTTAATAAGATGTTAAGTGCCAGTCTCTTAAGTTTTTGCCATATAAGCTGACACTTTGATCTTCAAAGGAGTTTGTGCACCACTATATCAGTGTTCAAACCTATCATGTCTAGTATGACTAAACAAACACATATATGTATTCTTTAAGTAATTAAATCATACTCTACTTACCTTTTATAAGAAAGTTTGTGCTAATTTTAACTTGTATATTTTTTACAGTGTTTAAATTAATTAGTTCGATTGGATCTTTCTTAACTATGGTTTGTCTCTCTTCTTGTTTGATTGGGCGTTAGAGATCTAATGGAATCTTTTCATCTTCGAGATCATACGGGATTAATGTATTAAGGGTACTTTTAGATTTTGTCTAAAGACAAACATTAGTTACATTATTAGTCTTGTATTCAAGCATCAAAAGCAATATATGAAAGGCTAAAAGAAATGGATGGGTATTGTTAGAATGACTTATGTACATATAAGTAAATACTAAGATGATAAATGAAACGATGAGATTAAGATTATAAGTATAACTAACATAAACATATGTTACTGATTGACTTATGACAAAAGACCACCCATTTTATTACATAGTTATCCTTAAATGTCATGGATGTCAACAAGTAGAGAAATTTCAGTTACATTACTTTGCCAACGACTCAGGTGACTAAGGAATCTCTTAAGCATGTTAGTTGCTTACAAGAGTGCTAGAGTTACATGGCTAGATCAATCGAATTTGAGACAGTTGTTCTTTTTATTATTTGGAGATCATGTGGATTGCTAAAGTATCATGTTCAATAATGACTTTAACTAACTCATTGCCTTCATCATTAGCTTGATTGATGAATCTTACACTTTTGAATTGGTGAGCTAAGGGAAGCATGAGCTCATTTACTTCATCTTCTAAGTATGCTTAGGTGACATGGTCCTAGCTAGGTCAATACCTAATTCTAGAATGGCCTTATTACTTATTAGGTTGTATTAGGGTAGTGATACTTTAAAGATATTTGTTAATTCCTTTGTCTATAATATAGTCATTTTTCACCATCACTTTGGCTGTTTTTAATGGTACTTCAAATGGCTAGGGTGGCATCTTGAAGAATGACCCCTTTAACTTGGGAGTCATATTTGTAATTTCAAAAGACCTAAAGCACATTCTAATACTTCTTTAGCTATTTAGACAAAAGGTATTCTTAGAGGTCTAAAGACAAATGAATCATATTCTCCTTAAACTTCGATTAATTGGCCATTCATGATAAACTTTACCTTTTAATGCAAGGTGGCAAAAATGGCTCCTACTGTATAGATCTAGGGACGACTTAATAGGCCATTATAGGGAGTCTTAATGTTTACAACCTTAAAGGTTACAATAAAAGTTCATAGTCCCACTTGTCTTGGGAGCTTAATGGTCTCTATGACCTCACACTTTGTACCATCAAATGCTTAAAGAATCATATGACATATTGTTATAATGGCAAACTTTTCCACAGTAGACCAAAATGAGAACATAGGATATGTTGTAGCCATGACAATGCAATGCCTTGGTATGGTTATGCCCCTCAACTATAATTTCTTCAGTTGAAAATAAGATGTAGTTGCTTGTTATGATATTATTGACAATGTGGTTGAAGTTGGCCAAAGAAATGTTAGTTGAGACATACGCTTGATTGAGAATATGTAGTAAGAATCTTTCATAAGACTTTTATTTCATTAGTAGAGAAAAGATTAAGCTTTTGGCTAGAGTTTGACTGAGCTGCTTAACCACTTTGTACTCACTTTACTTAATATATTTAAGGAAGAATTTATCATCTTTATTAGCAATGATTTCCTTAGGCTTAAGGTTTTACTTATTAGATGACTTTGCCCCCTCAACATTTTGAACAAGATTTTTTTTTTTTTAACATCATGTAAAATGACAACTTTCTCTTTCCTTTACTTAAGTTTCCTTATGTATTTTAGAGTGTAACATTTACCACTTTAGGTAATGTCTTAAACTCTCATGATGTCAGATGTTGCTACAAGTGCTAGCTTTAGTATCAAGGCTTAATCATTAGGAGTTTACCAAATAGTTGTAATCCCATTGGATTACTTCACTACTCTAATAATGGTAATAACGTGTTGGCAAAGGAAATAGGGCCTAAGTGGTTAAATAAAATATTTTTAGTGGTACCAAATTTTTTTACGTCGAGAAGGTAGGCACTTATGAGCTAGTGTTTTAACCTTTACCATGCCAATTTTGAAGGAACTAGAATTTGATCCATAGTAATCATCATCTAAGCACTCCTTAATTTGATTCACTAACTTATGATTAAGAAAGGGATTAGCAATGACAGTAAACTACCTCTTAGCTTTTGAAACATCAATACATCCTTCATCCCTCAACTCTTGGACTTTATATTTAATGGTCTAGCAATTGTCAGTCGAATGTCCAATTTGTCCACCATAGTATTCACATTTGGCATTGGCATTATATTAATTGTCCAATTTGTCCACCATGGTATTCACATTTGGCATTGGCATTATATTAATTGAGATAAAGTAGTTTTAGTTGTTCCTTAGTTATAATGATAACCAATTCACTTTGAACTAGTCAAGGTAATAACTCTAAATAAGGCATTAGTATAGAGTCAATTTTCCTTTTTTCTTACCTTTTAAGGTCAACTTGATTACTTGAAGTGCTAACACATAGACATTTGGTTAAGAAAGTTGTGGTTAAGGGTTTTAGTATAAACATAAGGCTACCATGTTGTGAGACTAATGCGATAGTTGAGGGTTAAACTACCCCTATAGTTGAATAAATGATTTGTAAATAGGGTATGGTCTTAACCACCTATCATATTTAGTTATTTAGACCTCACTTTCTTTCCCTTTGGTCACACCAGTTTTCTTACATGTTATAGTGCTAGTAATAGTTGTATCAACAATTTTACCTTTTAGATACCCTTGTTCATTCTTTCTCTTATAATCACTAGATCTATAAAACTTTCTAATGTACTTCCTATTATCCTATCATAATAGGGGGCTTTCAAGGTACAAAGGAAAATGGAGACCAATTCCCTTTCTAATAATAGAAGTTGGACTTAGAAAGCCATATTGTGTATATTGCTTAAAAGTCTCTTATGTCTTCTTTTCCATGACTTAAAGATCCATCCAGGTAAGGTCTAACACAAAAATATACTTAAACCTAACCTTAAAGGCAATTACTAGTACTTTCTAGGTTTTGACATTTTTCTGGTAATGTTTGATATACTAGTAGAAAGCCATACTTGTTAAGTTGTCTTAAAAGTAATGCATTAGGATTTTTTATTATGAGTATATACTATCATCTTTTAAATATATATAATTAAATGGTCTACAAGTGGTCTTGTGTCATCATACTTTTCAAATTTTAGAACCTTGAATCATCAGCAAGACTACGTCTTAAACCAAACAGAGGTTTAATGTGCTTAAAAGAGTATAAACGTCATCTCCTTTAATAGCATTGACTTCCTCCTATAAAAGGTCAATTTTCTATTTCATGAAATGCTCAGTGCTTTTTGCCACATTGTCCTTTAATTTGAGAGTAATTTTAAATTCACCAAGGGCAACATTAATATAGTGATGTATTAGAGTGACATTAGGTGCATACATCTTGACATTATATGATTGATGCACCAAAATGTATTAGGAGTTTTTTGTTATGAGTATATGCTATCATCTTTCGAATGTATATAATTAGGTAGTCTACATGTGGTCTTGTATCATTATACTTTTTAAATCTTAAAGCCTTGAATTTTGTCAGCAAGACTACATCTTAAATTAAATAGAGGTTTGATGCACTTAAAAGAGCATGAACATTGTCTTCTTTAATAGCACTAACTTCCTCCTATAAAAGGTTTATTTTTTGTTTCATGGAATGCTCAGTGCTTCTTGCCATATTGTCCTTTAATTTGGGAGTAAATTTAAATAAGGGAAACGCTAATAGGGTGATGTGTTAAAGTGACATTAGGTGCATACATCTTGGCGCCAAATGATTTATGCACTAAGATGTATTAGGAGTTTTTTGTTATGAGTATATACTATCATCTTTCGAATGTATATAGTTAGATAGTCTACATGTGGTCTTGTGTCATCATACTTTTTAAATTCTAAAGCCTTGAATTTTGTTAGCAATACTACATTTTAAACTAAATAGAGGTTTAATGTGCTTAAAAGAGCATAAATATCATGTCCTTTAATAGCACTAATTTCCTCCTATTAAAGGTCAATTTTCTGTTTCATGAAATGCATATTGTTTCTTGCCATATTGTCCTTTAATTTGGGAGTAATTTTAAATTCACTAAGTGCAATATTAATAGAGTGATGGGTTAAAGTGACATTAAGTGCATACATTTTAACGCCAGATGATTGTGCAGTTATTGTTTGTCTCAAAAAGGGATGCACTGTTAATTGAGAATAGATAAAGGTGCTAATAAAGCTCTTAACACTAAAGTTTTTTGAAATATTCCATTAGCTGAGGTTGAGGAGTTTTTCTTAAGGAACTATATCCCTTACAACTGTCTTTCTTTTAAATGTTTGGGCTATTTGTTGCATCTACTAATTTAACTCTTCGATTGAGGTTTGAATCCCATCCATATGACTAACAAACTCTAACTTTGTCCTCCATTCTTCTTATACAAGAATGAGTTAGAATTGTATGTCTTACTAGCTATGAGCACCTTATAATTTATTGTATTATACCCCTAATAAAGGTAGACAAAATATGGTATGCCTAATAAATGCCACAAGAAACATACCAAAGGAAAATACAAGAAATATATTAGTACAAGAACTACAAAATTAAAGCATGAATTATAAAGTATTGTAGTAAAGGTTGAAAATAAAGCAAAATAATGTTTGATGTAATGATCAAGATAGGGATACCTTAAACTTTCTATCATTTAATATATAGGTTTAATAGTTAAATAACTTTATTGATGTAATAATAAGGTATGTGGTTTAATATATTTAAATTAGGCTAAAGGTTCGTAGAGCGTTTCCTCCCTCACCATTAAAGGCTCAAGTAAGAGTTGCTTGTTTAGGTGAGATATTTCAAAATTGTCCTATACAGAAATCATAAACTACACAAGGGACCCATGCTTCCTCTCACTTAAGTTAGATAAGGTATAAGGTATAGGCTAGGTTTTAAGACCTTTATGAGTATGTGTAATTAAGGTTATAATACAAATAACAATTATAAATATTAGAATGATAGAAATTAATAAATAAAATATCAAATTGAAAATAATTGAAGGTACAAAAACAAAAACATGTTAGAGCAATTGCTCTTGAAAAAAAATCCTCAGTGGAGTTGCCAAACTATTGCGAAGGGTTCCTAGTGAGAGGAGTTTTGCAGACGCAAAATAAGGCATAAAAATTGACACTTTTAAGCATTGAAAAAAGTTAAGGTGTTATAATGTTGAATTTAGAGTTATTACCAGTCGATATAGGTGTGATTGGAACACCAGAAGTGACTCAATCTCTTTTACCAAGATTAATTAGATTTGAGAGAATAATTATACTTGGCAAAAGTCGTAACCAACTCGATATTTTATTTTTTTTTTTTCTCTCTCTCTCTCTTTTTTTTCCAATAATTTTTTATAAAAACACACTTATTGAAATTTTAGGAATTTGAAAGAGTTGTAAAAAGAATAAATTATTCTATAAATTTTAAATTATTTCATATATTTTTTTCAATGATCTAGCACATCAAATAGTTAAAAAAAATTTAGACATTTTGAGAAAATTAGAATATTTTTTATGGTGATCTAGTACACAAAAAAATAAAAGAAAATTTATTAAAAATTTTTGAAATAAGATAAAAGTAATTCAGTTGATTTTTACAGTAATCTTGTACACCAAATAATGAAAATCAATATTTTTTTTGCAATTTTTGGAAAGAATTGACATCATTTTGTGTTTGTTAGCACAGCTAAGGGGCCCAATATGCACTATCATTGAAAACATTTGTATCCCTTTTTCTTTTTTCCTTTTTATTTATTTCTTTTTCTTTTTTTTTTTTATTTTGTTGCCCCTTCTTTCTTTTTTCTTTTTTTTTTCTTTTTCTTTCTTTCTTTTCTTTTCTCGTTTCTTTCTAGCAACCCCCCTTTTTTGGTTCACTGCTCTCTCTTTTTGGTTCAACATTGCTCTTTATCTCTCTATACCCACCTCCTCCTCTAGCCATTTTTTCACTTTTTGTACTTAGAAACTCATCAAACACGAATTTTAGGCATGTTTTATAGTGTGAGAGCCAAGATTTATCCTTGTAAAGGGTGATTTTTGCTACTGGGTGTTGGGGGCTGATTGTGGTAGAGAGAGAGGGGGAGGCTGAAGCCAGTGGAAAAGTTTCGCTGGCTACGAAACAACACATGGAAAGCACCATTACGTAGATTGACGCCTAATGAGTTGACTAGTGTCAATTTTGTGTGGCACCAATGATTGGAAGTAGTGCATGTGAGAGGGAGAGCTAGCAGCGATGGCGCATCGTCTTTAGGGATGCATAGATTGACGCTAGAAGACTCGGGTGGTGGTGGCCGTGACATTTTCTAGCAGCATCACTGACGAGTCTCTGGTAAGGCTCAGTACGTTCCTTTTTTCTTTTCTTTCTTTTTTTGGCTGTCACTTGTGTTTTGGTTTTCTTTTCCTCTCTATGTTTTTTTATTTTTTATGCAAGGGGCTCCGTTGGGCTTAATTTGATTAATTTTCGATAGATAAAAGCAAAATTGCTCGAGATAAATCTCTTTTTGATCAATCTTTGGTTATGTGGCTGGATATATTGGTGTTTGTTTGGTGTCTTCTGCTGATTTTTGGGTTAAGGCTAAAGTGCGTGGCTTATTATTCAGTCTTCCTTTATTACAATAAGTTACTTGTTTACTAAGAAAGCATTCACCATATTGCTTCTTGGAGCTTAAATTTGAGTTAGATTAATTTGTATTTTACTTTATTGAAAGTATTAAATGCAATACTAACAAAAATGGAAGAAAACATCAAAAGGAACTCATAATCCCACCATTAATGACATATAAGAGTAGCTTTTGTTTTTTGGGTAAGCATCTTGACATTCAGAGAGAGCTTGCATATAAAACAACAAAAATCCACCTTAAGCAAAAAGAAAAACAAGTTGTTTTCTCCTGTTATCTCTCTTGTTCACACCTATTGGTGGTGTTGTGTGTTGGTGTTGTTGTTCGTATCTCTTTTAGTACCCTTAATGCTCTTTTGGTTATTCTCTCCCATTGTTGCCCTCTTAATGTTTCTTACTCTTTTGCATCTATCTTGACATCAATGCACTTTTCCTCTTTCTTGTGTGGCTGCTGACTATTTTTGTGGTTCATGCCCTCTCTCCCTCTCATAAAAGCAAAGGGACTCCCCATTAATAGAGGAGAGGTACTTGATCCTGATTGTTAATCTTGCTTTTGTTAAACAGTTTAAATTGACTTGCCTTTTTACACATGTTTTATATTTTGTGAGTTATTAATTTGTAAGATTCACACTTAGATTAGCTTGTTAGGTCTTGAAGAGAGGACCAACAAACTAATATTATTATATTTAGATACTTTGTTAGAGATCTTTGAGAATGTGAGGGCCTCCTCTTATAGTTTGATGATGCGATTTACACTTAAAATCAATTTTTTATAACTTTATATTTAGTGTAAAAATTGAGATGGTTATCAACTCTTCTTTTTTTGGGTAGATGTGCCTTGTATATTAAACTTTAACTTTCCATTGGATATTGTCAATTAATTTGCAGTAATTCAATTTTTATGTTATCTTTTCTTTCTTTCTTTGTTTTTTGTTCTGCTTTTTTCTGTTCCCCACTTTTTTTTTAATGCCCTAAATAGACAAATCACAATCTAATTGCAATCATATTCCACCTAACAATTAGCCCTATATGCATCTAAACACAACAGTGAGTGAGAGGTAGGTCCTCTCTTAATCAAGGTTGACAAAATAAGAGTATAATATATGTGTAACAAATGGTGTTAGACACAAGACATACTTGAAATGTGCATGATTACATAAAGCATTTTAAACAATAAAGCATTTTAAACAAGGAGAAATTTTATATATGGGAGACATATCGACAGTTGAACAAGTTACCTTTTATTTATCCTTTTTTATTGCTTTTCTAGTTTCCTTACTTTTGTATCCAATTTCATGGCATGTGCTTGAAATGCTAGATATTTATTCTAATAAAGAAGGATTGGACACATTAGTACTTGTATTTGGTGAAAGTTAAAAAAATATCAAGCACCCATACTAGAAAACCTATAGGGTAATATAAAGTGAAGGAGAGAAGCAAAGGCTATGGAAGTGGTAATTACTGAGTGGTTTATTATGTCATGTCATAATTAGCAGAAAACACTTTTATAATTGTATCTTTGCTTTTGCAGTGATAAGTATTAAAATTAGAGCGTGTTGAACAAGAGAATGGTGGCTCTATCTTTTAGTGACTTTGAGATTTTGACTGTGAATGTCTCGCAACAAACCAATCTATATATATCTAATTTGAGTTATTTTATTGTTACCTAACTTGTATTGCAAACCTATTATTCACTTAGCTTTTGTTACCACTGTAATTATGGTTGCGGTTTACAGGCTATGGAATACATGTGATTTGGCATTTCTAACAATCAAGACTCAAATAAGGAGAATATAATTCTCGTTTCATCAATTTTTTATGTTTTGACATTATCATGTTTGAATGGCTACATTGGAAAAATGACTAGATTCTCATGCAAGTTGACTGAAGTTATATTGACTTTGATAGAATGAAGATGATAAAATGGCTAGTTATACACAAAGCCAACAAATGTCGTGATTTTGTCGTCAATAACACTGTTTGGTTTAGTAGAAGATGTAATTACAGGAGAACTTGGAAAGCTCTCAACTCAAAAGGTAGCATGGCGAGCCAATTGGCAAGACTTCCACTATGAGTAGGCCAAATTTTTCATCTAGCATCCTCCATTCAACCATAAAGAGGAACTCTGGCCCCTATAGAAGCTGCATTCACGAATGTCCTCTCAAGATAACTAGTGTCCTCACCTATCCCTTAATTTAGGCATTCAACTATCATGTTGACAATCAAGAGTAAATTTGCCATATTTACATTTATCAATTGTAAACTACAATACATGGGAAGATGACTTGTTGTGGACACACCAAGTCTGAGCTCCATCAACACCATTTACCAATTTAAAAATAATTAATGGTGAAGATGACTTGTACCGGGTGGCAGGAATGATCATCCAGGCATAACGCCCCAGTAGAAGAATATCTTGCATTGAAATGACCGGATTTTGGGCCACAGAAGAAAGCACAGCTTGAATAAGTGCCCATTAGATGTTATCATCTTCAGCAATTGAAAGACAACTCAGTACCTAAACGAAAATATCACAGGGATAAATAAACGAACAAACAAAATAGTGCGACAGTGAACATTGCCATTCTGAGTATTCTGCAAGACATAACAGTTAAAATGCTTGCGTATGGACACACAACAAGAGCACTTACATTTGATTTCTCTTCGAGCTTTATGGCATTCCACCAACCTATAATTTGTTTAAATTTTCCAAACAAAGGACCCTTAGCTTTCCCAATCTTTCTGACATGGGAAGGACAATTTCATCAGGTCACAAACAAGGAAATGACAATTTTTTTTCTCCTATTTAGCGACTTCAAGGCATGAATTGCCATACATTTATTTTTTCTGGCTAAAACATACCCTGTTGTTAAACTGAAAGCTATTTGAAGGTAGTCATAAACTAGCAAGAACGGATGCTCCATTCACACTGCAATATTTATTATTTTTTCCCCGGAAAAGAAAAGAACTCGGAAACATATTGTGATTTCAAATCCATAAATGAAATTTTAACCGTATCATTGTCATGAGTTAACGCGTATACAACTTGATTGGGCTCATGATTATGAGGCAAATGAGGATTATACGCATCATTTCCAAAACCTAAAAGGAGGAGAAAAAAGAAGCACACGAGGAGAGCACTGCACATATAAACATTAAGGTAGACTTATTTACGAAGAAAATTTAATATCAGAGGAAAAGAAAATTACCAAACTGCTGAGCAGACATCCCAGGTGCACCAATGGATCTCCTATGCTGAACTATATCTTCAGTGTTGACACCCTGTAACATGGCAACATAGGAGACAAGACAGCAAAAATAAATTAACTGTTATCTCTGCATTTGCTTGCATAAACTTATACCGTAATCTTCACAGTATTATTGATAGCAGCAAACAATACTCTGGTAACCTGTTATCTTGACTTGCATGACATAGGAAATCTCCTAAAATATGATGTTATGGGAAAATCAAATTGTCCCAAAAGAGAACCACGACTAGGCCATCATTTACAAGATTGTGGACACATCATCAAAAAAATGAGAGCTCATGATATGCAGATAGAGTTGAGTCGCATAGGCCATCATAACAATCAGCAGTCAAATTGGCACAAAACTCATAAAAAATTTATGGCTTAGCAAGTAATCATGTTGCTCCATAGCTTCCAATAAAAAGACAAAACAAAAAGGTTCAACCATTCTCCAGTAATTACCACTTCTTTAATGAGATGCATGGGAATATATGATGAAACATACCAAATCTTCTGCTATTATATTGATCTTCCCAACTGCTCAAGAGTTGGGGTCAAATAGTGATTAATTGAATTGCACGCTTAGTAATAAATTGGATCTTGTTCAATATCCCAGTAATTCTTCTCCCATAACTCCACTTGTTTTATTGAGTTTTCTCCTTATTATGACATAAATGAAAGCAGGATCAAAAGGAGGAGGGAGGATGCATGGGTTTGACTCTGCAAGACCTTTGATCATCGATTCCATCATGAACTTCTCTAATCCATCGGCTGAGCAAACCAATGTTTCTGACCACAGTTCAACAGCTTTAGGAGGCATAAATGGCTTGAATGTCAAGAGTTTAGCATACTCGTTCAGCAGATGATAAATGTTTCTGAACACAGTTCAACAGCTCGACTGAATTTTATGCTTACTAGTGGTCCTTAGTGTAGCTGATCGCTATGCAAATGGATATCTTTGAAGAAGATTGAAATTGAACATTGTAATTATAGAGTCAGTGATGCTGTTCAATTGCTATGATAGTTAAAGGAGTTCCAGCAAAGCTATGTTCATCTGCAATTTTGCAGCTCACTCTTTCTTGCTTTCTAAGTCATGTTGTATTCTTAATTCAGGGCTAAGTATGGGACACCTTTTGTTTATTGTCTTGTTGACACATTGATTGCCTAAAACCTGTCGAGCATGGCGATAACTTGCAGATTTGGTAATCCAACAGTTAAGGTAACAACTTGTATCTAATGACATGGTGTTCATGTCCATCTGCAATGATCCGTGTAACCTCATATGTATATGTATATGTATATGAATGAAAATACAAGAATGGACTTTTTAGTGTCTTGTTTTCTCTGGAAAGGTCCTTTGATTATAGAAAACCTTGACTCTCCATGTTCATGTTATGTTTTGTTAAAGCATTAACATCAACAATCTTTTGTTTGCCAATTACTCTAAGTTGATCAAAGTGTATTGTGCTAATCAATAAGGCAAATATTTGACAAATTAACTGTGATGTGGTCATTTCTATTCATGCTGCCGAAGATGCAGCAATCAAAGATTATTAGCTCATACAGGCAAAATGTTATCCACGATATGGTGAGAAGCATCCCCAAGCCAAATAGTTTCATCAGCTTTTTCTTACCTTTCCCATTATCCCTAAAGTTTGGCACTTCCTCTCACTCGAAGAATTTGAAGTTTCTTGTAAGCTTTCGATGGTGACATCTATAGTCATAAAGGTGAGTGTTGCTGGACTAACGTATTAGGGATGTTAGATTGAAAGATTAGGATTATAGTTAGGATCATATTTACCCTTGAAAATCTCTGAAAATTAGTAGTAAATTTATCATCAGCAAATTGACTCTTTCTCATGATCAAGGTAAATACTTTGTTTATAAATTAAGAACCTCTTACTATGAGAATTAATAGAGAATATGTATTTTTTTATTTTTTTAAAGAGTAGGAAGCTAATTAGAAAGTCATCGTCTATTTTAAAAAATATTTGAAATTTTGTTTTTATTAATACATATGTTTTTTTTCCTATATGTTTTTTATAACATATATCTATAGTGGGAGAAAGTTTTAACTTCCACTAACTTCCCTTTAATGGATTGGGTCAAATCATTGGGGGGCCAATCCAACACAATAATATTTACATCTCCTACTCGCACATAATGAGGTAAAATGACTTGATCATTGATAAAAATTCTTAACATTCAATTCTTCATAAGAAATTCATACAAGCAAATGGACCATGTGACTTACGAGTGTAGTTGCATTTGGGAGCATATTCTATATACATATTAAGAATACATAGTTGCTACAACCCTAAAAATATGAGCCTTATTTAAAAAAAAAAAAAAAAAAGAGTCTTGTTATATCTTAAATGTATTTTTTCGCATCAATTTCAACTCATCTTGTCCCTTTTATGCTGAGTTAAATTTTATTTTCCTTATATTTATCCATAATTATGTTTCTTTCATAATAAATGAATATAATTAGTTAACTAATAAATACTTATGCAAGATATCATAAAACAATAGTCTTCCTTTCATACTTATATTCATTAATTATAATACAACCACTTTCCATCACATATTCCAGAAGGTTGAATCATCCTTGACCATATGCAATAAACTAAAGTAGTAAACATCTTATTGTAACCTTAGAACAAGGTCAAAAGTTACGTAGAGTATAATTTTTAAGATAATAATACCTCAAAGAACTCATATAATAAAGAAGTAAGGATTGATTTTTCCATTTCTTTTATTGGTCAAATAGCACATGTGGTATGAAACATGTGTTATGGTGATCATTCTTCACAAGGAGTGTATGTCATTTAATTCATTTTCCTCACAACATCATTGTATAAATCTTAATCCAGTCACTCTCAACCGTCTAACCTGAGTTCTCTAAGTGACCCCCTCACTTGTGAATATCAAACTTAGATCTCACATTTGGCTTTCAACATGTTGTATAAAAAGTGAAATTCTATACTAGCTTTTACTCATTATAGTCTTATCTTGATTTTCTTAAGGCAATCATCTCTATATAAATAGAATTTTGCTTAAATGATAGTCTCATCTTTACATGCTCTTTTAGCATTAGAGACAATTGTCCATGTAAGTAAACTAATCTTAACTTGTTTGACATACTTTTACTTTTCACTTTTACTTTTCTTATAAAAAGAAACTTGTATTAGGATTGATCTTATATCAAACTCATTGTGTAACGATCAACACTTAGGATGATATTGCTAATACATATGTAACAAAAGACAAACTTTTTAATCATGTAAAAACACATAGTTACAATGTATTACAATACATTAAATTCTATAAAATCCTAGAGACTTAACATGTGATTTAAATGCATCTCTTTGTATTAGTTTAGTTAGTAATCTATTATCATCCCATGTGTTAAAACGTATTACAAAGTCATATCCTTTTGTGACACAATGTCTTTTATAAAGTTGTACTTCGTATTAATATGTTTGGTTCTACAATGATACTTAAGATCTTTTGTACCTATAATAACAACTTGACTATCACAATATAATGTGACCACTTTTTGTTGATCACTGCATACTCTCAAATGTTCCAAAAATCTCTTAAACCAAATAACTTCTGGCACTACAGTTAAGCAAGTTACAAATTATGCCTCCATCATTAATAAGGCAATACAGGTTTGCTTCTTGCTACTTCATGATATAGCGTCATCATTTAGCAAGAACATATATCCTAATGAAGATTTACATTCATTTATATCTACTCTCCAATTGGCATCTAATAACCAATTAGTCATAAATTATTTCCTTGATAAGTTATTGACTCACCAATCCCATGGCATAACAAATGTCAAGGTGTATACACATTGTAACATACATCAAACTACTCACTGCACTAGAATATGGCAAATTCTTTATATTTTCATACGCTTGTCATATTTTAGGACACATTTTAAGGCTCAAGTCATCACCTCTAGGAGTGTTAACTGATTTACAACTTTCCATTCTAAATTGCTCAAGGATTTTATGTATGTAAAACTCTTATAATAGAGCTAGGAGTCTTTGGAATGATCTTTATGGATCTTTACTCTTAATATGTAAATCACCTTAGCCATGTCTTTCATTTTGAAGGAGGGTTGGCCTATTATGTTGATGGCCGTGGAACTAAAATAGGCCTCGCTAAGGTAACGGAGGAGAAAATGGATGAGGTAATTTGCAAGATAGGTGAGAGAGCCCAAGTCCACCTCCTCACATGGGCATCAGAGGTTCAACCCGCTAGAATTCCATTGTGCCTACAGTTGTTGATCAAGGAGTATACCGACGTGTTCAATGAATCCAAGTCTATACCTCTGGCGAGAGAGTAAGATCACCAGATTAACCTCAAACCTAGGGCACCGCCAGTCAACGTGTGACATTATCAATACCCTCACTACCTAAAACCTAAAATTGAATGGCAGGTACAAGAGATGTTAAAGGGAGAGGTTATTCGAGATAGCACAAGTTCATTCGCCTCCTTAGTTCTTTTGGAAAAGAAGAAAGACGACATGTGGCAATTTTGCATTGACTACAGGCATATGAACGAGATCACTGTCAAAGACAAGTATCTGATACTGATCATCGACAATCTATTGGATGAGTTAAACGGGTCGCGATTCTTCTCCAAACTGGATCTACAAGCAAGTTACCACCAAATATGGGTTTGGGAGGAGGACATCGGGAAGAAGGCCTTCCTCACTCAACATAGGCATTTTGAATTCAAGATCATGTCCTTCAACTTAACCAATTCTTTAGTAACATTTAGTCGTTAATGAATTAGGTGTTCTCGGCAGAATTGGGAAAATTCGTATTGGTGTTCTTCGATGACATGCTGGTCTACAATACAAGTCTAGAAGACCATATTAGGCATCTCCAGTGAGTCCTCTCCCTTCTTCGGCAACATAGCCTGTATACCAAGCTATCTAAGTGTTCCTTCGGACAAAATCACATTGAGTATCTCAGACACATCATTTCATCAGAAGGGGTATCCACAAATGGGGCCAAGTTGAAGCAACGAAGAATTGGCTGGTGCCGGCTATGATCAGAAGTTTGCGGGGGTTCTTGGGGTCAACCAGTTACTACCAAAAATTTATCTAACATTATGGAATAATTAGCAAGCCGCTAACGAGACAAAACTATTAAAGAAAGGAAGCTTCAGCTGGAGTCAGATGGCCCAAGCTTTTGTTTGAATAAAGGAGGCCATGTGTTCAGCCCTTGTTCTTGCCCTATCGGATTTTAGCAAGCCCTTTGTGGTGGAAACCGATGCATGCAGTACTGGGATGGGGGTGGTGCTATCATAAGACGGACAGCCCTTTCTATAGCTTAGCAAGTCATTCGCGTCATGCAACCAAGGCCTATCCATTTATGACATTATGTACCGAAAGGGAATGGAAAATACAGCCATCAATGCTCTGTCACACCAATAAAAAGCCCAATTTCAAGTGATCATTGTTGCAGTTCCATAATGGAAGAAGGAGATAAAGAGCAACTACGAGAGTCATCACTGGTACCCAAACTAATTCAATCTTTCGCCAACCTTCCCAAAAGTGATCTTAAACTGAGGTTTGACAATGGATTACTGAAGAGGAAAGAAAGAATTTACGTCGGGAGTAAGGGAAGACTTCACTCCCGATTGATTCAAACCTTACATGACACTGCATTTCGGAGTCAGTGCGACCTACAATAAACTCAAGGCTTATTTTAGTTGGTCAACAATGAAGTACAATGTCCGAAATTGGGTTAGAACCTATGAAGTGTGCCAGAGATGTAAAACAGGAGGCATTCCTTACTCGGGGTTCTCGCAACAACTGCTAGTACCTGAGTAAGTTTAGCGTCGCATTTCCATGGATTTTGTCGAGGGACTACTACTATTAGATGGGAGGAACATCATCTGGCTGGTAGTGGATTGCTTCTCCAAATCTGCCTACTTCATTAAGCTAAGCCATCCCCTATCGGCCTCAGACATTGCCAGAATCTATTTTGAGCAGATTTTCAAGTTGCATGGCTCATTAGCCACCATCGTCACTGACCACAATTCTCTTTTCACTAGTCAGTTTTGGCAGGAGCTATTCTGACTGGAAGGGACTTGCCTTCATTTCAGCTTTGTTTACCATCCTTAAAACATATGGTCAAATTGAACGAGTCAACCACTGCATCTAGAGCTACCTACAATGCATGTGCTACCTATGACCCCATCAGTGGTTTAGGTGGCTCCCTCTCGCCGAAAGGTGGTACAACACCTCCCATTACACTACGATCAATATGACTCCTCATATTGCCCTGAGACTGATAAAACAAACGAAGGTGGACTCTCTAGCTGAGTTCATTCAAGAACGACAGGTTTTATCCACCTTGTTGAATGAACAGTTATAACAAGCACAGCAACGAATGAAGTTTTTTGCTAACTGGCGATGGATCGAGCGACAGTTTTTTGTCAATGAACTTGTCTACCTCAAGCTCCAGCTGTATCGGAAAATAAGCATTGCTATATGTTCAAATTTGAAATTGACCCCCAAGTTCTATGAGCCCTACCAAATTCTAGAAAAGATTGGACTGCTTGCCTACAAATTGGAACTGCCACCAGACAGTTCAATACACCAAGTGTTTCATGTGTTGCTCCTTAAGAAGGTCATTGGTGATTGTGACGTTGCCTTACCACAATTACCTACTGTCACCGATGAGGGACAATTTAAAACCAAACCTATGGCTGTCTTTCAACACCGCATGATCAAATGATAAAATCGTGCTATCTTGCAGGTGCTAGTCCAGTGGGCAAACTTAATGCCAAAGCAAGCGACCTGGGGGGACTACTCAGCCATCGACACACAATTTCTAGGCTGGAACCAGACAAGTGACCAGGCTGGGAATGGTTTAGTTGCTTAAGGAGTACATGGATGTGTTTGCTTGATCTTACTAGGACATGCCAAGCTTGAACATTGGTATAGTAATGCATAAAATCTCGTTGAGGTTAGAATACATGATGATATAATAAAAACTCAAGAGAATGAAACTCAATGTTCTATTAAAGATCAAAAAGGAAGTAAAAAAGCAAATGGATGCAAGCTTCCTCCATGTGGTAAATTACTCAGATTAGGTAGCTAACATTGTGCCGATACCAGAAAAATCTGGAAAGGTTTGTATGTATGTAAACTATAGGAACCTAAATAAGGTGAGCCTTAAAGACAACTTTGCTTTGCAACATATTAATGTCCTGGTAGATAACAAGGCTAGCTATTTAATGTTTTCCTTCTTGGACAAGTTTTTAGGCTATGATCAAATTAAAATGGCACCTAAAGACATAAAGAAAACAACATTCATCATGATGTAAAGGACCTTTTATTATAAGGTCATGTCATTTAGCCTTAAGAACATAGACATTGCCTATCATAAGCAATAGTCACTCTATTCCATGATATGATGTATAAGGAAATTGAGGTTTATGTTGATGACATGATTGTCAAATCTTAAGTAGACAAAAATCACTTGATAGTTCTCACGAGGCTATTCAACTGACTAAGAAAATTTCAACTCAAACTCAATCTATCTAAATGTACTTTTGGGACAACCTTAGGCAAACTGCTAGACTTTATAATGAGTTAAAGAGGCATCGAAGTTAATTCTAACAAAATTAAAGTCATACAAGAAATTCCTACACCATCTACACAAAAAAGGTGCAGGGATTTCTAAGAAAGACTAATTATATTATTAAATTTATATTTTAATTAATTTTAACATGCAAACCTATATTTAGAACACTTAGAAAAAGCAATTCAAGGAGATGAGATGACCAATGTCAGGAAGCTTTTAACAAAATAAAAAAACTACCCTTTTAACCATCTAGTTTTGGTGCCACCAATCCTACATTAGCCACTTATATTATTTCTCATTATGTGGGAACAATATATGTGTTATGTCCTAGGATAACACAATGAAATAGGTAAAAAAAAATAGGTCATCTATTACCTCAGCAAGAGATTCACCAATCATAAGGCTCAATATTCACATTTAGAGAAGAACTTGTTTCTCTCTAGCATGGACTACCTATTAACTTCAGTAGTATATGTTGAATCACACCACTTGACTTATTACTAAAGATGATTCCCTTAAATATATATTTGATAAACCAACACTATTAAGATGAGTGGCTTATTGATAGGTTCTCTTATCAAAATATGACATTTAATATGTCAATCATAAAGCCATTAAAAGTAAGACAATAGCAGATTTTTCAATTGATTAGGCCATTTCTGATTACAAGCCTATGCAATTTGACTTCCCAGATGTTGACATCCTAATCATAGATCAAGTTCCAAAAAATGGTGACCAAACAACAAATGAATGGCAAAAGTGGTTTGATGGGGCATCCAATGCATTGGGACATGGAATTAAAGCAATTCTCATTTTTCCTGAAGGCATGCAATATCCTACTACAACAAAATTATAATTCAACTACACCAACAATGTGACAGAGTATGAAGTGTACATAATGGTTTTACTATATGCCTTAAAAATGAAAGTTAAAAATCTCAAGGTATGTGGTGACTTAGCATTAGTGATTTATCAACTACTAGGCAAATAGGAAATACATGACCATAAGCTTGTCTCCTATCACTAATACATAAAAAATTTGATGGTGCGATTTAAGCACATCACTTTTAACCACATGCATTAGGAGAATAATCAAATCTTTGATACTTTAGCAACTTTAACAATAATAAACCAAGTCAATTCTAAAGCCAATGCCTAATAATCCATGTCAATGTCCATTACTCTCTAGCACACTACATGCATATATAATATGAAATAGATGACAAGTCATGGTACCATAACATAAAGAACCACTTTAAAAATCAAGAGTATCCTAAAAGTGACAGTGAAAATGATAAAAGAACTCTATAGAGATTAGTAATGAATTTCTTCCTCAATGAAGACATCCTCTATAAACGTAATTATGACTCAGTCTTATTATGTTGTATAGACGTGACTGAGGTAAAAATAATCATGAGAGAAATATATGAAGGGTTATATGAATCACATATTAGTGGTTTTACCATAGTCCAAAAAATATTAAAGGCAGGATACTATTGGTCGACCATAAAGTCAAATTGCTTCTAACATACTAAAAAATGTCATAAATGTCAAATACATGCAAATAAGTGATGAGTTACATGCAACACCCACTCCATTGCATATTATATGCATTATGGTTTACTAGAATGGTTGATCAGAAATAATGCCTCCAATCTGAATAATAAAGTGATGACTAGCCTATGCAACTAGTTCAAAATCAAATGGTATAACTTTATCCCATACAGATTAAAGATGAATGGGCAATTAAGGTAGCAAATAAAAATCTCAAATGGATCATTGAAAAAATGAAAATTACTTATAGAGACTGGCAAAAGATGATGTCATTCACTTAGCATGCACATCCCACCATTACACAAATTTCCATAAAAGCAACTTCATTTGTATTGGTCTATAGGACTAAGGTAGTCTTACAAGTATAAGCTAAAATTCCTTCCATAAGAGTTTGATGGAAGTAGAACTAGAAGAGGTGAAATGGATCAAAATCAGATACAAGCAACTAAATCTCATCAAAGGTAAAAGATTGAGTGAGATCTACCATAAACAATTGCATCAAAGTCAAATAAGACATGCACATGAATAGAAAATGTACCCATAGTGCTTCAAAGAAGGTGGCTTAGTCCTTAAGATAGTTCCACCCAATCAAAGTAACCCAAGGGGTAAGTGGACTCCAAACTACGAAGGTTTGTATGTTGTAAAGAATGCATTTTCAACCAAGGCATTGATTTTAATAAATATGGATGGCAAAAACATGTCACATCCTGTTAATGCAAATATAGTTAAAAAGTATTTTGCTCAAGTAATGACCTAGCATGACATGGATCGATCAACTACTAATTAAAGAAAGAGATTAGAAAGGATAGGAAATATGATTAGGTAGATAGGGCTTGATCAAACTCAAGTCAAACCATTGGTTATACTGTCAGTCTTTGTCAACTCTCATAACCCTAGCCTTATAGCCCTTTTTTCATCTTATGTCACTCTCTTTGACTATCATATATAAATTATTTGTCTTATGAATAACAACTCTCTTTTAAACCCTAACATAAAAGTTGTTGATATGATTATATTTATTTGGTTAACATATGCCAATACACATTATAAAATAAACATAACATGCGTTGCATCTCTTTGTTTGAGACTCTTAAGGACACAAGAAATCCTTTCAAAGGTCATGCTTAAAGCTCTCAAGTAATGCTAACAAGTAAAAGTAAGCTAAGATTGCCAATCAGCAATTCAAAAAAATCTTTCTTGTAAATATAGAATATGAATATTCAATTCATAACTCCTTAGAGCAAGGTTATTGAAAAAGGGCTCCAAGTAGCATATTCAAAAAAGAAACAAGATGAAAGGGAAAAATCAAAGGCATAGTAAAAAGAAAGAAACAAGGCAAAAATCTATATATTCAGACAATCACTATTAATGAAAACAATAAATCTATCCTTAGAACCAAAGAATCGTGTAAATAGTTCAAATGAGTGTAGATCATCTATCAAATACCAAGTTAATAACAACTCTGTACAAAGTTGGAATACACCTTTCATTGGTAACCCAAGCCAAAGGGTCATACAGATAGGTCAAACAAGTACAAATCACATGTCAAATAATGAGTTGAGAACAATTTTGTGTGAAATTCAAATTCAACTTACATTCAAATTTCACACAAAATTGTTCTCAACTCACTATTTGACATGTGATACCCTAGCCAAAGGGTCATATAGAAGCTTTAAACAAGTATGCATCATTTGTCGACATACTCTTGAAATTTCAACTATAGATAATGGTAAAAAAGGCAACATTGGATGAACTTAAGTACACTTTGCCATGGCACCCAAGCAAAAGGGTAAGGTAGTTATCTTAAGTAAGTTTAGTCAACATGCAACTCTAAGTAAGTTCAAGTATGCTTCATATTTGCAATCCGAGCAAAAGGGAAACTTAGCCATCCTATGAAAGTTTAGATCAAATGTTAATAATTATGTGCAAAGTTAGAGATTTTATCTTGTATTGGTGGCTTAAGCAAATGGGTTATGTGGCTATCTTAAACAAGTACAAACAACACTTCAATCCACTTTTGAAATTCCCATAGCATATGATGAATAAAAGCAATCCTACACATGTTTAAGAACATTAATTGCATTAGTGACCTGAGCAAAAGGGTTATATAATCATCTCATGCAAGTTTAAAGGATACATGAATTCATTTTTTAAACCATGAATATGGGGTCTGTTTGCATTGCCTCAAGTGTACCATAAAATTCCCCTACATTATGCAAAAATTCCTTAGTAAAGTTATCAATTACATAGTAAAAAGAATCTCCAATGGAGAATAATATAACTTCTGGTAATATTAAGAGCCTCTTAACAATACAACCATCTCAAGCAAAGTTACCCTTAACACATGGGATCATTCCCCAATCTTAAATGCACTTTAAACACTCATGTCCAGAACAAAAACACCATGATGCAAAAGGTAGACAAAATAAAGGTTCAAGGAGGTCTTTGTTCATTTCTTTGTCCCAAAATAACTTACAAAGAGGGGCAATTATTATATCCCTATTTTGTCTACCTTATTTACTTTCTCTCATGTGGGACTATTTTTATAAATTTGGATTGTGAATTGTCGTTTGGATAAAGAAAAGGTAAATAAAGCACCAAAGAAAGAAAAGGAAAAATGGAAATAAAAGAAAAGAAATAAAAATTGAATAATTACTAACATCTAATATACAGTTAAAAATCTGATATACAATCTAAAAAAGAAGAACCAATAACTAATACACCCTTTAAACTAAACTTAAAGCTAAAAATTTGCTCTTAGGGTATCAGTCACATCACCAAGTCATAAAGGGTTATATTAAAGTAAGCAGCAACATTTGTTCAATCCTCTTTTTAAAGCCTAATCATCTAATCCAAGTATAAACCCTATAAGTCAAAAGCCCACATGATATTAAAATAATTTAGCAAAAAGTAATTAAAGATTAACGATTGAAAGCAAGCCAATTTCCTTATAAATAGTTAGCATTTATGAGAGCCAAAGGGCATTAGAAAAAAGGAAACTAAAAAAAGGACAAAAGTTGAAGAAGCTAAAAATAACACATTTAAGAGTTAAGAAAAAAAAAAAAGTCCAACAAAATGCCATATTGGTAATAAGAGACTAGAGGCACAACTAAAACAAGTGAGGCAATTAAAATTTAAGAGTTAGGAAAATCTTCCTTAAAAGAGAGGATAAGAGTGAAAAATTGATACATCAAGGCTTTTTTTTGTCTAAAATAAATCACTATAGAATTTAAGGTAAGCAAAATAACCTCCAACAATCCTACAAACATGCATAAGCATTAAGTGAAGTGGAAAGATTTCTCCCTCAGGCCAACAATATTGGGAATTAAGCTACCCATAACTTAATGTTAAGAATCTTTTTATTTTTATTGCATTTTTAAGGATCTAATTACATAAAAAAATCTTTAAATCCAACCTTAACTCATGATCAAATTAACTATTAAAGGCTAAATATCCAATAAATCTCACTATTTCACCAATGAGCAATAAAATTGGCATAAATAAATAAACTCAATTAAGTTAGCATGACAAGTGGTGATTTTCTATTAGTAGAAAACATTAACACCCCGCACACAAATACACACATAATCACACATGTAATTGTTAAAAAATTGGCAAGAAATCACTTATGTGGTGGTCATAACACCTCTCAATCCTTCCTTTCTACTAACTACACATCAAAAGCCACAAAAAAAGCTAATTTTCCCTTGTTTTGTTCTAATATTGTTTTCATTATTCTATTTAAATGTCAATATAATCATAACATTGGTAAAATAATGAAAAATACCCAAAAAATTTGCATTTTATTGTCGAAGGGTCACCAATCATTAAAAATTGTCAACTCTCCCATTTTAGAATCCCTATAAGCCAATTTATACATATATGAAGATCACATAACAAAAGGATGTTAGAAATATGTCTCCATTACACCATTATCATACATATTGCCAATTGATAGAGTTTTTGGCCTAAATTAACATTGATCAATGTGTCTTAACTTGCTCATCTCAAAGGAACCCTTCACTTGCCCAAAAAAGCTTTGATTTGTTACAATCAAAGGCTCAAAGGTGGATGTCCCCATCGATTTTACCCTCTAGTCAACCCCTTTTCGATTGTCGTTGCAATATGAAACTAACACCAAAGAGTTCAACGTCTTGTGATAGATCCATCAATGTAGTTTTTGTGCCGATTAGAGACTAGTAGTGTCTTGTAGTTGCTAGCCAACCACCTCCTTATTGGTACAACATTTAGACCCAAATCTACCCAAAAATGTTATTTTGATGTCAAATTTCAGCATTCCTCACTAGAAACACTCTCTAAAAATTATTACAAAAGTGTTTGCAAGTTCAAAAACTCAAAAATCAGTAGACAAAAAGGGTTATTGCAAAAGGGAGCATGATTAGACCACAAAAATTGATAGAGAAAATCATAAGTAAGGTCAACATCCAAAAGGAAAAGAAAAAGAAAAGGAAAAAGAAAAAGAAAAGAAAAAAGAAAAAAGGAAAAAGTAATAAAACAGTTAAAAGTAAAAAAAAAAAAAGAACAAAAAAGAAAGACACCAAAATGATGTAGAGAAAAAAAAAACAAAAGAAAAACAAAAAAAGTATAAAGAAAGAAAGAAAAAGAAAAAGGAAAGAAAATAAAAGAGGAAAAAGGAAAAAAGAAAAGAGAAGGGAAATAAATAAATAAATATATGAAAAAATTTCCAAAACATAAGAATGCAAAGTTCTCAATGGTTGCCTTACTTTAAGCACCCTAGGTGAGCCCAAAATACAAAATAACATCATTTCTTTTTATTTTTTTTTCTTTTTGTAAACAAAATCACTAAAAAAGGTTATTTGAAACATTTCAAATAAGGGAGTAGAAAATAAATAAATAAATAAATAGAATGCTAACAAGAAAAGTATAGAAATAAAAATAAGTGAACCACGGTAGAATCATATATGACAAGCATTTGGATTAGCCACGACTTCCACCAAATGTAGCCAAACTCTTAAACCCTAAAGAATCCTGATGAAGCAAACCAAGTGATTAATGGTATTCTAATCACACCTAAATGATTGGTGATGACTTCAAAGTCAACACGTGTGCATCATGACACTTTCCTCACATTTGCTTTTGTCAAGCCCATCCCCACTATTGGGAGGCTCGTTGTAACAAACATCTTTCTCAAACTTAAGTTAGTGCCATAGAACCTAATTTAGGTTTTCAAATTACCTCACGAAAATAGCTTAAAGGGTGTGTCTTTATGGATATATCAGTAGGTTGATCTATTGATAATACAGGATTAATTTCATTTAACATTCCTCTCAAACTTAAGTCGGTCCCATAAAACCCAATTTGAGTTTGCAAATTACCTCAAGGTAGCCTAGAGGGTGTGTCTTTGTAAATATCTCAATAGGCTAATATATTGTTAAAATAAACTATAAGTATATGGTCCTATTATCGATGTGTTGGAAGAAATGACAATTATTCTTAATGTGCTTTGAATAATAGTGAAAAAGTCATTATGAGCAATCTGAATGACACTCTGATTATAACAATGTTATGTAATAGGACTTAAGAATGAAACACCTATATTGGTGAGCAACCAATAAAGCCAAATAAGTTTAGTTGTTGCATAAACTAATGCATAATACTTGACCTCAATGCTTGATTATGTTATTAATGATTGTTTCTTACTATGCTAAAAGATGAGACAGTCACCCATAAAGAAACAAAAAACAGTTATAGAGCATTTATCTGTAAGATCTTTAATTTAATCAACATCTAAAATAGCCTATATCTAAAAAAAGGAATGAGTAAAAAAGTGGACCTCATGAAATAAAGTCCCTATGATATACCATAAATAACAAGAATAGTTGCAAAATGAGTAGATTTAGAAGCAACCATGAACTAGCTAACTAGATGAACTACATAAGTAATGTCAGAATGAGTGACTTTAAGATAAACTAAACTCTCAATTAGCTAACGAAAGAGAGTGGCATCACTAAGAAATGTACCATTAGCTAACATAAGCTTAGAATTTATCTCATGAGGTAAGGAAGTTATCTTGCTATTTGTAATACTAGCCTAAGATATAAGGCATACTAGCTTAGGATAAAATGTAATTATCAGTGCTAAAGGATACTTTGAAGCCTAAGAAATAAATAAGAGAACCCAAATCTTTCATTTCAAATTATTGACTTGGATAATTTTGAAGAGAATGAATGTTTGAAATATCATCACCTATAATAATTATGTCAGTAACATAAACTAAGAGAAGAATAACACTAACATCTACCTTTTGAATGAAAAGAGATAAGTTATGAGAACTTGAAGTGAAGTCAAGTTATGAAATGGTAAAGTCAAACTTGGCAAACTAGGCTTAAAGAGCCTTTTTAAGTCCATATAATGCTCTATAAAGATGATAAAGCTTATAAGAAGGATGATGATAACTAGGAGAAGAGTACATATAAACTTCCTCAATTAAATCTCCATTAAGAAAGACATTCTTAACATCCATCTAAAACAACTTTTATCAATATATGGTAGTAACCGCCTATAGGGAGTGAATAGAAGATGTGCCATGCCACAAAGAGCCTCCCAGTAAGGGGAAAAGCTTTATGGACATGGAAGTTAAAAGGGTAAGTGTGTGTTATATAGTGTTTAGGAGTTACTACCAATCATTTTAGGTGTGATTAGAACACCATAGTGACTCAGTATACTTTTCCAGCATTCTTCAAGGTTAAAGAGCATGATCATATTTGACAAAGGTTGTAACCAATTTAAATGCTTATTGCAAGTGACAACATTATGGTTAATATATTTCCATTTTCATTCTATTTTTTCTCAATACTTTACTCATTTTTCTCTCTTATTTTAGTGATTTTATATCTATAAACGAACTCAGGGCACCTAAAATCAATGCCATCACTAGGAACTTTAAGTCCCTTTCTTCTCTCTCTTTTTCTTTTTATTCTACCAAACCCTTTCTTTCTTTTTTCTTTTTTCTTTTTCTTTCTTTTTCCTTTCTCAACCACCAAATCCCCTTCCCTTCATTTTTTTATCCTTAAAAATTATTTTAAATCTCTAAAACTTTCACCCCTTCTCTATTATAGGTCCTTTTACCCACCATTTTCTTATTACCTATTAAATCCACCAATGTTGATGTTATGTAATAATGGTAACCAAAAATAGGGCAAATAGGAGATGGAATGGGTAGTGACATCCACTTTTGAATTGGTGATCATAGCAACCTTGGACTCTTTTAGGCATGTAAAGGTCACCATTAGACTAAGCAGAGGAAGATGCACTAATCAATGTTAGCTTTGGGTTGTATGGCAGTGGTGTAATGGTTGAACTTGGCTACATTGTTAGTTTGCATGCTTTTAATCCTCTTTTCATTAAACCACTTTCAAAGGTGTATAAATCAGTTTATAAGAATTTTAAAGGTGCCTCTGTTGCATTTTTTTGGCTATGATCAGTAATGGCTAATAATGACTTTTCTAGCATAGAATACTCAATTTTAAGTATTTTCTTTGCTTCTTTGACTTTTTTTTGTACTTTTTATTAATATTTCCTTATCTTTTTGGATTTTACAATATGTATATATATCAAGATATAATTAAAAAAGTGTAACAATCTTACCTTTGCTATATAGGAGGGGAAGATTGAGAGTCTCAACTGAAGATAAGTGTTCTTGGCTAATTTTTAGTAATTGTGTGTGTAGTTATGCTAGAGCTCTTTTTGCTTATTAGTAATCTCTCTTTTATTACCCTTTTGTGCCAAGTTAATTCATGAAATTCACTTAATGATCATTAGAGATTTTTGTTGGATAAAATAATGTGCTTAATTAGATATTTAACCATTAATACTTAGTTTTAACTTGTCCATGATTTTAAGCTTAATCTATATCCTTTTTATGTTATTATATCCATAAAAATGCAATGAAATAGGAGAAAAAATACAAGAGTCTCATAATCCTATTTTAGGTGCTTTTGTTCCTAACATTGTTAAACCAAAGGAGAAATTTATCCACTTGGATTACTGAAGGAACATGTTTTTTGGTTTTCTAATGGTATCCACTTTAAATGCTTACAGTGATTTATTGACACTTAAAAATGTTTATGCCTACATTCATTGCTCTCTTTTACTCTTTTTGCATTAACTTGGCCAAAAGATTCTTTTAACCCTCAAAATTCCAATTGTCTCATAATTATTCCTTTTAAAAGGACTTTCCTTTTTTTAATATGTCCTCTAAAAACTCTCTATAACCCCTCTACTTTCCTTCTA
This sequence comes from Bruguiera sexangula, assembly GCA_020141445.1. Classification (NCBI taxonomy): domain Eukaryota; kingdom Viridiplantae; phylum Streptophyta; class Magnoliopsida; order Malpighiales; family Rhizophoraceae; genus Bruguiera; species Bruguiera sexangula. Next base: position 7,443,828 of record JAHLGP010020642.1, on the reverse strand, counting down.
TAAAGAAATTAGTCTAATCTTAGTCATTGTTCTTGATTCTTTTTTATTGGACAGTTTAAATTGATTTACCTTTTATGAGATTATTTTAATATCATATATGCCTTTGACTTGTAAGATTCACACTTGGATTGAATGATTGGAAAATGAAGAGAGAATTAAACAGATACTATTACGTAGCCTAAAGCCTTTGAGAAAGAAAGGAACCTTTTAAATTATGTGACATGCACCCAAAAGTAATACTTTTAGCTTTGGGTTTAGTTTAAGGATCGCACTAATTGTAGATTCTCTTTTTGGGGCAAGATATATTTTATATTTCAAACTATACATATAACAATTTAATATATAGATATATATATATATATATATATATATCTATATAATTTTATTATTCTTATCATTTTCTTTTATTGCTTTATTATTTTTTCCACATCCAAATGAACAACCTGTAATTCAATTGCTTATAAAATTAACCTTGTGTAAGAGTGACCAAATGCAAGGTCTAGGTACACAAAATAAGGGTATAACTAGCCATATGAATAAAAGTCTCTACATAATCAATAACCTTATCTTAATGTACCTTTTAATAATAAGACGAGCCTTATATCATTCAACAAAACCATTTGTGTAATCTTAATCTTATATACTCACTTGCTTTTTATGAGAGACTTTCTCAAAAGAAGATTAACTAGGTCCCATATATGATTATTTCCTAATGCTTCAATCTTTTAAGACATAACATGCTACCAAAAAGGATTTAAACTAGCTTTTTTATAAGAAATTGGTTCATGTAGGGTGGTAATGACATGATAACAATGAAAATCACACAAAAAAAATGAAGTGTTCATAAACTTAAGTGGAATGACAAGGTACAAAAGGCATAAGAGGAGAATGTAAAGATTATGGCAAGGGATGAGCATCAAATTATGGTGTAAGAAGAACTTCAAATTAGGTAGGAACCTTAAGTTATGATAATAGAGGATCAACTGTATGATCAAGCTCATTATGAAGGGTAGTAAAGTGGTTGTCTATTAAGATAAGATTACTTATATTAGATGAATAGTTAGGAAAGAGATTGATTGAAGGATCAATAAACAACCTTAAGATGGTGTAAGAGTAGGTGAAACATTAGTCAAATTAGGAAACATTTTATATTTCCAAAAAATGATAAGAAAAAAGACTCAAAGTCTATTAAAAGTGGGATTATAACATTTGTAATCCTTATGCTTAGAAAACATTAAGATGAACTTAATGAGAACTATAGATACGATGGACAGAAGGCTTTAGTGAATGCAAGAGGGTCATTGCACATTCTAAAAGGCCTAATAACACGAGCTAAAGTTTTAATGGATGTAAGAGGTCTACTGTACATTCTAGAGGGCCCAATAACACAAGCTAGAGCTTTAATGGATGCAAAAGGTCCATTGCACATTCCAGAAGGCCCAATAACATAAGTTAAAGTCAAAAAGATTAAAGAAATGCTAAATGGGCTAATTGAAGATATTCAAGTCAGCCAAGTTTCAAATGGTGTGAATTCAAGTTTGAAAAAGAGTCCAGGCCTAATTAATATAATTGGAATACTTAATCGGTCAAACTAAGTAATATCTTTCACTCCTAAATAGGAGTTTATTATCTGTGTAAGAATTTTTCCCTAGATAGGAATTCCTCCTAAATAAGGATTTGTCCTAAGTAGGAATTTGTGCCTCTCTATAATAGCTATCTTAGCCTCTAAATAGGCACCTTTTGTAAGCTCTAAAAAAATCAAATAATTTATCAGCCAACTTTGAGTGAAATAGAAAGTAAAGGTTTTTCTCTCTCGATTCTTTTGAGAATTGAAGAACTTATCAAGAGGTACTTCTTTTTGTAGGGTTTTAATTGACTTATCACTCTCAATTCCTTTCTTTTTTGGAGTGTGGTGTTTATATCCTTTTTAAATACCCTAAGTTCATGCTCATTTAAATGTTGGGTCTAGAGTTTGTATTATTAAACTCTAATTTAGCTTTTCTGGTTGTTCTTTGATTTCTTTTGTGCATTGGATCCTTAAACCACGACTTTTTAGGGTTTTCCGCATCAGTTGGTATCAGAGTATGACTCTAAATTAGAAGTAATACAATGACTTCCAAAGACAAAGGTGCAACATAAAAAGGAGTTAGTGATGTGTCCTTCATAATTAAAGATATGCAACAACAATTTGAGCACATAAATACCAAATTTGATGATATAAGAGAGAGGATGAAGGAGCAAGCTAATACAATAACAAAATTACAAAGGAGGCATGGGGAATATAAGGCTTCTAAAGCAAGAAGGAAATTAAAACGTGCCTATAATCATGCAGAAGATGTAAAAGATGATGATTATATGCCATCATTAGAGGGTGAAAGTAATGGAGAGGAGTATCCAGTTAATGGAGTAGCTCTCATCACAAGGTAAGCATTAAATATGCAAGTGAAGGAAGAAAATGAGGTGCAATGAGATAACATCTTTCAAATGAAGTGTCTAATCAAAGATAAGGCATGTAGTATGATTATTAATGGTGGGAGTTGCACTAATGTTGCTAGCATAACTATGGTTGAGAAGTTGAATTTACCTACTATGAAGCATCCTATGTCATATAAGTTTCAATGGTTGAATGAGAGTGGTGAAGTTAAGGTAAATAAGTAAGTACTCGTGTCATTTTTATCGAAAGGTACCATGATGAAGTTTTATGTGATATTGTACCTATGCAAGTGGGTCATATTTTATTAGGAAGATTGTGGTAATTTGACAGGTGAGTCATGTATGATGGCTTTAAGAATCAATATTCTTTTATAATGAATGAAAAACCTGTTACTCTTGTACCATTATCACCTTAACAAGTTTATGAGGATCAATTAAGGATTAAAAATAAGAGTGAACAAAAAAGAGAGATTGAAAAAAAAGAAAATAGAGGAGAAAACGTGAGAACATAAGACAAAAAGAAGAAAAAAAAAGTTTCTATGTAAAAATAAAGTGATGTCAAAAGAGCAATTTTTGTCAAATAACTTATGATCATACTTTTGTACAAAGAAGCTTATTTTAATACTAACAAGTTTGAGTCATCTTTACCTAGTGTTGTTGTTTTATTGCAGGAATTTGAAGATGTATTCCATGATGATGTCCCAAGTGGATTGCTACCTAAGAGAGGAATTAAGTATCAAATTGATTTCATCTCTGGTGCATCCATCCCTAATCGGCTAGAAACTACGAGTAATCCCGAGGAGATAAAGGAGTTTCAAAGGCAAAAAGAGGAACTTATTTCAAAAGGATATGTAAGGGAAAGCATGAGTTCTTGTGCAGTTTTTGTCCTACTTGTACAAAGAAAGTTGAATAAAAGACATGCCAAGTGGATCAAATTTATTAAGACATTTCCCTACATCATCAAGTATAAATAAAGTGATAATTCGAGGACGAATCCTTTCGAGGAAAGAGGGAATGATAAGAACCGTAAAGGCGATGGGCAGAAGGCTTCAATGGATACAAAAGGTCTATTGCACATTCTAGAAGGCTTAATAACACGAGCTAGAGTTTCAATGGATATAAGAGGTCCATTGCATATTCCAGAGGGCCCAATAACATGAGCTAGAGTTTCAATAAATGCAAGAGGTTCATTTCACATTCAAGAAGGCCCAATAACACAAGCTATAACCAAAAAGATTAAAGAAGCGCTAAATGGGCTGATTAAGGACATTCGAGCCAACCAAGTTTCAAATGGTGCAAATTCAAGTTTGAAAGAGAGTCCAAGTCTAATTAATATAATTGAAATACTTAATGGGTCAGACTAAGTAATATCTTTCACTCCTAAATAGGAGTTTATTATTTGTGTAAAAATTTGTTCCTAGATAGGAATTTCTCTTAAATAAGGATTTGTCCTAAGTAGGAATTTGTGTTTCTTTAAAATTGCTATCTTAGCTTATAAGCTTATAAATAGGCACATTTGGTAAGCTCTGGAAAAATCAAACAATTTATTAGCCAATTTTGAGTGAAATAAAAAGTAAAGGTTTTTCTTCCTTGGTTCTTTTGAGAACTAAAGAACTTATCAAATGGTACTTTCTTTTTTTTTTTTTTGGAGTGTGGCATTCATATCCTTTTTAAATACCATAGGTCTGTGCTCTTTTGAACGTTAGGTCTAAGGTTTGTGTTATTAAATTCTAATTTAACTTTCCTAATTATTGTTTGATTCTTTATGTGCATTGGGTCCTTAAGTCATATCTTTTGGGGATTTTCCATAAGCCATGTCTTTTTTAGATTTTCTGTATCTGTTGGTATCATGTTTCAAAAGAAGTATCTCTTGATAAGTTATTTAGTTCTCAAAAGAACTAAGGGAGAAAAACTCTTACTTTCTATTTCACTCAAAGTTAGCTAATAAATTATCTAATTTTTTATGAGCTTACAAGATGTATCTATTTATAGGCTAAGATAGTAATTCTAAAGAAACACAAATTCCTACTTAAGACAAATCCTTATTTAGGGGAAATTCCTATCTAGGGGAAAATTCTTACATAGATAATAAACTCTTATTTAGGAGTGAAAGATATTACTTAGTTTGACCCATTAAGTATTCCAATTATATTAATTAGACCTAAACTCTCTTTCAAACTTAAATTAGCACCATTTGAAATTTGGTTGACATGATGTCCTTAATTAACCCATTTAGCACTTTTTTAATCTTTTTGGCTCTAACTCGTGTTATTGGACCTTTTGAAATATGCAATGGACCTCTTACATCCATTGAAACTCTAGTTCATATTATTGGGCCCTCTAAAATATGCAATAGACCTCTTGTATCCATTAAAACTCTAACTCATGTTATTGAGCCTTTTAGAATGTGCAATGGACATTTTGCATCTATTAAAGTCTTCCACTAATTATCTCTACGATTCTTATCAAAACTTAAAGTTGTAATTTAGTGCTTTCATGAGTTTGAAAAAGAAAAAAACAAGTACAACTAAAAGTTCTAAGAAGAACATAATTATGCAGTTCTTTATAAAGACACTTATATGAAATTTTATTTTTAAGAATAGAAAAAGGTATCCTATTAATTATGCATACAACTATTAAAGCATCTTCACTTAAAATGATTCATGAAGAAAGGCAAAAATGAGCGAAGAGCAAACAATATCTAAAATATAGCCTAATTTTCATTCAACATGACCATTTTGTTAAAAGGTACTAGGATAAGACTTATAAAAACTAATACCAAGTTGTTTTAGGGTGGAAACAATCAATGGTGCCCCATCTTTTTTAGCATTGCTAGTGCTAAGAATTTTACTATGTTAAAAAAACTAAGTGTAAATTATGTTGAAAACTCTTTGTAAACTTATGACATTTCGAAACCATTTTGTAAAAGATAAATCCAAGTATATCTAAAAAAATTGTCAACAAGGATCACAAAATATTTGAACCTCATTTTGTTAAAATAAGAGTAAGAACCCAAACATCAGAATGAACAAGATCAACAAGAGATAAAAAGGTAAAATCATTGTTACAAAAAGGTAAGGATTTATGTTTACCAAGTTAACATGACTTAAAATCAAATGACTTCTTACTAACATATCTTAAATAATTATTAAAAGCTAAATCCTAAATTTTGGATAAAAGAGTATGACCTAGACTTGAGTGCCATAAACTGATAGGTGTAAAGAAGACAAAATAGTTGTAGAAAGACTAAAGGAAATATGAAGAAAGGTAAGCTCAAAAAGATATTCAACTTTACAACCTATCTTAATGACCTAACTTGTTTATGGATCCTGCACTTCATATTCACAGTTAGAAAAAAGAAGTTTCAAAATAAAATCACAAAGTTAGCCTACAAATAATAAGGAATATGATAAAAATGAAATTAAATAATCATCAAGTAAGGACAAAGAAAATGCACATATATAATATGTATAGCAGAACCATCAACAATATGAATGATTGGTGTATGAGAGACATTCATTTGTTTTGAGAATTAAAAAGAATCAAAATTCATATAATTGCAACAATGAGAATCAATTAACCAAGATAAAATATATGGAGTAATCAATAAAATAGAGGAAGCAATAAAATTAATAAGTGCAATGGTAAAACTTGTTTGACATGAAACTTAGCTAATAATCTTAAGCTCTATTTTAGAAGTAGTGAATTAAGATGATAAACTAGTCATATCTCAATAATAGAAATAACCTCAAAAGTAGAAAAAGCACACTTAAAAATCATTAGACATGATTGAACACCCCTAGACACAAATGATTTGGTGTAATGCCAATACTTGGTAAAAAGCAAAAGTAACAATAAGGTGGTGAGTAGAGGTATGCAAAATGCAAAATTGCAGTTATCTTCTCTCAATGAAAAAGTCAATGAAAAGTAGGTTGAAAGAATGAAGATACAAAAGAAAAGACAATTTTCAATAAGAATAAAAACTTTACAAAGGCAACTTATATTAAGGTCCTAATACCATGTTAAAAGTAATGCAAAAAAAGAGAATTTGTGAATATGGAAACCATATTGCTCAACTATATTAGACTTTGAGCTGGTTACTTGGATTAACAAAGATAAGTATAAAATCATAAAGAGATAATGATAAAACCATACAAGGAAAAGGATAAGGACAAACCATACAAAAGATAGGGATAAGATTGTACAAATATAAGGATAAAACCCTAGAAAAGACAAAAATGAGATATAAGATTAATTTTATTTAATAATAAACAATGAGTGTGATATAAATCCATCCATATGAATAACAAAAAAAAAAACAGAGAAAAAAAAAGAATAATATGAAAAAGGAATTTACTTGCTTTGAAAAGAAGGGATCATTAGAGAAAAGAATCATATGGTTGAATTGACATTGATGTTGACTTTATTTCAATTGTACACTTCTTTGAGGACGTCATCATTGTTGGATCTGCTGGATTGCCCTTTTTGATAAAAGATAACAAAACAAAAAAAGGGAACCATAATTTCATATTCATTAACTTAAAATATGTTAAGCATCTAAACTAAGTTAGACTAATTTTGCATGTCATTAAAAGGGTAGAATTCTAAAATCCCAACAAATAAGCTTTTCTTTACCTTAATTATACTAATTTAAGCTACATAAATTAAAAAAAAAAAAGTTTCAAGTCTTTTACCTTTAAGGCAGTCATCTTTTACCTCTAAGTTGGAATTTCACAATAGAGAACAATAGTTTGCAAGTATTAATTAAAACATAAATATAAGAACAAATTTACGGGTAAAAAGTATTAAAATATCAAGATCCTATCACTGAAAGTTGTTCAACCAAAGTCATTTTCTCAAAGTAATAGAGAGAAAATGTGGAAAATAAAGTTTAGTGACTAAATATTAAATTTACTTTTGATGGATTGAATACTAGTAAACACACTACATTAAAGAAAATGAGATTTGGATTTACCAAAACAAAATATTTAAATATATAAAAATACTTTAAAACCAAAATTTGTACGAAGCTTCCCACATCAGCATTTTTGGCATTAAGAATTGAGAAGAAGAATGAGAAAGTGAGATTTGGGTTAGACTAACTTTCTTATTTATCAAAACAAAATACTTAAAAACCTAATTTGTTGGAAATTAGTTACATCGGCGTTTTTGACTTATAAAATTAAGGAAAAAAGATTTAAGAGTTTTTCTCACTTAGCACAATATTTATATACTAGTTTCTAAGCTCACACGTTGCTTAGGTTGTTTCATTTATTCAAGAATATGGAACTAAAAACTTTAACTTTAAAAAATTAGAGACGTAACAAATATTTAAAATCTTAACAAAAAATGCTAAAGTCTAGTGCAATGATAAATTATAGAGTTGTAAGATTCATTAGCAAGATTACAAAAAATTAATTCATAAGGGTCAATGATCTCTTCAAAAAGAAATGATAACTTGAGATTTAAATAATTTTACAGCATAAATCAAAATGATTTCATGTACTATCATAAAAGGCGAAAACCAAACCTACTTGCAATTTAGCATAGTCCTCTATATGAGAAAAAATAGGAGAAAGAAAAAGAAATAAGTTATAACATACGTTTAAAAGATGAAAAAACCTTCTTACACATGTATTTTTTCAATATACCCATGCCTCTTTACTACAATATGTTAGAATGGACAAAAAGCATGGCCTTTTGGTAAGCTTTTTCCCCCAGTTGTTTCTATAAGATATGTCAAAGGAATTGGCTATTAAGTACTCTCTTGTCCGAGGATTTATAAGTGTAAAAAAATCCAATTAAAATGTTCAAGCACCACCCTTAATGTTTTGATCAATAAAACGATGAATATTTGCAATGTATATGAATCTAAAAATGATAATAAAAGCATATGCTAATTCAAACCTATGATTAATTATTAAAATTGAGAAACCCATAATTTTGTGTAGTAGCAATGGGAAAATTGTGTAACCTTCTATGTTTCTAATCTTGTATGTCATTTTGATGAATATATAAGTATGGATATATAAGTGTTATATAGAATTTGGATAATAGGTAATCTATTTTGCGCTTGATGATAAATATGTATATATGATAATCACTTTTAAAAATGTTGTTAGCTAAGTAGAAAAAACTTGCTACCAAAAAAGGAAATAGGATTGAGATATTTTCTTTAATTTTTTTGGTATCAAGGGAGATGAGGAGTATTGTACTAATATATTGAAGGTATTTACAAACTTTTAATAATCTTTGAAAAGAAAAATAAGTCTTCCCCTTAATTAGATAATATATAAGGAGTTTAAGTTGATCTAAATCATTTTAATCTCTTTATAGTTTTTCTTTTAAAACAAAAATTCTTCCTAAATTTGATGATTTTACCACCTTAACAAAAACAGTTTCCATAATTAAAGAGGAAAAAGTAATAATTTTCTCTCACTTAGGCAAATACTATTTTGTATATAAGAAAAAAATGGGGGGAAAAAAAGGCATAAGCTATAACATACTTTTAGAAGATGAAAAACCTTCTTACAAGTATATTTCTACAGTATGCTTGCACCTTTTTGCTACAACTTATCTGGATGAACAAAAAGAATGGCCTTTTGGTAATTTTTTTTTTCAACAATGGTTGATATAAGATTTGTCAAAAGAATTAACTACCAACCACCATCACATTTAAGGAACTGTAAATATAGAAAATCTAGTTGAAAAATTCGAGCACCACCCTCAATGTTTTTATTTACAAAATGATGAATATTTATAGTATATATAAATTTATAAATAATAATAAAAGTATTTGCCAATGCAATCTTACAATTAACTATTCAAATTGAGAAACCTATAATTTGTGGAACAACAATGAAAAAAATTTGTCACTTTTTATGCTTATGATATTGTATGCAATTTTCATGAATACATAAGCTTTATCTAGAATTCAGATAATAAGTAATTTGTTTATTGGTTAGACCACAAATATATATACATGATAATCACTCTAAAAGATGTTGTTAATTAGGAAGAGAAAACTTAGATGTGATAAAAGGAAAGAGGGTTAAGATATTTTCTCTATTTTTTTCTATCATGGAAGATGAGAAGTATTATACTAACATATTAAAAATCTTTAGTAATATATTAAAGATATTTACAACCTTTTAATAGTTTTTAAAAAGAAAAATAAGTCTGAGTCTTAGATAAATAATATATGAGGAATTTATGGTTAATCTAAACTATTTTAACCTCTTAATAGTTTTTCTCTTTTTAAAAAATAAGTTTTTTTAAATTTGATAATTTTGCCACCTTAACAAAAATAGCCTTTAAAATTAAAGAAAATAAAGTAATGATTATCTTTTATTTAGGAAAATATTAAATTATATATAAATATAAAAATATGTCTATAAATATAAATATATACTAATATTGTATTTGTTCAATGTGTGAATTTATGATTTTTTTAATCGAATTTAATTATTGTATTATAAATCGTAAAAGTCTAGTAAGAAAACTCTAAAATTAAGAAAAATCTATCATGTAAGCAATTTTTCTTTAAAAAAAAATGAAATGTTTATGCTTAATTAAGAATATATTCTATTTCATTGAAAAAAAAATAAAGGACATTTTCTTTTATAAAAAAATAGAAAGAAAAAGAAAAACAAAGAGAAAGATTATTGTTTAACGGATGGGTCTAATTTATTGACTAACATAATTAAAAAATTGATTAAGAAATTTGTCCTATATACAATTAATCAAAACTAATAAAAAATAAAGTAAATTTCATCATTAAATTTTAATTATAATTAAATTTACAATCTAATTTTTAATTAATAATATTATTATAATTAACTATAATTAGTAACTTTGAAAGAAAATTGCTTGAATAAGAAAGTTAATTTATGAAATTAAATAATTTAGTTGAGAGAAAATAATTGAATAATAATGGAAATCAAAAATATTTGAATTTATATTTTGAAAAAAAAAGATTATATACATACAAAAATTTTAATTTTATAAAAATCTTGGGAAAGACGTTACACTAATTATTAAATTAATATCATATAATGTAAATCATGAGATTTTATTATGAAAATCATAAAATTAAGTACAAGCCACCATGTAAGCTTTTTTTTTTTTTAAAAGAATTATTCAAAATTATTTTTTTTTCTTTTTTTCAAAAATATTAATATACATTAAGAATTGACTTATGCTATCTATGAGTTTTTCTAAGATGTAAATTTTGAATATGGTATTTTTTTATTATTTAAAGACAAAAATAATAATTATAATTAATTTAAATAATTTACAAAATTGAGTCAAATTAATGTTATGAAAGATATATGAAAAGCAACAAACATAAAACTAGTAAAGATACTTTAACTTCAAGATAAATTAACCCATTGTTGCTTCAATTTTTTCATAATACTTCTTTCACAATAATCATTTACAATCTTATCAAAAATCTGTTTGGGAGGAGACTTTTTCATACTGTAACCATAGGATAAAACTTATTAGCTATTCATTTGAAAATTTTACTTTGTTTATATTATAATTTAACAAATTATTAATAATGGAATGTATTATTTACTATAAATTTCTACAAATAAATCTTTGTGCTAATATATCACTTATGGTTAACTAGGAATATATTTTACTTGTTAATTGACAAAAATCTAAAAAATATTTTCTTTCTATGAAAATTAAGAAAGGTGAAAAATAAAGGGAAAAATCTTTTTCTTTTTAGTTCATTGAAATAATAAAATTGTTTAGGAAATATGTTAGCTAAAAAATCAATCAAAAGGGTGAAGCAAATTGTATAATTGTATTCTTAATATAACTAAATTTATAATCAAAAGCTTTAATTAATAATGTTAATATGATAAACTACAAATACAAATTTAGAATAAAAGTTGCTCAAATGATAAAATTAATATTTGAACTTGTTTAAAATTATTGACTTTTTCTCAATTTTAGTAATACTAATATATTAAACATGGTAAATGTCCTAAACATGACATGACATGTGTTTATAATACCTAGGTCTATAGGTTATGTTAGATTTATTATCCAAAATTTTAAGCATGACACAATACAACTTGCAAGAGAAAATGATCGTGCCTTGGTGTGACATTAAATTTTTTTTCTTCTTTTATTTTTTCTCTAAATATAATAAATTTTTTAGAGATAACATTATTAGTTTTTTTTTGTTTAAAATATAAAAAAGGAATTTGAGAATTTAATTTTATCTCTTGAAAAATAAAAGGAGAAAAAAAACTCAAATTATGAGTTTTTTTTTTCAAAAAAAGAAAAACTTTGAAATTTTTTTCTCTTTCTAAGAAAACAAAAAAGGAATTTACAATTATTTTTCCTCTCTTAAAAATTATTTTCTCTTTTATGTTTTTTTAATTATAAATATTTTGTATTATAGGGTCCTTAGACATATATGAATTGAATAAATTTTATTATACATTAGACTATAATTAAGTAAATTAGATTAATATTTAAATTCTAATTCTATTAAAATACAAAGATTATAAATTAACTATTAAGTTAATATTACATACCATAAATTATGAAAGTTTGCAAAAAAAAATTAAAAATTAAATCAAATATTTAAATATTTTTAAAATTAAACACATAGTATTGTATAAAAAAAATTACCAATTCTCTCTATTTATATAATATATACTTGCTTATAGATATGTACCAACTAATATTGGACCTGATTTATAATATTTATTTAGAAATATATTTTTGTTTATATTTTATTTAATTGTGAAAAATAAAAAATAGTTTAATTTATAAATATTTTTTTAAAAAATAAAAAATAAATTTCATAGTATTTTATTACTTTTTAAGAAAATAAAAAAATTTAAATTATAAGTATTTTTTAATTTTAAGAAAAAAAAATAAATTTAAAAATATTTTTTATCTCTAAAAGATTATTGTTTCTTTTATTTTTATTAATCATAAGTATTTATATTATATAAATTTTACATATTAGATTATAATTAAATAAATTGAATAAATCAAATATATATTATTTATAATTTTATTAAAATATTAAAAAAATATAAATTAAATATTAAATTAAAATCAAATATTATAAATAATAAAAAGTTATTAAAAAAATTTAAAACTTAAATTTTTCAAAAATTAAATAAATGAAATCAATAAATGTTTTGCCTATTTTCTTTCAATCTATACTTATTGCATATATAATATAAATATATGTCGATAAATAAATAAACCCCTTTAAATAGTAAGATTTCTAATTCTCTTCCTAAAAGCTATATCCTTTCAAAGAGTTACATTTATCTCTGCACTACAAATTTCTTATAAAACACAGATCCTCTTGTGTCTTTATTGATGCTTCATTTGATTTAGAAACTTTGATAAGTTGATTTTGGGATTATAAAAAATTGAAATAAAAAATTTAATAATTCAATGAACAAGAAGATAATCAAAAAAAATTGAAAATAACAAAAAATATCTAATCTCGGGTTAAAAAAAAACCCACATATCTGTGGGAAATAAAAATAAAATAAAAATGAAAACTAAACAAGATATTTTAAGTATTCAACTCTTCAATTTCCATATGATAAAAAAATTATTTAATTTAACAAAGATTTAAGGGTAACAAAGTGGACAAGAGAGGAGAATTTAGAAAGAAAATCCCTAAATCGGAATTAAGAACAAAGATGAGGGGCATGTAGGTCAAATCGTCAAAAAAGAAAACAAAAAAAAGATATCTATCGTTTTACATAACTCGCTGCCGCAGCGGGGCGAGGAATTATTGCTCCGTGGATTCTGTGGTCTTCCCTTCCTCAGGTCTGTTTCCCAATTTCTTTGAGGTTGCTGATATTCTTCCTTTGCAGACCCTCCAAAACCCTAACCCTAGCACAGTCCGAATCCTATTCGTTCTCAGCCTCACAGGTACTTATTTGATCGCCCTATCAAACCCTAGCGGCAGTCAGTTTTGATTTGATTCCCCCATTCTGCTTCGAAGATCTGAATCTTTATTCCGTTTCTTCTTGCTTATCGTATCTTCTTGTGTTTCATTTGTTCTGATCTGTGTTTTTTTAGGTGTTCTTACAACATGGGAGAGACAAGGGACAACGACGCCTACGAGGAGGAGCTTCTCGACTACGAGGAAGAAGAAGAGAAAGCCCCCGACTCCGTTGCAGCTAAAGTCAATGGTGAAGCCACCAAGAAGTGAGTTTTGTCTTTTTGAGTTCTACTTTTTTGTTTTTTTTTTTCATTTTTATTTTAGAAAACTTGTCGAATTTTGAGAAAATCATACTACATCTGCCTGAAAAGATAGAAAATTAGAGAAAACTAAGTCAGGACAACGAGTTCTTGGGAAACTAACGCAAATTTTGCAAGTTCCAATTTTCATTATATCTGATTTATTTGATCCTTATGAAGATGATAGTTGCTATCATTGTTTCCATTAGATGTGTACTTAAATTATTTGTTGGGCTTTTTTTTTTGTTTGCTTTGATGCGTTACTTTGATTATTACTTGATTATACTGTTTCTCGAGGCCTGTTTATATCGGTGGAACTGTAGCTTTGGCTTGGCTTATTCATGTAAATTGTGTACTTTTGGTGTGCAGGGGCTATGTTGGAATACACAGCTCCGGATTCAGAGACTTTCTCTTGAAGCCAGAGCTTCTTCGAGCTATTGTGGACTCGGGGTTTGAGCATCCCTCTGAAGGCAAATCATAATTTTTCTTTTTATCCTTTTCTTTTTCGCAATATAATTATAAACATGGATTTCATTATCAGATCTGTGTATTTTGTGGAAAAGAAAATTTTACTTTTTGTAAGCAAGAGGAATGACTACCTATGGCTTTTTGGTGGCACGCTTGGCTTTGAAAGCCTCTTTTTTTTTGTGCTTAAAGGTCTTATGGAACCTCAATGAAACTTTAGGTTTCAATGGGTTTCCTTGCAATCTGATTGGAAATAGTGCATTTTTTCTTTTTCATATGCTACCATATGTTCCCTATGTTGCAGAACTTTAGATGTTCTCTTCTTGTTTGTCTGGGTTCTTGGGCTTGTGTTTCTCTCATTTTGTTCATGTTACTTGGCTTTGTCTTTCCTGTATCTTTGAAATATGCAATACTTTTCAGGTAATATGCCATTGCAATACTCTTCATTTCGGGCCAGTATTCACCTTTGGTAAACCTTTCAATTAAAGGAACAGGGAGGTTATGTTTTACTTACCAAACATTCCTTCGGTACAATTTTGTTTGGTTCTTCATCAGTTCAACATGAGTGCATCCCTCAAGCCATCCTAGGCATGGATGTCATCTGTCAAGCTAAATCAGGGATGGGGAAGACTGCTGTTTTTGTTCTGTCTACTCTCCAGCAAATTGAGCCTACATCTGGCCAAGTTATTGCCCTTGTTTTGTGTCATACAAGGGAGTTGGCTTACCAGGTATTAGCAAATTCTGCAAGTTGTTTGCTTGTTTGATTTGAATTGAGAAAATGATTTCTTTATCTCATGCTTTTTGGTTGTTCTTTATTTTGTAGATCTGTCATGAGTTCGAGAGGTTTAGTACTTATTTGCCAGACACCAAGGTTGCTGTCTTTTATGGTGGCGTCAATATTAAAACTCATAAAGATTTGCTAAAGAATGAATGCCCACATATTGTTGTCGGGACCCCTGGAAGAATACTTGCTTTGGCTAGAGACAAGGACCTTTCTCTGAAGAATGTGAGGCATTTTATCCTTGATGAATGTGATAAGATGCTTGAATCACTTGGTAAGAACCTTTTCCAGTTTATAGGTTCTTAGTTTCTTTGATTGTTTCACATTGTTGTTAGTACCTTAAGGATTGAGTTGCTTTAACATGAAAAATTATCATTTTTCATGCAGATATGAGGAGAGATGTGCAAGAGATCTTCAAGATGACTCCTCATGATAAGCAAGTTATGATGTTTTCTGCCACCCTCAGCAAAGAAATCCGTCCAGTGTGCAAGAAGTTCATGCAAGATGTAATGTCCTATGGCCAGTCATACTTGAATTTAGAAGTCTTATGTTTTAATGTGCCAGATTTCTGCAAGAGTCCTGTAGAGATATTTTAGAGTGCAATTGTCCGTCACAAGTTAATTTAAGGAAAACTTAGTTTTGTTGGGTGTGGGATTGCAAAGAAGCGGTGCCCCAAGTCCTTGGATGGCTTCAGAGTGGAGTGATGTATTTTTGGTTTTCTTTTTTTCTTTTTCTCTTATTATTTAAATCTCTGTTGGGCTGTGGCTTGTGAGGGTTTGGAGTTAAGTAATTGTGATCGAGAGTGGAGAGAGAGATTTTTTCTGTGGCTGGTGTTTTATTTTTGGGGTGGGGGTCGTGGGGCTGCTTTCTATTCTCTGCAGTTTCAGGTGTAGCGATGAGCTTGTGTTGAGCAACAACAACACTTGCTTGCTATGACATGAAATTGTGTCCGCAAGGAGACATTTCAGCTGGACCAGAATGCAATTCAAGCGATCTGAATCAATCATTGATTTCCTTGTGGATTGCATTAGCTTGAGGAAGGCTCCTAATACGATTTACTATGACATTTGTTCCTTTCAGCCAATGGAAATTTATGTTGATGATGAAGCAAAATTGACCCTACATGGTCTTGTACAGGTTTGCGTTTAGATATGTGCTCTGTTTACCATATTGTTTTCTTGTCATGCACCTTAGCATATTTTCGAAATTGCAGCACTACATCAAATTGACTGAGCTGGAGAAGAACCGGAAGTTGAATGATCTTCTAGATGCTTTGGACTTCAATCAGGTTGTCATCTTTGTCAAAAGTGTTAACAGGGCAGCTGAGTTGAACAAGCTACTTGTGGAGTGCAATTTTCCCTCAATCTGCATTCATTCTGGCATGTCCCAAGAAGAAAGGTTTGCCACTCCGACGTGGAAAAAGCTACCTTCTGCATCAATAATAAATCCACTGTGTTTGCTCTTACGTTTCCTTTTTTGAGGGTTGGTGGACTTCAGATAGGTTGAGCAAGATTTTTCCTTTTGTAATTTTGGTGTCTTACTGTCAACTTTCTGTTTATTTTTGAAATGATTTTCTGTGAACTACATGTTGAGTAGCTGTTATTTTGATACGATATACCTAGTGATTTAGGTTTTCTTGCTCATTTTTTCGCACTGCAAATTTTTGTATGGTTCTCCAAAAACTTTTGCTTTGAGTTGGAGGATATTTTATGATAGTTCAAACTTGTGCCATTTCTAATGTTTATAGTAACCCAAAGAAAATGTCATTTGTTGGTTTGCTATTACCCTAGCAAAATTTGTTCTACCTGGTTTAAAAACAATGTTTGCAGGCAACTGTTAAAAGTTCTGATATGATTTTTACATATCCATAGGTTGATGCGCTACAAGGGCTTCAAAGAGGGGCATAAAAGGATTCTCGTGGCTACAGATTTGGTCGGTAGGGGTATTGATATTGAACGGGTCAACATTGTAATCAACTATGACATGCCAGACTCTGCTGACACTTACTTACATAGGGTAGCTTCATTTACCCTCATTGAGCATATTTAATTGTTTCTTCTTTCTTTGACACTAGTTGAATCCTTGGCAGGTTGGTAGAGCTGGAAGGTTTGGCACAAAGGGACTTGCAATTACATTTGTGTCATCTGCTTCTGACTCTGATGTTCTGAATCAGGTGTTAAATTTTGTTCACTGATCTTTTACAGTATTACTTATGCTACTTGTTGTTTTTGACAGTTCTAAACTGGTGTATTATAGGTTCAAGAGAGATTCGAGGTGGATATAAAGGAGCTACCCGAGCAGATTGACACATCCACATACAGTAAGTTATCTTGTGTTCAATTAGAGGGTTTGGCTTCTTTTTCATATAACATCATCTTGCACAATATTTAAAAAGTCCATAGAAATTCTTTTGTCCTACATAATTTCATTTTGTTGTTTCAGTATTTAGTCAAAGCTTTAAACATGAAGGGAACCTGAGACTTCAGGTTAATTTGTGTTGGGAGATAAATTCCTCCATTTCAACCTACTGTTGTACACCTTGCACCTTGCTTCTCTCTATCTTTTTTTTTTTTTTTTTCAGGTTTCTTGGGTTTTTTTGGGAGGGGGGCTTGTTTTTTCCTCTCCTTTTTTTATAAGTTACTACCACAACATATATGGTGCTGATAAGTGAAATATTTGAATCTGCAGTGCCATCTTAGTGAAGATTGGATTGGTGGCTTGCTGGCTTTAAACATGCTCCCTATTATGCACTTTCTGGCCACCATTTCATGGGGAATATTGATGGCTTTGAGAGGGAGACACTCTACTCGTTGGTTAAGAACCTAAAGAGTCATTGTAGCCTTTGAGTACTCGTGGGGGTCCTTTTATTGTTTATCTCTTTAGACTTTGCTAGAGATTTCATATGGAACTAATGGCTATTGATTTGCGGACAAACAACATAGAATTGGTGGATATTGGTGCCTAGTATATCTGGTCTTTAACGTGGGTTTCTCTTTTATGGTGCGGCTCTCTTTTTCTAGTTGGCTTCATCAAACCCATTATTGGTGAGATTAATACTAAATTATTGTATGTTTAGGGTTTCCCTGATTAAAATGCTTTGGTGTTTGTGCTTGTCATGCAACTTTTAAGTTCTACGGTGGCTAAGCTGGCCATTGTTGAAGAATTATTTACGGAATTGGCGCCATCTACAACCAGTGGACTCCGTGCCCCCACGCAATTAATTTCCCATGTTTCATTTTTAACCGAAGCATTTACCTCTTCTAAAATAGTTACTTTCCACATTAGGTCTTATAAAACACTCTGTGTATCTTCGGGAAATTCTACCTTATCTATACCTGTGATAAACACCCTAAATTATGGAAAGGACTTTAATTATGAAAGGTAATTAGAGATAAGGTAATTGACACATAGTTTTACCCATTTTGGAAGAACTACGGGAATGTTTAAGTCATTAATCATACTTAAGTCTATTCTTATGGCTTTATTTATTGGACTTGGCTTCAAGTCTAATGTTTGACTATACTAAAAAATTTGAGACTTTCGGGAATCAACCAAAACTGATTTTTCAAAAATTTGTTCTCCCTCTTGATTGGTTACCTCAAGTTGAATTAGTTTAATGGCTTTAGTTTTAGAGTTTGGCTTCCACGAAGGATGAAAGCTCGATAGTGATATAGGGAGACAGATTGTGGGTTCCCAATACCTTTCTTCACTTAAGATCTCCCTTTGCAGAAAGGGATTAGAATAAAATGGTTTGTTTTTAAGAAATAATACATCACAAAAGGCAAAAAATTTGTAAGATGAGGGAAAATAACACTTATAGTATTTTGGTTTTGGAGAGTACTTTACAAATACACATTTTATGGCTCTTGGTTTAAGTTTGCTACGATTAGAATTATGATTATGGATGAATGCAATGCAACCAAAAATCTTTTGAGATAATGAGTTTATGATTTCGGTAAAAGGAAAAAGGTCATGTAACTCACTTAAAGGGGTTAGAAAATCAAGTACTTTGGATGTGAGACGATTGATTAGATAGGAAACTGTAAAGATTGCTTCCCTTTAATAAGAATTTAGTGTTAAGTTTACAAACATCATTAAACAAACAACCTTTAACATGTAACAATTTTTTTCTTTTTGTTACTCCATTTTTTTTGGGGTATATAAGTTCAAAAAGTTTTGATAAAAAATTCCATTTTTAGAAAGATATTAGTTAAATACATTGGACAAATATTCTTTACTATTGTTAATATGAAGAACATAGATAAAGGATTAAAAAGATTAAAAATAAGTTTATGAAATTATTTGAAAATTATACTAACTTTTGATTTGTCTTTCATAAGATAAATCCAACCAACTCTTGTATGATTGTAAATGAAAGTAATAAACCATTAAGTACCAATTAAACTAGGTATTTGTGTTGGTCCCTATATATCATTATAGATTAAATGAAGTGATCTGGACAGTTTATATGAGTTTATAGGGTGGTTACTCTGAGATTGTTTAGCTAGAATATAATGCTCATATTAAAATAAACTCATGTTTTTCTTTATAAAAAAGATAATAATACAATACTTTTAGATAATGAGAGTTAGGATGTCCTAAACGTTGATGTCATAACATAACATTGACATTGGAAGTAGTTCAAAGGGAAAAATGTTTAAATGAGCTACATTTAGGGAAATAAGTTCTTGAAATGTAGTAAAGGTCATCTTTCTCCGTAGCACTGCTAATCATTTTCCTCGAAGACAGGTCCTAAAATTCACAATAAGATAGAAAAAATGTCACCATATAATTCATGTCTCTGGTCAACTTACTAACAGATAATAAATTACATTTTAGTTTAAAAAAATATAAAACATATTTTAATGTTAAATCTAATAAACAAACTTCCTTAGCTTGTTGCTGGAAACAGTGTACCATATGTAACAGTAACATAAATCTCATAATTACACATCTTATAGATAAATACGGCATCCATTGATTTTGTCATGTGGTTTAATGCATCTGTATCTATAGTTTATAATTTTTATGTAAGTTTTTGAGATACCAAGGAGTGTGTTCTATTACATCTTTGTGCAATTGATGTTACCCATTTAGAGGAATTTAGTGTGTTAGTTGCTTGTGAGATTTTGGTTTGATCTAGAATTTGATAAAGATGTGTAATCTAGTTTATTAACAAGTTAAGGTTAGGCTTTTCAATTTTAGATTCTACTACATTGGCTAATTGGTTTCCACCTCTTTAGCCTCTAGGCTTCTAATTTGCTAATTTCCCATGTATTTTTTAGCATGTCTCCCTTATGTGGTAGGGTTTATCATAGTGATTACACCACTATTTGTCCCTAAAAGTTTGATCCCAAGATGGAAATGCAATAATCTCTTATTTTTTATGCAACAAGTGTTGAGTTTTAAAAAGTAAGATCAATGTTGGAGTTTAAAGAGGAGTTAAGCATTACTTTTCTATAACTTTCCTCTCGCTTAACTTTAGCAAAAACTTCTTTGGGTGAAAAGAGAGATTTTGTTTTTAATAATCTCCCTTGTACTTCATCCAGCTCAGAATTGAGTCCTTGAAGAAAATCATATACACATTTTTTTTCCACCATCTTAGCATAATTTACAATATCAATGAGACTATCCCATTTAATTTCATAGAGCAAATAGGTTACATTTTCCATGTTTGAGTAGGGTTTTTGTACTATATCCCAAATTTCTTTAGCGATCTTATAGAATAGGTATGTCCTACCAATCTTGGACTCTATAAAGTTAATAAGTCATGTCATGACAATTGAATTTTTAGCATACCAACTTCTAAAGTTTATTGGTATTGGCTTGAATACAAGAGTTGCTCATATGAGATAACATGTCTTCCCTTTGTCTTAGATTACTACCAAAACCAATTAAACTATTTTTGAAAATTGGTTCCATTCCATTTATATTAAATAATCTGTAAAGAGTGACTATCAAAGGTAGAAGAAGTAATAAGAGTTGATTGGATATTTGTGGGAAAGGTACTAATATGAAATATTTTGATCTTAATTTCTATCATAATGTGATCTATTTTGATTTCTATTCTAACATTAAATATTTTAATTCTTGAAAAAAATATTTTATTCTTTGCAAATTTAGAATTTGAACTTTCCATAATATTAAACATAAAGATTAAGATGACATTACCATAAGAATGAATAAACTTTGCAATTTAAAATCGATGGTAGGTAGTTCTAATATCATATAATAGATCATGTTACCTTATTGTTAAATGATCCAAACTTGTATAGTTCTAATATAATAGATTGTATGTTTTATTTACCAAATAAATGTTGTAGACCATGTTATCCCTATCATCATATGAGCCAAATTTATAGGGTCAAAACAAAGTCATGCATGAGTCTTATAAAAGAAAAGTAACATCAAATTTCATGCATCATATTATTGCAGTTGATTAGGATTGACCCTTGCCTTGGCTATATAATGTGCCTTTATCTAAATAATTACACCATATGTTTTGTCTAAACAACTTATTTCCTTTTATACCATAAAAGTGGATCCTAAATTATTGTACTTGTATTAAATTTTTATCACATCCATAGGTCTCAAGTAATGTGGCCAATTTATGTTTCAAATTACTTTACTTTATATTATTCAAAAACAAAATTGTAAAACCAAGAATTATGGTTTCTAACTTTACTAAAAGGTTGCCAATGGTAACGACTAAATATAAGGTATATGACCTATAAGTCCATGTTATATGCTAAGTCAGTCAACAAATAAATAAGAGTGACCTAATAGAATTCTTAATGGACAAAATAAATAAATAAAATAAATATGAATAATATTATATATACTCTTAGAATTATTCTTCATTAAATTAATTGGAACATGAAGTTTACCATGACTCCATAAAATGCAACATGTCTTTAATTTGTAATTGAATGGAAAATTATTAAGAGCAATTAAAAGTGTCAAACTCTAACTCAATTTGATAGATTAATTCAAATTCAATCTAAAAATGTCTTAATCTGAAAATGACACAACTTTAAAATAATTCAAAAGTTTAGGGTCAAATATGATCTTACTCATATAACTTATATAACTTGACTTTTCTTTTCTAAAAAAAATAAAAAATTTAATATTCAAATTATAAATTTTATGTACAAAAAATAAATTTCTATTATTTTCACTATAAATTTTATAAACTTTTATTCGTAAAAATAAAATATATTTACTAGTTAATATTTTCTTATATTTTTATTTATTATTTTATTTATATATAAAATATATATACACATTATATATATATATATATATACTTTTTGATTTATTATATATATATTAAATTATTTTGAAGGATAACACGTAATGTAACAAAAATGTTACTCTTCTTTAACTTGATGATAATAAGTTTAAGTTATGTAAACAACTTCCTTGTAAAAGTAAAAATAAAATTGCACATATTTGATATTTTTTTAAATTTCATAAATGTGAGAATTTAGTATATTAGAGACATTATTCTTTTTCTATATATATATATGAATATTTTATAGTAATATTATATTATTCATTTTAACATACCTTTATGTAAAAGTTATAGATAATATAAATATATATAATATGTATAATATATTTATATACTTTGGATATAAATTAATATAAAAATAAAAAAATAATATAATTTTCTGTATTTTAATAATAATAATATATAATGTGTATATATAAATAATAAAAATAATCTATGATTTTATCTATAATATATAATACATATAAATAATAATATAATTCACATATAAAATAAAAAATTAGTTAATAATTTTAAAAAAGAAGTTTCTTAAAAATTAATATGTCGACCTCCAAGTGACCCGAATTCAATCCAAATACAGTGATGCCTATAAATAATTTGACTTAAAATGACTTGAGTTCAAAGTAACTAAATCTAAACTTATTTGATTCAACCCGTTTGACACCTTTTAAGATAAGCATATCACGGTAGCATTTGTCTAGAAGATTCAATGGTTGAATTGCTGGTGGAGATATGAGGAATTTATGGAGTGTGAGAAAACTATGGTACGTTGTTTTTGCTTGCAAGTCAATCGTTCTCCAATGTACAAATAAAAACATGTGTACATGAAAGAAGCACTTCCCTCATTTAATGAAAGCCCCAATCAAAATTTTATCATAGCCTGTTACAATCATGGTGAGAGACTTTCTGAAATTTAAATAGGGTGTAAGCAAACCATTCATGGTAATAGATTGTGATTTGGTTTGCAGTGGTTGAATATATCCTGTTTTTTCATTTATATTTGTTTTCCAAATAGGCCGATGTTTTTGTTTTTGTTTTTGTTTTTGTGAGTCTCATTAGTTTAATGTGTATACAGGCTGGTAGAAAAATATTTAAATAAGTCAACTTTGAATGTTTCACTTGGAAATTAGTTAAATGTAAAGACAGGACCATTTATGATGGGATTCCTCCTTCATTAATTTCTTCAATTTTTGCTATTATTTGTCTTAACATGCATGGCTGAGATAGGAATCTAAGGTGGGGTCGGGCGCAGCAAGGTTGGTTAATGACCATGACAAGCAGTTTCAATTAACCAGAGACCAAAAGACTTATGGCCATTGAACGCAAACTTCAAGTGCATCCCAAGTGGCCATTTTAGAAAGATATCCTTTAGGTGATGGTCTTGATGGTTTAACAAGCTTGAAATTAAGTGCTCCACTCCTTTATGTTGAACTTTGGCTTAATACAAAGTCTTAAATGCCTTGAGGGTATCTTACGTCTTCCTCATTATACCATAAATAATTTCTTTCAATGCCAATATCCAATACGAATCAATGTTCATCAATTAATTACCTGTGTTCGGGAATCACGACAGCATTCCCATGAATTTAAGTGAGATAATAAATTGAAATTTGGACATGTATCGAGATTTATGCAACTAAGATATTATCTCACTTCCCGACCGACAAGCCTTGCATTAATCTTGTCTCTAGATACGAGAAAGGGAAACAGACCACAATGGCAATGACATTATGAGATGTTTATCCAAAGCATATAATTGACAGGTATATTTGCCGTGTGGAAGATCAATTTAATTAATTCATTCGAAAAGTGAGGTCAAATTGAGTGCCAAAAAGGGTGAGGTGAAATTAATGTCCAGCTTTTAGTTGCGGTGCCATAATTAAGAGAGTATGGTGTTACGGGGTCATTACCTTCTCCCAAAAAACAGTTTGTTGGGGTGTGCAGCACCCACGTTTCTATAACTTAGGATCCTCCCTCTTCCTATCCGATGTGAAATGTAAGAGTCAGATTGTATCTAACCCGTCCTTACCCGAATATAATCCGTTCGTAACATTTTTTCCCACCAAATTCATTGAAATATCCGTCCGTAACATTTTTTCCTACCAAATTCATTAAAACATTGGAGTTCATTGACGTCATCGTTGGAATTGGGGTTTTTCTACCTACTTTTCGGTGAGGTGTTTGACGAGAAATATTAGAGTTAGAGTCGGGTCAATTCTGATACCATTTGTCACGGAATTATTACTTTTTTCCTAAAATACAGTCTGTTGAGATATCTAACACCCATACTTATATGACTTAGAATCTCTCCTCTTTTTATCGAATATGGGATGTAAAAATCCAATTGTATCTAACCCATCTTTACCGGACATAACCCGTCCGTGACAATGGGCATAATGAGAGGAAATAACCAAGGCAAGTAAGTCCATCAAAGGTACTCTGCGATGTGTTGATAGGATGCATTAAAATGAAATTGAACCTAATCGTGTCAATAACACGTTGGTTCAAAGCTTTACCAAGGTATTGATACTTTTAAGTGTCATTACTGTTGATTGGATTAGTGATATATTTGTGTCATGAAGCTGCATTTCCTATGTTTATATCTTATGTTGAAATTGACCAATAATATTACCTGAATATAATATTGTAAAAAATTGAAGAGGGTCAATGAATTGACATGGTTGGCCACAATAGTAGAACGTTTTTCTTCGATCCATTGATAATAAAATGATTTTTTTTTTCAAAGTATTAAATAGAAAATAAATTCACATGGAACACTCATAATGACTGCTTAGCTTGTCCTACGAGCGTTATGGTATATGACGTCCAACTACCACAAAATCGAAAAGAACAGAAAGGAAGAGAGAAGAAGCTACTTGACAGCAAAATACTGTAATAGCCCTCCCCTGTGCTCTTGTAGTATTTAAAGCAACAGGCCACCGCCATTTCTGCCTCTCATCCCATGCATTCTTACATTCTTACATTCTTACTTTTTCACACACACACACACGCACACACACACACACACACACTCTCTCTCTCTCTCTCTCTCTCTCTCCCTCCCCTGTGCGCTTCCATGGCCTCGTGCAGTACTGACATTAGTTTGGCGCAACTTCACATCTACCATGGCACAGATCGAGAGGTATTCTCTCGATTGGTTGTCACTCTGATGCGAGACCCAGCAGAATCTCTGCTACTCATGGCACTATGGCTATGGCTGGAGGAGATGGGTTACCCAAACGTCACGGTGAAGATGGCCTCCAACCTCTTGGATCCTCTGGTGAACGCCTTAGCTGATGAAGCCGCTTTATCACTGAAATGTTTGGAATCCAACACCCTTCCTAATAAGCTGCCAAAAGGTGGCATGCCCCTGACAGCCAAGGTCATGGGAAAGGACATTACTTTGTTGTTTTTCCTCCAGAACAAGTTCACTGCAATCAGCGGAATCAAAAACTTTCTCAACACCGTTTGCTCTCGCATCTTTACCGATATTTTGCAGCGTGTTTTAGGCACGTCGCCTTCCTTAGCAATAATTCCCAGTCATCAGCAGAAGTCTCTCATTGTTCCAGGCTTTCCACACCCACTGTTCGGGGACGTCACCATAATGCCCAAGGGCGTGGGCCACGATGAATTCCCCAAAGGCGGGCTGTGGGGTTGGGAGCCCTATAACAACGTCACAGAGGACGACAGGACCATGTTCCTCACCTTTTCCCGGGGCTTCCCGGTGTTCAGAGAAGAGGTGACCAACCTTTTTACGGACAATTTTGGGGACTGTGTTGTCCGTGTCCAAATGCAAGACAGCGTTGCTACCAACGAGCAACCTTTGTTCGCAAAGATCGTTCTGCGCTCCATAACAACCATTGATCGCGTCTTGAATGGCCAACGCATAGCCAAATTCCGGTTCAATGGCAAGCACATTTGGGCTCGAAAATACGAGCGCGGAGATTTTGTTAAAAAATAAAAAAAAATAAAAAGAGGAAAGAATCATTGATGGGGTGTGAACTTAGAAAAGCATGGCTAGTCTCTTTGAATAAATTTGTCGATCCCCTTAATTGCGATACATGAATGTGTCTTTGTTGCCTGTTGTTCGTCGTTCATCATTACTAGTTCTTTAAATGCCCGATTCTCTGATGTAATTTCGGCGTTCCTATGCTCTTTTTTCATTTCAGTTCCTATTCCCCTGCTTTATTATACTAAATAAAAGCAAAATGTTGATCTTCTAATTAAGGGAATAGCCTATAATTAAGAATTTGAAAGCTTACTTTCTCTCACTTATAACCGAGAGATGAATTCAGCAAATTTTAACGTTTTCTTTTCAGAACAAATTTGTTACACTTGTCAACTTATTGAAAAAAAATGATTTTTCATTACTTTGTTTTTGACGAAGCCAGTATTATAAATGAGAGAGAGTGAGAGAGAGAGAGAGAGAGAGAGAGAGAGAGAGAGAAGCAAAGCAGTAACTGCACCAAAAGAGTTAATTCTGATATTTATTTATTTTTTCTTTGGTTAAAAGTAAACTAACTATTTCTTGCTTATCTTCTTCTTGCTTCTAATTTTCAAGATTCTTTGATTTAATTGAATCAGTTTTGTTTTGTACGTGCCTAAATATTAGATAATTAAAAAAGCAGAGTTTTAAACGTTCTTCGCCTTCGCCTATCAAAAAAACAACTATACTAGTTATTACCACACAATATGAACTGACTCTGTATACTCTATTAGGCTTCTATCTTTCATGTATCGTAAGTTGAAAACTTCAAATTTGGAAATTCAAGTTCACGTGTCAATAATTAACAATCAAACAAAGTAGATATTCGTCTGAGGGCTCCGGTATGTTAAACGACACACTGATTTTGCAATAAGATATTGTTCTGTGACTTGCTCACTAAGACGTGAAAAATCACCATCACAATAGGAAATATATAAGGTTAATTGTGTGCGTTTTGGTAATCGTTAAAAGCAGTGAATCAGCGAGTGCAAACTGCTTGTTAAAAGTTGTTAATTTATAATTATTTTCTATTGCAAACCATTAGAATATATTTTTTATTACTGACAGCATGACGTCATATGATATTAATATTTTTATTTTTTGGTTTGCTATCATCTTTCTTTTATTAGACTGTCATTCGTGAAAATGTCAATTATAATTTCAAAACTTAAAATTTTTTGTTTCTAAAAAATTAATGTATTTAAGCTCTTTCGTATTGTAAGTAAATTATGTTTCACTTTTTATGTATGCACACATAAAGTAACCCCTACCAATAGCAACACTGATAGTTTTCTTCTTCTTCTTCGTTTTTTTTTTTTTTTTTTTGGGTTAGTAGTAAAGTCTTAGGCTTAAAGCCTTAAACGAAGAAACAACATTATAGACACAGCCCTCTGGGCCAACAAACCCCTACAAGGTCCTGTTTAAGTAGTGGTAGTACCCCCTCTAGAGGTTCAGCTAGAATATGAAAGCCTTGAGAGAGTGAGACTGCTTGGTTTGCCAACCAGTCAGCAGCCTTGTTCCTTTCACGATAGACATGGTTTACCTTCGACCTCTAGTTTTGTCCTCATGAGATCCTGACAATTCTGTAGTAGGATGGCCAGTGAGTGTGTGAACGGAAACCGGCTTTGCAAAAGATGTATATTTTATGATAGTCATATTTTATGAGGAAAGATGTATAGACCCCGATATTATGCACAAATCCTATGGCCCATCTTCCTTGTAAATCATGAAACGCTCCTTCAACACTGGCTAGCTCAGGATTGACCCTCGAAGCTCCATCGGTGTTCAATTTGATCCAATCTTCCACTGGGGGGCACTAACCTGTCAAGTGTTGTGCTGAAGATGCCGGTGGCCGTGTGTCATGGATAGCTAGACCATCATTGCACTCCTTACTCATCCCTGCTCCATATGAATAGGCCAAACACAAAATAAACTCCGAGGAATAATATGTTGTCCTTTTTCCGATAGTTGCATACTCTGTTCTTTACTTCCATGCCCACCAACAAGTGGTGGCAAGGATAATGGGCTATTCATTAGGACCTTCATAACCAGAATTACCACCAATATTAGAAGCCAGCCACTCACCCAGTAAACAACAAAAGGAACCAAACTTTCAATGTTGGTGCCATTAGCGAACCCCACAAATCCACTACAAGCTTACGGTCCTTTAAGTGTATTATTGTTTCATCACAAATTCCACAAAGTGGCAAACAGGTTATTTAGCAAACCTCTCTGCCTGAAGGTTGCTGGTGTTTGCTGTGTTACAAATCAGGAAGTTACAGAAGGAAAAAACCAGAAAAGCAACTGAAGAAGGAGAGCTGCTATTTCATTCCTTTTTATCTCCAATATATGGAGTTTTTGTACAAACAAAGCCTTTAATCATTGCTTAAGGCATGGACTACCTTACTTATACAAAATTACAAGTTAACAAGGCTTAATAGTGGTCTGTCAGCACATTACGGCAAACCATGTACAACTCTCCAACTACTCCGACCAAGTTCCAAAGCTAACAAACTAAACCAATTCAACAAATGATTCAATTACAACACTTATTTGATCTTTAAGGTTGTAAACCAACTATACAATTACAATAAAATGACCAGTCTTCAACCTTTCTCTCCAAGGATTCCTCTGCTGGAACTTCAGGTTGCTCAGCATCCAAAACAGATTCTTCAATCTTTAATATAGCTTGAACAATAAGGAAATTAGGTTTCCCAACAGTCCTCCTTAAGTTCCTCGATGTCCATGTCCATTTTGGACCTTAAGTACTCAAATTTGTTCCTTGAAAAAGCTTTGGTTAAGTTGCAATGGACTAGCTTCACTTCTCTTTCTTGCTGTATTTCTCTGACCAAATGAAATTTCATCTTGAAATATTTTGTCCTATCATGGAAGACAAGATTTTTGGAGATTGCTATGGTTAATTGATTGTCTACCTATACTACAGTAAGCTCCAATTGAATTAACTTCAAATCAATTAACATTTTCCTCAGCCAAACTGCATGGTTCATTACAGTAACAACAACTACATAATCAGCTTGTACAATGGATTGTGCAATTACGTCTTGCTTCTTTGAGCTCTAAGAAAACATTCCAGATCTTAAGGAAAAGAGATACCTTTAGGTGCTTCTCATGTCATCTGAGCATCTAGCCTAATCACTCTCTGAGAATCCTACTAACACGATTTCAACTTTTCTTTTAAACAAAATTCCAAGTTCAGCAGTCCTTTTCACATGCCTTAGGATTCTTTTAGCTGCATCATAATGAAGTTGACTAGGAACCTGCATGAATCTTGACAGAAGGCTTGTTATGTGTATTATATCTAGTCTTGTTGCTGTCAAGTACAACAGCCTTCCAATGAGGCCTCTATAAGATATGCAATCTGCCTTTTTAGCTCTATCATCTTTACAAAACTTCCCATTCGTGTTGAGAGGAGATGGAACTAATTTGCAGTTGGTCATGCTATACTTTGCAAGCAATTCAGTGGCATACTTTGTCTAACTAATAAAGATGCTATTTTGAGTTTGCAAAACCTCCATTCCTAAAAGGAAGCTCATTTCTCCAAAATCAGTCATCTCAAAGAAGGTTTTCATTTGGAGTTTGAACTCATCAATTAGTGTCATCTTGTTTCCTATGACAAGAATGTCATCAACATAAATGGCTTCACTTTGGCTTTTGGTGAAACCAGATTGAAATAAGTACTCATCCACTTTACCATACTAGGGTCTTGGTGCCTATTTTAAACCATAAAGGGCTTTATTTAGTAGATAGATTTTATTCTCAACTCCCTTGACTTTAAACCTTTGTGGTTGTTCAGTATAGACCCTACTCATCAAGTGTGTCATTAAAAAATGCTGACTTTACATCTTGCTGATATACCTTTCATCCTTTTGCTGCTAACATGGTAATAGTAGTCTAATGGTGTCATGTTTTGTAACTGGGACAAAAGTTTCAGTGTAATTATTTCCATATTGCTGAGAGAAGCCCTTAACTACCAACCTAGTCCTAAGCTTATTGATTGTCCCATTTACATTTAGCTTGACTTTGTAAACCCATTTGACCCCAATTATATGTTTATGTTGAGGTCTATTTACAAGCTTCCAAGTATAGTTTCTTTGAATCACATCAGACTCCTATATTGCTTCAATCCAACTTGATGGCTGAGAAGCTTCTTGGTGGGTTATTGGTTCTAAAATTGCAAAATTTCTTGTCTCATAAATGTCTGTAAGGGGTTTGGTGCCTCTTACTAGTTCATGATCAAAATCTGCTACCTATTCAGTTGGAGTTTCACTCCCAAGTGGCAATAGATTAGAATTTGTACTAAAGTTAAGTTGCTCTTCAAGGATTTGATTCTTTCTCCAATCCCATTTAGCCCTTCCATCAAACATATTTTCCTACTTACAACAACATTTTTAGAACTGACATCAAAGACTATATACCCCTTTGATTGATTGCTATAACCAACTAATACACTAGTGCTTGCCTTTTCATCAAGCTTTTTCCTTCTTTGTTTTTCTTTGTAAGGATCAAGGTATAATACACACATCCAAACACCTTGACATGTTGTATAAAGGGCTTGACTCTGTACCAAGTTTTATATAGAGTAATGTCCTTTAAGACTTTGGTTGGGAGTTTATTAAGAAGGTAGTTGGTTATGTTGGCAGCTTTTGCCCAAAAAACCTTTGACATATTTTTTTCAAATAATAGACACCTTAACATTTCTATCAAGATTCTATTTTTTCTCTCATTAACTCCATTATATTATGAAATATAAGGAACAGTGAGTTGTTGGTAGATGTTTGATTCTTCACAAAATTTGTTAAACTTTCATGCAATGTACTCAAACTCATTATCTAATCTAATGGTGATGATGTTGCATCCTGTCTAATTTTCAATCCAACTCTTGAACTTGAAGAACACCTATAACACATGATTTGAGCTTTAAGAAATAGATCTAACATAATTTAGTATCATCAATAAAGAAGATAAAATATCTACTTTAATTTAAAAAGATGAGCTCATTAGTCCACATAAATCCATGTAGATGAGTTTTAGTTTCTTTGAGTCTTACTAGGCTTGAGCATGAGGAAAAGAAAGCCTTGACTGCTTCCCTTCTTGACAAATCTCACAGACAATAGCATTTAGATCCATGCTTGGTACATCAAGTGTTAGGTTGTGCATACATTTCAATGAGAAGTAGTTGGAATGACCTAATTCGTTGTATGTCATAGATGAATTTTCATACTAATTCATAGCAAAATTTTTATTTTTCATTTTTACAATGAGCACCTTATTACCATAAGGATTAAATATTTTATAATGCTCACCTTTAAATAGTAAAGAATATTTCTTTTCCATTAATTGACTAACACTCAGTAGACTTTGGTCAATTTCAAGTACATAAAGTATATCAGTAATGTATTTTGTACTTGATATAGTGTTCATTACCATTACTCCTTTCCTTTGACTTGGAGATGATCACCATTCCGAATTCTAACCTTGGATTGGAAGCTTTGGTCTAGTAGCTTGACTGTGCTAGTATCATTAGTCATATGATTGGTGTATTCATTGTCTATCAACTATACCTCAATGATCTTCATAATACCATTACAAGCTACTACAAATAGGACTTCCTCATCATGGTTCCCTTCCACCACTTGAGCTTGCTATAAAGCTCCTTAGGTAAATTGTTTATTCTTACTGACCCTTTTTCTTGCCTTTTATAGCAGAGGTAGTAGCATCTATAGACTCCTCTTATTTGATCTATGTTCTTAATTCTAAAGCTTGTAGTGTATTAATAAGTTTAGCAAGTGTGAACTTGTTAAGATCTTTAGAGTCCTCTAAAGATTTATCTAAAGATGAAATCTTAGACTTAAATCTTTAGGTAGTCACATTAGAAATTTCTCCATAAGCCTTTGATCATTCAACTTTTTTTCAAGTAGTCTGATCTGGTTTATAGTTTTTATAAATCTATTTATAAATTGTTTAATTATTTCTATCTCCTTCATCTTGAGAGCTTTAAATTCTTTTCTTAAATTCAAGATTTAAATATGTTTTGTCTCATCATTGCCAAAAAACTCCTCTTGAAGCTTATCCAAAGCCTCTTTAGCTATTTTATAGGTCATGATTCTGGCAAAGATCACATCAGACATTGTTAAATAGATGTAGGTGAGAGCTTTGAAGACCTTAGTAGCCTCCCTACTGTGGTGCCTAATTTAAGTAAGATTTAGGTTCTAAGGAAGCTTATGAATTTGATCTCCTGTTTCCATTATCTTTTAAAGATCCAAAGCCATAAGATAGGCACTCATTTTCACTACCTAGATATAATAGTTCTCTCTTGAAAACATAAGAGGTACTAAGGTAAGAAAGTTACTGGTTGCCATTTAAAAGTTTCTAGTTTTTTTTTTTTTTCTTTCAGTGATTGGTGTTTTTAGTTTGTGCACTTAATTCTCTCATTGTTCGCATTATTTTTTAGGTTCTTTTAGTGATCTTAAATGCTTTGATACTACTTGAAGGTTATTGGTGTTTGTTGTGTTGCAAATCAAGAAGTTACAAAAGGAAAGAACTAGAAAAAAGATTGTAGAAGGAGAGTTGATATTTTATTCATTTTTATCTCTAATACATGGAGTTTTTGTACAAACAAAGCTTTTAATCATTACTTAAGGCATGACTATCTTACTTATACAAAATTATAAGTTAACAAGGCTTAATAGTGGTTTATAAGCACATTATGGCAAACCATAAATTTGGTATAACTCTCCAACTACTTTTACTAAGTTTTAAAGTTAACAAATTAAACCAATTCAACAAATGGTTCAATTATAACACTTGTTTGATCTTTAAGGTTATAAACCAACCATAGAATTACAACAAAATGACAAGTCTTTATGCTTACTCTCTAAGGATTCCTTTACTACAACTTTAGGTTACATAACATCTAAAACAAAATTTTCAATCTTTAATGTAGCTTGAACAACAAGGAAACTAGGTTTCCTAACACTACCATCTTCCTTGGTTAGTCATCAGTCTTCCTTGCACTACATGCCAAGTAAAACATCTAATTCTTTTAGGAACTCTTACGTTCTGTAGACCATTCAACTTTGGATCCTATACATGCCCAAACTTAGTAGATATTAGTGAATTATAAGTTGCTTTCATTGAAAATTCCCTATTTGAAGAACCCCTAAAATGATCTTGTTGTGGTTTTTAATCTCCCTTTTAAGATCTATAACAACTAAAACCCTTCTTGCTTGTAAGGGAAGCATGGTGTCTAGCCGAGATTAATCCTATCCAGCACCACTAATCCAATAATCACTCATAATATCCAAATACTCTTGGTTATCCAAAGGGCATAAAGAATGTCTTTCCAAAGACTTATATTTAACCAGTGATCTTTCCAAAAACACATCTTGTTGCCATTGCCCACACATTTTCTACAATTACCTTTTACTATATTAATGGTTCAAACTATTGCCCTTAAAGTTGTTGATGCCCTATGCCTATATTGAATATTAGGTTCACCCCTTCTATAATATTTTCCTTTAAGAATTATTGCTCATAGGCTTTTTTGTTTTATATGGAATCACTAACTAAGCTTAGACAACAAAGCATTACTAGCCAATTTAGCCTTTTAAACTATTAACCTCCCAAATCTTTGAAATATCACATATCTTTTTAATCCATCAAAAGCACCTGTTTGCTTTATTTAGAATTCCCCTCACAAAAATTTATGATTGTACCTATCCAAATGAGCACAAAAAGATGTTGAAAGAGGCATTGTTTGCATGGTATAAATCAGGATTGCCATGGTTACAAATTTAATCAATGTAAGGTGACTAACAAAGGAAAGTTGTTTCACTTTCACCCTACAAATCTGTGTGACACTGTTTAACATGTCTTTTTTACATTAAAGCCAATAACCTTTCATTAATTATAGGCATGCCCAAATAACGACCCAAATTAGTTGTCAATTAAATACCTATATGACAACTTAGAATTCTTGCCTATTGTGACTTTATGTTCTAAGACATTAGGGGTCTTGACTTTTGAACACTAATCCTTTGCCTTGTACTAACACAAAAGCCCCTTGGACAACTCTTCATGACCTGTACTTGTTGCAAATTTACTTCCTTAAATAATACAACATCATTTGTGAAAAATCCATGAAATAATCTCAGATCTTGCTTAGAGAGGAAAATAGGTTTCCAATCATTACAAGGTATTTGCTTGCTCCTTTATTTATGGAGATTATTGAGATTAAGATCATGTGTGATATTTTTTATATTTTGATATGTCCCTTATGTTTGACTAATGTCAATATATTTAAATTATTTTTCTATATCTTTAATTGATTGATTAAATAGAATGTTGAGCTATATATATATAATTTTTTTTATTCATGTCATTTCAAGAAAGATCTTTGAACCTAAATTTGAATTATACTAACATCTTTCAAAGATCTTACATTTATGTCCAATCTCCCTTTTTAGAAAGGAATTGAATGAGATCTTGAGATATTTTGAAGAAAGATCAAAACAATTAGTGTAATTCAAAGTTAGTAGAAAATTGAAATTAATCAACTTATGTCATCAATTAGACAACATAAAGTTAAGAGAAGAGAAGTTGAAAAAAAAAAAAAATGGATCAGTTAACTGAATCAATACCTAAGATCAACCTAATACTAAAGAAGAGTCAAGCTGTTGAGTGCAAAAAGAAATAGAAATTTTATTTTAGTCTAGTTGACCAAACTATAGATATGGTTGATTAAAATAAGTAAAAGATATAAAGCTATAAAGTAGAAAATGTTACAAAGAATTTAGGTCAGTTGACTTAACCATACTTGCAATTGATTGATAGGATTGAAGAGTTGAAAGCACAAAAAGCTGAAAAAATTCAAGAGATTTTAGGTTAGTTAACTAATACTTGAGAAGAGAAATATTATGTTTTGGAAATTGAATCTTTTTATGGAAATAAATCAATATCTAATGGCTAATTTTTGTATTTTGTCTATAAGAGAGTTTGAGAAACTCTTTTGTAAATAACCTTGAAAAATTGTATTGAGTTTAGTGCAAGATCAAAGAGAAAATCAAAGAGCAAGGGTTCTAAAGTGAAAAAGCTGAAATTGTGAAAGAGTAAGAGTGTTATAGTGAAAAATGTTAGAGTGTGAGTCTTTAAGTGTTGTATGGAACTATTTGTTGTTGTGAAAGTTTTGTGAAAGTTTTATTGTGATCAAGGTCAATGTAACTAAGTTTAAAAGGTTGTTTTTACTTTACAAAAGAAAAAGTGATAATGACACAAGCTCTCAAGTGAGGAACTTTGAAGAATGGACTGATGCTCTCGATTTAAGTTGAATGACTATAAATTGTTATGCATATTCTCTCTCTTTTCCCTTATTTTTTTTAATATGATGTTATTCATATTACTTACTTTACTTTTGTTTATTATTTATCTTATTATCTCTTTTGGAGTTGGGATTGAACGAAGGTTAAGCAAACAAGCTAATTAGACCTAATTCACTCTCCTTACCCTTCAGGTTGCCTTAAGGACAAACATTATCATGTGACTTAGTCTGTCTATGCATAAGACAAAAAGATAAGGGGAGATACCCTTTGCCTAAATTCCCATGATATCTAGAAAGGCTTAGTGACTCCTTTATTTTATAAGATTCTTATAGTGACTAAAGATATGCAATCCATTATGGGATTAATCCAAGAATTTGACAAGGAAAGCTCCATCAGTGTATCCCTCACAAAATCTCACTTTAGTCAATCATAAGTTTTTTTTAGGTCTAACTTAAGTAACATAAATACTTTTTTTTTCCCTTTAGCCCTTTCATTGTATAAAAAACCTTTTGCAATATAACAACATTATTAGATATATATTGACCTAAGACAGAACTTGCCTATATAAGCATTACCTATTTAGAGAGAAATACCTTCAATTTATTGATTATCGCTTTAATAATTATTTTATACATCACATTACAGAGAATTATTAGTCTAAAGTCAACAACTCTCTTAAGTTAAGTATTCTTTGGTATGAGAACTAGCATTATTTCATTAACATATATTAGTATTAAGGCCTTATTTAAGATCTTAAATGTAAACAAAGTTACTGAGTTGCCAACCATATTCCACTATTTTTGGAAGAAGAAGTCATTGTAACCACTAATTCTTAATGCCTTAAATTGTTATATATTAAACAAAGCTCTTTACACTTTGTCTGGGTATCCAAACATTTGAATTAAAACTCCCATATCATTCTCCATAAATGGTATGAACTTTCTTATTGGTACAAATAAAAAAACACCATATTAAGCACCCTTCTTTGTATATAACTTCTTAAAAAATTCACTAGCCAAATCTTTCAAGGTTTTCTTAGCCTAAACCCATTCCCTACTGTTATCCTTAAGTGCCTTAATTTGGTTATGTCTATGCCAAATTACAAGGGCTATATGAAAATAACATCCTTTTTTATCACCATTTAAGACCTAATGCACTATACTCTTTTGAAACCATAAAAGATCCTTATGTCTCATGATGTTCTTTAATTCACAAAATAACTTCAACTCTAAAGATCACAAATAGGGTGAGCACTTAAGTGACATAATGACCTGACACCCTTGAATATTATTAATTAAGTGCATTTTCCTGTCAAAACTATTTCCAAAAAATCTCTATTCTAGCTAGACAATATATGTGTTAATTCACCTAATGCTTCTAACAAGTCCACATTGTCATTCCACGCCTTTTACCCTAAAAGTTAGAATTTAGTATCCATTAACTATGCTTCTTAGAATCTAAATGGTCTTATAAATGTTCTTCGGGCTTAAGAATTATTCAATTTAACTAACAATGGGCAATGTTCATCAAACCACATTGGCCATTCACTTGTTGTCTCTTTGTCATCTTGATTCTAGTCTAAGGCTGAAATGTCTTTGTCCAAAAAGTCAAAATGCATTGGCTTATAATCTAAAATGACTCTATTTGTCAAGAAGCTAGCTATTGCACTTCCTTTGATTATTTTAAAACAAACATATTAGATATCATATTATGATAAAAGGACTTACCAAAGAGCAATTCATCCTAACAAGATAGGTTGCTAAAAAATGTGCTTGAGGGAATCTTTTTTAGCGATAAACTAGGTGATATGATACAATATGTATTGCTAGAGTCTATGTATGATCCATGCTAAGGTGAAATAGATTCTCTTTGATTCTAACAATTAGGTCTTAAGATTATGAATATCATACTAAGGTATAAATGACTTTTTCTTTTATACTAGTTTTGTCATCTTGGCCCAAAATACAATTCATACATTGCTCCAAAATAGTGAGATATAATATTAATGGTTAACTCTAAATAGGAGATACTAAAATTGAAGGATTAGAGAGGTATTGCTTGATTTTGTCAAAGGCTTTTTAGAAATTTTCATCTTATTGATTTGGATTGCTTTTTTGGAGTAGACTAAATATGGGGTCACATATTACTGTTAATTGAGATATGAATTGATTCTTATAAGGAATCCTTACACCTCTTTTAAAGTAAAAGGGGTAAGCATTTTTGTATTATTTTGATTTTGTTAAGATCAATTTTGATGCCTTTCTAGCTAAAAATGAATTTTAGCAACTTGATTGGTTGCTCCGAATATGCATTTGGCAAGATTAAGCTTAAATTGGAACTTCCTTAGCCTATTGAACAACATTTAAGGCATTACTCAGTGATCTTTACCTACTTTTGATTTAACAATTGTGTTACTTATATAGACCTTTATCTTTCCATGTAGTATGTCATGGAACAAAGTTACCATTGCTCATTGATAAGTGGCACCTATGTTTTTAAGAGTAAATGATATGAACTTGTAGTAAAATATGCCTCATATTGTGATAAATATAGTTTTCTCCATATCTTTTAGAGCCATTTTAATCTAGTTATAGCCTAAGAGTCTATCTATGAAGAAAAACATTAAGTGTCTTTAGGGCTAGCCCATTTTAGGTTTTAATAGTCCACCCACAAGTTTATTCTACCATCTTTTTTTAGAACTAGCATAATGTTAGTTACCCATTTGGGTTGCCTTTTGTAAAAAGCCTACATCTAACAATTTTTGGACTTTTTCCTTAATTTTTTAGTAAGACATCATTTTTTTATTCTTTTGAGTTTTGTCTTATTAGTTTACAATTTAGCTTGAGTGGTAACTTATGCACAAAAATTTCTATATTCAAAGCAAGCATGTCCTAGTTTAACAAAACAAGTTTATTTATGTATTCTTTAAGCAAATAGACCATGTTTTGCATAAGACCTTAAGGAAGTCTTATGTTAATCCTAATTTCTCTAGGGCTTTCCACAATGACTCAATTACTAGCTCTTTCTTGGCCATAGATTACTTTTCTTCTTATTCAACATAGTGTTAAAGGTCTAGTGGGATCTCTTTGTCTTTATGTTTGTCTAGGGAATACTTGTTAAGTGGGAATTCAGACGTGGTTTTTGAGCAATTGTCAAGCATGCTATTGGTTTCATATTTAGAAGATTTGGATAAAAAAATACTTGAAATGAACAAACATTATTAAATGGATGTATGTCAAAAAGAGAGGTTATTATTATGAGTGTAATTGATTTAAGCACATGTTATTAAATCACATATGAGAAATTTACACAATTACACCCTATTTGTCATGGACATCAATAAAAAAAGGAAGTGATAAAGGCTATAAATAAGTTAAGATAAGATAACCTTTAGAATGTTCAAGCTTAACTTGATCCAAATTTTAAAAGGCTTAAGCTTAGCTTAAGCTCAAAACAAGCTTAGAAAGTAAAGCTTAAGCTTGGCTTAAAAAAGTGTTATTAAAACTTAGGCTTAGCTCAACTCGAGCTTTTTGAATTATTAAAGAAATTAATTGTTATTGATCTTAAGATTAAAAGATAGGAAACAAAAAAGAACAAATATCATCCAATTAATCAATCTGCCAACACCAAGGCTAAGAGTACCTCTAGAATTTGCCCTATACAAAGATAAGAATAAGAAGGAAAAAACAAAATTGAAAGATTAGAAAGGAAAATGGACAAATCTCTCACCATTTATGTTTCTTTCTCTCTTTTGGCTTCATTCTTTAATCTTTGGTTAGGGCTCGAGTGGTGGCTTTAAGCAACTTCCTTCACTTTGTTTTCTCATCAAATGCTATTAGCCAAAAGTAAAAAGATAAAAGTAATGACAAATGCTTATTAAAGGTGGCAGGGAGATATCTTTTTAAAAGGAGTCTCTCAGATATTAAAGGATATAATGCTAATATTTTCTATTTATATGTGCCTTAATAAGCCTTATAAGTGAGTCTATAAACAAGCTTATAAATGATTTAAAAAATGAGCTAATAATGATGTTATAAATGAACTCTTGAACAATCCTTTAATTAAGACTATAATTAAGCCTTATTGAGTCCATTAAACAAGCTGTTAATAAGCTTTAATGAACTAAGTTTGACCTTACTCAACATTGGCTCATTTATTAAACAAACTTTAAAATCAAGCTTAGGATTAGCTCATTGACATAAATAATTGAGCTTGAGCAAGCCCCTATTAACATGAGCCTTTAAGTTCTTAATAAACAACTTAGCTTGTTTGCAACCTTTAAAATGGCTTCATTACTTTATATGAAGCTTGAGAGGTATAAGAATCTCCTAAGTTTGTCCATTACTAATAAGAGTTTTAAGGTTGTAAGTTTAGACTAAAGGAGCTTAAGAAATATTTCCCACTTTTTTTTTAGAAATCATATGAATGCTTAAAGTGTTAAATTTGCTAGTGACTTGAGTTTTATTGTCACCTTCATTAATAGTATAGTTGATAAATCCTATATTTTTGAAGCTGTGAATCAAGGGGAACAAATGTCTATTAATAAGATCATTTGTTGAATGGCCGAACTTTCCTAGACCAAATAGTCATGGCTAGGATTATATCTAATTCTAAAACACCCTTGTTATTAGGCAGATTATATTGGGTCATAATATCTTGAATTGTTTTCCAATTTCCTTACCAAAACATTAGCTATTTTCCATCATTATCTTTTTCACATTAATAGTCTAGTTGATCAATCCTACATTTTTAAAGATATGAATCAAGGGGAGTAAAAGTCTACTAATAAGATCATTTGTTGAATGGTCGAACTTGCCCATGACAGCTAGTTATGGTTTGATTATATCTAATTTTAAAGAACCCTTGTTATTAGGTAGCTTGTATTAGGGTTGTAAGACCCTGAAGGTGTTTCTTAATCTCCCTACCAGAATATTAGTTATTTCTCATCATTATCTTTTTCACATTTAGTAAAGCTTTGGATGGTTGGCACAAAACTGTTAGGAAAAAATCGTTTGACTAAGGAGTTGCATTTGTAATTTCAAATGATAGAAAGTTTCATTCCAATTCTTCCTTAACTACCTTAATATAGGGTGTCTCCAAAGGTTGAGAAATGAGTAGGACAAATTCTACTTTAACCTCAATTAATTTGTCACCCATAATGAATTTCACCTTCTAGTGTTAAGTGGAAGGAATTACTTACTAAATGAGTCTAGGGACAACCTACAAGACAATTATAGGTGGCTCTAATGTCCATGCTTTGGATAGATACATTAAAGGTGTATTGCCCCATCTATAATGGAAGTTCCATAATTATATGACCTATCCTTAGTGTTGTCAAATGCTTTGACAATTATGTAGATAGGTGTCATAATAGCAATGTTGATTAGTTGTTGAACTAGAGTTTTTTTGGGTATGACATTTAGAGATGATCCATTGTCAATGAAAATTATGGACATATTGTAGTCATACTAAACCATTAAGACGTGCAAGGCTTTAGTGTGATTTTTCCCTTTAATGAGAATCTTTTCATCTAAAAAGGATATGTAGTTATATGTAATTATGTTATTGATAATGTGATCAACATTGTAAAAGGAGATATTAGGCTAGACATAGCTTTGGTTAAGGGTTCATAACATTGATTTGCAATGTGACACATAATTCATTAGTAAACAAAGATTTGAGATTTTTTGCCAGGGTATGACTAGTAGCTTAATGATGATGTATTCACTTTATGATATATTTGAGGAAGTGCACATCACCATTGTTGGAGACTATTTCTTTTAAGTTCAAAACTTTGCTTGTTTGATGGTTTTGTTTATTGTGTGATACTTAGAGGGAGCTCTTTGACTTCTTCAAAAATAATTATTCCTTTCAACTTTTTTTGCTTGAGTCTCTCAATATATTTTGGTACGTAACACCTACCACTCTATGTCATGCCATCTACTCCAAAAATATTAGATGTGTTGGTTGATACTAATTCTAGTGTCATAACTAGTGCTAGATTATAAGAATTCAATTGGCAATTATAATTCCATGCAATGGCCTTATATGGAATGGTTAATTATAAAATTTTTGGTGCAACAAGGTTCTTTTGATGCCTTGAGTAAGGACATTTGTGGGTTAGTCCCCCACTTCTAATGTCCCAATTTCTAAGAGAACTCTAAAGTTTAGTTCTAAGGAATCGTCAGTTAAGACAACCTCAATTTTATTTATTACTTTATAATTAGGTAAGTGATTAATGTTGGCATTCAACTTTTCCTTTACTTTGGAGAAATCAATCTAGTTGCTATCTCTTAGTTCTTGGACCTTCATTTAAGCATCTGACAATTTAAAAACACTTAATTTGACCACCATTATACTTACATTTGGGATTAGTATTGTAACACTAAAGATATGGTGGTTGTACCTGTTCCCTTTTGAGAATGGTTGCTAACTCATTTGGAAGAAGTTAGGCATTAGTTTTGAGTAAGAGACTAAAATTGAGTATTTCATTCTTCTTTCTATCCTTTTAGGTTTGGTGGAAATGTTCGAAGACATACTTGGATATTGGGTTATGGAAGTTGAGGCTGCCATTTGGTAAAAAAATGGAATGACTAAAATGATGGTTAAGAGTTAAACTACCCTAAGGGATTGCCATAAGATTGGCAAGAAAGGTATGCTCTTGATCAATTTTCATATTTTACCCTTTGAACTCCATCTCTTTTTTCTTTTCTTTTTTTTTTTTTTTTTTTTTGAGAATTGGCTTTCTTAATAGTAGGAGATTTTGTAGAAGCATCGGTGATCTTGCCTTTATGTGTACCTTCAACATTTCTTTCTCTTGTGATTACCAAGTTAGCGAAGCTACCTAAACTACTTCCAATGATGCTTACAAACTTGAACTTTCAAGGAACCCTACAAAATCACCTTCTAAGCCTAGGCTAGGGCCTAACAATTAACAAATATGCTTTTGACAATCTAAAGGGCCAATCATAAGTAAGACTCTCTCTTCTTAAGATAGGAAAGATTATAATTTATTTTCTTGTAAATTTGGACTATAAATTTATAAATTGGACATTTATTAATAAAATTCAATACTTTTGGTTTTTATTATTCTTTTCATTATTATTTTTTTTCTTTTGCATATATGGTGCTTTGAGAGAGAGAGAGAGAGAGAGAGAGAGAGAGAATATTTTCAATATGATAATGAAAAAATAAAATGGGAATTGGACACCATATCATAATTCATTTAACATCTCTCATCGGATTAGCTTGATATGGATAACAAATATCTTTTTTTTTTTTTTAATCATGATGATTATGGAAGGCTGAGAAGGTCACAAATCACAATGACATATGCAATCACATCCACTCCAAAAGGTTTTAGAATAGTCACTTGGGCCACCCTGAAGTGGTTAGGCGATACACATATGATCTTCAAAGACATGTCCACGAGAATGTGTATAAGCTTATATTTGAGTTATTAAGTTTCTGATTGTCCAAATGTAGGTCACTAAATTCAAAACTCATCCAATTAAAGTTAGCACTGTTAAAAACAATGCCCAAATAAGTCATAACTATTAGACTTTTTCAAACACCCTATTAAATGCTCACATGTCACTAGTGTGCACACTCACATGGCAAATCTCATTCATCCAAGTCAGCCAAAAAATGTCTACATGGACAAAACAAGTTTCTTTCTCCTACCAAAGCATTTTCTCTCCTCCCCCTTTTCTCTTTAGTTTCTCTCATTTCTCTCCCTCACACGCACTCTCTATCCCTCCCATGGCAGCATCAATCTCGAAAGAAAATAAAGTTAGCTCATGGAGCAAAAAACACATGGCAACAACAATCTTAAAGGAAAATAAAATTAAGGAGCAAAGAACACGACCTTTTATTGACTTGCTCTTGGCCAATCCAATTCTTTTATTACCGACTTCATGTGCTACAAAACTACTCCTAAACCCATATGATTTCCTAGAAAAATCCATCCCCCAAAGAAGAGACATATAAACCTAAACCCCCTCCCCCCCTCCCCCGGCACACACACACACACACACACACGGGACCAAAAAAAACACACATAGTAATCAAAAACCTAGTAATTGAAAGCAAACCCCTCAAGAACTCATCATTTCTTATGTATAAACAAAATGAAATGAAGGAAAAACAAGGGGAAAGGATTGGTAGGAATATGATAAAGAATTGGACTTGGGTAGATTTAACAAACAAACAAAAATGCCAATAAAAATGCACATGGAACTTTACATCCCCCGTTCAAAGTCTAGAAGCCCGAACCCATTTCACACATACATACACAAACACCATCGAGAGAGAAAGAGAGAGGGCACATTCTGGTGTGAACTAGAAACTCCACCAACTTTTAATCTCTTCTTAATGTTTTATGGACACGCACACACTAGCACTTTTAGCAGCCAATGAGCCCATCGTTGCCAATAGAAACAAAAAATTTGTTCTACATTGCTAGCTAGAATTTCTAAATTGCAAGGTGAAACAAAATTTTTCGGCTCTTTCCTGACCAATCCAATAGAACATCAACACTTGGAAGGTTTCTTCGAATAGATTAGTGAAGTGGGGGATTGCCCCTCAAAGGGCTCACAAAGAGCGAATTCAACCAGATGTCTTTATATCCCTTAATTGATTTACCTTTTTCCAGTTTTTTCACCTTATTTTCTTCTTTTTGGTTTTAAAATCTAGGTTTGGTGGACACTCGAGGATGAAACAAAGACTACGTTAGTCGCAAGAAAGCTTATCACAAGAAGGAATAGATTTTACATCCATTGTTCTGGATGATTGTCTTCTCTAAAACATCGTAATAAAGAATCATGGGTTTCAATTTTTTGGCCCTCTTATTTTTCAACAATACTTAGTCAAAGGAGGGACAAAGAGAGAGTTGGAGACAAAGAGAGGAATGCAATACATTGGGGAGAGAGAGAGAGCAAGGAGGGAGAAGAACCAATTTGGGAGTAAAGAGAAAAACAAGTTTTGTCCATGTGGAAT
The DNA here is from genome assembly GCA_020141445.1 of Bruguiera sexangula. Lineage (NCBI taxonomy): Eukaryota > Viridiplantae > Streptophyta > Magnoliopsida > Malpighiales > Rhizophoraceae > Bruguiera > Bruguiera sexangula. Next base: position 7,399,297 of record JAHLGP010020642.1, on the reverse strand, counting down.
CTTTTCGTTGACTTGATAAGTCAAATTTGCCACGTGAACGGACATATGAGTGCCATTTGAGCACTTGATGGAATTATTTTAAAAAAGAACTAATAGTTTTGGACTCATTAACGCATCATTTTTAACGATGTAGACTTTAATTGTATGATTTTGAAGTTAGTGATCTGGATTTAAACCATCAAAATCTTAATCATTCAAATAAAAACCTAGTCTCATCCAATTGTGTCCTCCCTCACTTAGCTCAAAGCCACCATCCAATAATATATATAACCCAATGGGCAATGCACAATAGGAGCAGGGACATCTCTCTCTATCTCTCCCTTATACCTAAGTTTTACCACTTTTGCTTTTGTTTCTCTAGTTTTGGTCTATCTCTTTCCAAAACACATCCTTAGCCCACACCTTAGCCTTCCTTATTATTGGATTCTCTCTGCTACCCATCTCTAAAAAGTGCATGCTCTATCTTCTCTCGTCAAGCAATCACTATCATTATAGAGCCACCGAAATAATAGGCTTTCTTAGCAGAGGGCCTTTTGCAAGCATTGGTCAAAATTGACGATAACGGTAGGATGAAGCCCATCTACACCTACTCAACATAAGGAGTACTTATCAATTGTGTGATTACAAGAGGACGAGGCCTTGAGGAAGAAAAAGTTTGGGTTTAAATTGAGGCAGTTAATTAGCAGAGGGATAGCTGGGGTGGTGAAAAGGACTATTGTTTTCTTCTCTGGGAAACTATTAGATATTTAATGGCAAGGAGCAGTGTGCATACGACCATTGAGTTGTTCCACAACATAATGAAAGAGTGATAGGTGGAAGGGGTTGTTTAATGGCAATTTGGCTAACATCATTCGGTATTTGTGCAATATCTTATTATTTCAAATTTGAAGTTTGCAAATTATTACTAGATCTTCCGAGACACACCAAAGTAACATGATTCCATTCATCTCTCCCTTTTGAAATTTGAAATTTCAAATTTGAAGAAGTGATAGCATCTTGAAGGTGTGTAATGTTTGTTACCTTTGTTGCTTGTCAAGAATGACTACATAAGGGATTGGAGAAGGAAGGAAGGAGGGAAATTGTGAAAGTTAGAAAGTGGGAGTGGATTGGGATAGGCAGAGATTGTACCACGTTTGAAGTGTAAACATAAGTTGGATTTTGATTACATTTCATTATTATTTCGATTTTTGTATAAGCTCAATCTAGGTTACCAACAAATATGCAAGGCATAATTTGTAATTCTTCAAAGGAAGCCAATATGCATAAAGTGATCGAAACTTTAATTATAAGGATCGATTGTTAAAAGAAAGATGGCCAACCAATGATAAACACAGGTCAAGTTTTAACAACAATGGGCAAACTTAGAACAAATTTGAATCTTGAATAGCAACGGTTATAATTTTACGGTAAAAATTAAGATTTTGGCCGAATCTTTAACCCTTTTGAGACTTTTGTGAACTGCTTTCTTTATATATGTATGCCTTTGCATTGTTACCCTCGTATACCCTTTTCCATCAATTTTTTATTATCATTATCATGTAGTAGTTCACGTGGCACCGCATCATGTAATTTTACCAAGTTAGAGAACACATCAGCCATTTTATGAAAACTTGTCAATAAAGTATTCAAAAATATTTTTAAATTAGAAATTAATTTTGAAAATTGAAAAAAATTCTAAAAAAAAATCTCAAAATAGAAACAATTTATGAAAATTAGGAATTAATTTTGATCATCAAAAAAATATTCTAAAAATAGAAAAAATAGAAATTGATTTTAAAAAATATTGAGAAATTAGAAATAAATTTTAAAAAATAGAATAAAAATTCAAAGTTAATTTATGTAAATAGAAAAAATTTATAAAAAACAGAAATTAATTTTGAAAATTTATGAATAATTCAAAAAATTATTTTGAAAATATAAATTAACTTTAGAAAATTTTAAAAAATAGAAATTAATTTTAAAAAATTTTGATGTCCATCCCATCATCACTAACTCCAATGTAGTACCATTCAGGTTAACAAACAAAGATTTTAACCATTTAGGGATATAGTTAAGAGAGGTTAAGAAACTAGTAGGTCAAAATTAATTTCTATTTGTTAAAATTATTTTCAAAATTTTTCAAAATTAATTTCTATTTTTCATAATTTTCTTCTATTTATATAAATTAATTTAGAATTTTTCTCTATTTTTAAAAATTAATTTCTAATTTTTCAAAAATATTTAAAATTAATTTTTATTTTTCATAAATATTTTAGTTTTTAGCTTTTGTTTTTGAATCTTTTCTATTAATCAAAATTAATTTTTGATTTTCCTTTTTTTCTATTTTTAGAATTTTTTAAGTTTTTAAAAATTAATTTCTTATTTTCATTTTTTTAAAAATAATTTATTGTCACATTATCACAAAATTACTAACATAACCTCTAATTTGTCAAAATTGGGATGATGTGATGTTACATGGATTATCATGTGGTAAAAAAATATAAAAGATTAATAGAAAATAATATAAAAGGGTTACTAGACAAATGTAAAGGGTAAATTCTAAAAAAAAACACAATGATGAGCAAATCTTAAAAGAAATAAAGGTTGGGAGTGAATTTTATTTTATTTTTACCTAATTTTACAACTAGAAAACTTCGATGAACAATTACGATCTAAAAATTAAAGGTTATTTCCATTACAAAAGACCAAAAGACAACACTAAAATTCATTATGTCTAGCATAGATCTACTCTTTATTATTTGTACGTTTCTTTGTAGCAACATCTATTTACCCATGGAACTTTTTTGTCTTCCTTAACAATATTTAAATCTATCAAGAAACAAATGCACATTAATAGCTTTCAATCTCTTATAGAAATGTAAAAAATTAGTTGCAAAATGAAAGAAAATAAAAAGTTAGCCTCTTTGCCTTCCCCAACGATATTTGAGTTCTTCATTAACCCATGTCATTAATCACAAATCATTCATGGGTGAAAAATAGTTTCATGAAACAAATGTATATTATCAGCTTTCAATCTCCAACAAAAATGTTAAAAATTGTCGCAAAATGAAAGAAAATATAGAATGTTAGCTTTTATATCTTCCCCAACAATATTTTAGTTCTTCATTAACAAATGTTATTAGTTACAAATCATTCTTGGGTAGAAAATAGTTTTAAGTAAATATCTCCATCTTAGAGGTCTGCCATTTTATGTCTCAACAAAAATCATCTATAAGTAACAACTTTTGGTCCCTTTCTTGACCAATATATCTTTTAGAGAATATTAAAATCCATGTGTCAGATGCAAGAAACAAGAACAATGCATTATGCTACAAAAGAACACAACCAAATTGTATGGCATATTGACATTTATAAAATGTGCAACCAAATAACTATGTGAATTCAACGCCAATATTTAAAAACTCACCTTTGCTTAAGGAATAGGTCATCATCTAGTTTCCTTATACATGTCAATTATGGAAGTCATGACCTTTATGCATTGTCAAACTTTATCTATGAGCTTTAAAAACAAATTAGGGATTTAAAAAGAGAAATAGGTATCATACTCGTCATAATAACAAATTAACTATTCTTTAAGACCTTAACAATAGTAACATTAATGGTTATTGGTGTAGATATGATACACTCTAAAAGTAAGATTTATAATAATAAATATAACAAGTAGACTCTACCTGCCTATATTTGCACCATCAATTGCCCACAATCTCAATAATCAAATATATTGCGTTTAACTAAGTTTAATTAATATTTGTTTGGCTAATATAAACGAGTTCCCAACATGGCATTAGCTAAACCAACATTGCATGAAATATATGATAAAAGGTATGCAACACATATCTAAAGATATATAAGTATGTGAAATTTGTTTAAAAAAAGATGCTTTCCTAATAGTTATGAAGAACAAAAATATAAAAGAAAATGAAAAAATTTGCAAAAAGAAAGAAATGGAAGACACGATAATCATTTCGATCACAGAAAGTTTCGATTGATTGTGTTATTACTAGTACTTTTATAAAGAGAACCATCAACACTTACAAATACACTTTTTCTATATTGACATCAAATAGTTCTAATCACATATGATGAAAAGTTCTTTAGTTGAAGGGTTAAACACTTTTAAGAAAAAGGAGAGTTTATGGGGTACTAGCTGTAACCTACTATTTGTACTTTAATACCCAAATCAAAAAGGGTTCTTAAGAGCAAAGAGAGGGTGATAGCTTAGAGAAGAAGAGATTATTTAGAGATTGTAGGGGCATAGAGCATTTATAGGCTTCTTAGAGAGTTATTATTGGTTAAAAGGTAAAGATTAGTCGAGTTAGGGTGTCTAACTAGTTCCCTTTAGAGAGTAATGTGGCAAGGTCCATTTTTAGACACTAGTAGTAATAAATATAGTGGTATGGCACCCCATAAGGTACATTTATAAAAGTTAGAAGCATTTATCCAATTATATTGGTGTTAGGGTGATACTGGTGATGATGCGTGTCACCGACCTAAAGTATAGTAATTAGAGTGTGGAACATAATTAGTTCTATTATCTAGACACATTATAGGTTGCCTATAGCCTAAAAGCCTTTAATGGGTCAAAAAGGGTGGTCGTCCGTATCACTTGCCCATTTCAAGCCCTAGCTTTGTGAGGAAGCTAAGACTACAGTCATTTGCCTATTAAATGTTTGTTTGAAAATTTTTTAGACTATTTACTAATTGGTTTCTCAAGATGTCACTCCTTGGTATTTGTGCCACCAAAACCTTCAAGTGATGCCTTTTGAGTTGAAACCTTTATAATACTCGTGCATGGCTTCTTTATTTAAATGATAGAAGCATACTTATTTTTTTATCAACACTCTCAAACTCTCTTTTGCAACTTTCTCCTTCACTCTTTAACTTAGTTTTTTCTTTTGCTCTTACTACATTGTTATCTCTACTATGCCCACTAGTCAAAGATTTGGAACATATAAAAAAGCACCAAATAAAGATGGTTCATTTAAAGCAAGTCCATTAAAGGAAAGGCCATTAGGATTAAAGGGTGCCTTAAGAAGTAAGGTCTGAAGATGAGCTTGCCAGCCTGATGAAGGTATTAAAGGCAAGGATGCTAAGGATTAAGTGACTATGCCCCTTTGTAATTTACCACAATATGGTGTCAAGAAGAAGGGTGATAAACCCTCATAAGTCATTTACAACTTATTGCAACTATCTTGACTAGGTTGACCTTGAGAGGATTCTCATTATTCATCCTTTATCCTATCCATTATCCTTATAAAGACGAGAGTACATGTTAGGCTCCTCTAGGCTATACTACTACTTTTATTGCTTAACTAGAGATAAAACTATCTTTGCCCATTCTTAAAGTTTTTCAAAGGTATCTACATGGTAACTATCATTATGATACCAAAATTTTAGTATCTTACTCAAGATTATTCAATAGTAGATAATGTGAGTAAGGATCAATCTCATAGAAAGCGAATCAATTCATTATTGATTAATTAAAAATCAAAGACATTAACTTAATTAAAGGGAAAAGTTAAATTATGATTTTGTAACAAATAGTAAAAATTCAATTCCAGATTCATTCGCAATTATGATATTCGATGGTTTTGATCACCCATAACATTATCTCAATTCTTATGGAACTATCAACCCTAGATAATAATAACCTCTATTACTTGAATTTTTCCTTAAATATTTACTAAGTAAAACAAGCTCTTTGCTTAGACTTTAGTCATTATATCTCTAGAATAAGGTTTTTAAAATAATATACTGGTAGCTTTTAAAATGAGAAAAATAGGTTAATATAAGTAATAATCACACAATCTTAAATCGTTTAACTTGCATTGAATTATTCTTGATAATAAGATGAAAATTTGTACATAATCTCTTATTGTTATTTGCTACACAATGATTAGGAAGAGGATAAAAACAAATCATAATTCCTAATTCTAGCAATTGATATTTGTTTAATTAATTTAGCCAAACAAACCAAACTAATTAAACAAATAATCATTCAAGTATTAAATTAAAATAATTCAAAAAATTTCATAAGAAAAGAGAACAACATACCAAAACAATCAATACCTTTGAAATATCAAAAGTTTTAGAATCCTTTATAATTATTGAAAAGCCCAACTATGCATGCTAAAAAAACAAATTCCTTTTAGAAAGATTGTTTTATTCTCTAGCCATCTCCTCTTTTTGCTCTCAAAAGATGGATATAAATGTACATAATAGCCATTAGTAAACCCTAAAGAATTAGGGTTTCCTTAATTTTTTTAGAATTCTTGTAATGGATTTCAAACTAATTCTAGATTAAATACATCTATAATTATGGTTTGACTTTTTCATAAAAGTTAAAGCTCTATTTTTCAGATTTCTAACACATTAAGTCTTGCCTAAAACAAAATCTAGAGTCCATGTATGAGCTAAAAACCAAAACTGACTCAGTCTAGCTCGTGATAGATTCTACAACAAATTCTTCAACATTGTTAAACCATTAAACAACCAATTTGGGCCTGGGTTTCTTCATAACAATTGTAAGCCTAATGTGTACTCCAATTTAGGCTTTAAAATCACCTAATTTGGATGTTTGAAACTCAAGTTATGTCCATTTAAGTACTCAATACTAAGACAAAAATCCTACTCCAATTAAGACTCCTCTAATCAAGACTGGACTTTAGTTTCCTATCCTATCTTTGGAACAATGTCTCAAGGCCCAAATGAACTTGGATTTGATCTCACAACCCTAATATGGAAAAATTAAGATGTCTACTACAATTTCACTGAAGACCACCTTTTCAATTTAAACCTTTAAGCTAGTGAAACACTTGAAATAAGTAATAAAAGTCAAAACAATAAATTGCTAGAATTTTTCTTACTATAAGTGTATATTCTTAAAACTTTCTCAAAACATACCTAAGTCATAAAACATATTCTAATAAACTCAAATAAGTATAAAACTCATTGAAAATAATTAAATGTAAAAGAGAATAAACATAATAAATTCTCACTCATCACTACAACATCTACGAATTGCCCTAAGCCAGCTTTTTCCTAATAGTTGGAGCAAATTTTCACTTATGGAGGGTGTAACTTGTAGTCTTGGCCTATCACCCGTAAATCCTACTACACATGCACCATTTCAAGGGATCTAAAAATAATGGGGTGAGCTTGTACGATGCTTCTCATCATGCTAAAAAGGTGATCAAACTTAAGGAGACTAAGAATTAGGTGGAGTAATGGACTTAGTTTATCTATATCAAGGACTTGGGCAACATCCTTTACCTATTAGCTTGGAACAAGAAGGCTAAGCTTGATGAGAGGCTTGCTCTTAACAACTTAGAGTGATCTGTTGTAAAGTGTCTTTAAGGGATATATATTTGTAAGACATTTGTAAAAGTCATTTCCAACCCAATTCCCAGGGGTCATTTTACCCAAAAGGTGTGTTTAGGAGATCATGTTGCATTTGGATCTTAAGTTACTATAGGGGGAGGCTTGGCATGCCAAATGTCTCTAATCCTAAATCATCTACCCTTCTAGCAATTCTCAATATTCATCTTTCCATTAAGATGGTCAACCCAATTCTTACAATAGATTTTTCTCAAAACAAAAAGATGGTTGCTTTTTAGGCTAAGACTTCTTATCAGAAGAAGCATAAATTTTCCATAAAGGATGATAAGAAGAAGTTAAGCAAGTGACTTATCCATTGGTTCCTTTGCAAAAGCATGGATAAAGTTGTTATGAAAATGGAGAAGGATTAGAAGGAGCAATAGCTAAAGATAGGTATATAGGAGAAAAGAGTAAAGAAGTTAAAGGAGTTATAGGTTACTCAAGAGAGCCTATTTGTGAGATGAAAAGGCATAGATTATGAGAATGCTTAAGAGTTTGTTGAGGCTTTTCCTTATGCCTTTACTAAAACATATGGCATGTTGCAAGAGAAAGTTCTTGTAGTGTATCTTTAATGGGACTTAGCCCCTCTTTGAGATTACTTGTTTCTCTTTCCTGCAAATTTGATGGGTAGTGCTATAAGCAATCAAGAAGAGGACTTGGTTGATCCTCCCTTTATGAGTTGATACTGCGAGTAATTCCTAAGGTGTAATAGAATAAACTTTCTCGTTTTTTTTTTTCCTTTTGTAAGCCTTTTAGGCCTTAATGCCCTTTATATAATTTTAAAGATAATGTAATTTTTCTTTGGATTTTTCAAGTTGCCTTTATCATATGCCTTTTGGTTATGTATTGATGAGTTGTATCTTTTCATGCTTCCAAATTTATGTTAGATCACTATGCTTCTTTATACTATTATAACCATTTTTCACTATTTCTTAACTTTAGGCCAAATAACATGCTAGTTTAATTTTTTATTGTAACCATTTTTGCATTCATTGGCAACCACCACTTATTAACTCTCATTAGTAGGGTTTTTTTTATGTAAGGTCGAAGCCCTTAAGGGCTCATTTTCATTAACCTGTAAAAGTGTTTCCAACCTTTTTTGTGACATTTTCTAATTCTTTAATGCCTTTCAAACTTTTTATCGAACAGTTTATAAGTATGATGGTTTATCATCAAAATAATCCTCATTCGTTTACTTCTTACCACAACTAAGCTCTTTTAGAATATTGGTCGATCTGTCGCAAGAGGGTTATTCCTAGTGTTCATAAATGACATTACATTCATAACTATGTCTACTACAAGTTTTCTTTTATGACTTCGTGAGGTTAATTGGACAGATACTTCATAATGTGCCTTTACCAACTTCTTAAAAAGATTTCAGTTGCTTGGTCCTTATTTCAATGAATGACCTTATTGTCCACACTTGAGCTATATTAGCCTATATGTATAGCACTTGAATATTAGGTTAACTCTATCTCTGCATCATATGATACAAGAGTTTTTTGAACTAATAAAAATAGGCCCTTACTAGTTAGTTCATAACTTTTGGTACCTTTTTATAAGCTTGCTAGTCTTAATTTACTAGTTTAGTGTCTATTGTTCATAAACCCATTTCTTACTTAAGCCTAAGTGATTATAGGGGAATAGGAGTCTGAAAGACACTGACAAAGTGGTTAGCTGATCTTGACTTGGTCACGACTTGAGAGTTGATGTGAGTTAATCGAGATGTTATTCCTTATTCATCTCATGGTATGTTCTTATCACTTGTTCTTTGTTTAAGTATTATTAACCATTTTTATTTCACTTTTTGTAGCAATTTCTTTTTAAGCTCCCTCTTTTTTTTGTAAGAGCAATTGGTTCTCACACAAATTGAACAAAGAACCTAAGCTTAAAGGCTTTAAGGATATGTGGTATTCTCAAACCCAAGATTGCTAACAAAAATTGTCCTTTGGACAATGCTAAATAAGAGCTTCTCTCTAAATGTGTCTATTTTAAGGAAACTCATCTATGACCTAAGAAAAAGCAGTTGTCAATTATTCCAAGCCATTTGGCATATATGGTTTAAAGGCAAGTCCCTTTACTAAACCTTAATATGCCAATTAGGCTTCTATAGTTCAAGTTGGTTCCTTAGGTCAAATAAAAAAGGAAGGGGAGGATCACAACTTTTTTAAGGATAAAGATCTAGAGCCTCATTTCATTACATTGCTTGCTTCTTAGGATGAGGGTAAATAGCTTAGTATAGTTTTCAACTTAAAGGAAAATGTTCCTAAGGTTAATAATACTTTAGTGCCCTAGTTCCTTAACCTATTGACTTTTAAGGTGCTTATAATTAGCTAAAGATACTAAACAATAAGTTAGCTAGGGTAAGGCAACTACAAAAAAAGTAAGATAAGGCTTATAAGGACTATAAGAAACTTGACCATCAAATCCTAAAATTTGTTATATTGGAGAGCCACCTTAAAGCCTCTATTACTAAGTTGAAAGTTAAGTTAAAAGGAGTCTAAGAGGAGGTGGCTAAGCTAGACTCTTTGGTTCTTACTACTGAAGGCCTTAGATCAAAGACCTTGAAAATATAATGAGTGAAGAAAGGGCAATTTGATAATGCTTGAAGGTCAATTTCTCCAAGCAAGATTTCTTAACTAAGGCTAACTTGGCTTATCTTAAGGTCATCCTTGAGGTTGTTGCTAAGTGTGAAAGGGAGGTATTATGGAGACTAGATTACACATAAGATGATTTCATCCTTATTAGAAAGGCCAATTAGTGGGCTACCATATGTTGTAACTTTTGGTATTACTAATCCTATAAGAACTTATAAAAGCATTTTCCAATTATTAAAGGTATTGAGTTCCTTCTTCCTTACCTTAAGTATCCTCATTCTGCAAAGGATGTCCTTCCATTAGATTAGCTAAATGATGTGGCTTGTTCTTCTAACCTAGCTCTTTCTACATCTGGAAAGGAACCTTTATCCTCTTAAATTGCAACTTATTAGTCCTTTTAATTTATGTTACTCACTTTGTACTTTTGTAATTTTGTGTTTTTGTATTTTGTACTTTTATACTTTGTATCACAACCTCTTTCAATAAACATGATTTTGTTGTTTAGATGAGATCAACTTTTCAAATCCCTTCTTTGCTTTCATGTAACTATCATTTTTTATGTTATATTTTTAATGTTATGTTGTAATCTTCTTTCCTTAAGATCGATTTTTCAACTTTCTTTTCAGCCATTATGTAAGTAAAACTATAATCACTATTTTTAGTAGCACTTTGGTAATAATGCCCCTTTAAATGGTTAGAGTAAGTGAGTTGCTTTGAATTTAAGTTATTGCAAGCTCTTTACATTTTGCACTAAAAATTGATTGGCTTTTGCCTTTCATAAATTTGGAGGATTTAGGTCCTTACCTTTACTACTAGAATATCATTTCAAGATTTCTCTTATAGTTCTTGTCGTGATGGGTTCTTAGTGAGGGAAGCTTGGTGGATGCAAAGGATGGTGCGACATTCAGTCTCAAGCGTTTTGTCAATTTGTGCACTTCTAAGCCTCTTTTTGGCACATGACCTTTGGAAATGTGTAGATCGGTGCTAAAGGACTCTAATGATTGTGCTTGTTATGCTTTTTGGCAATGCCGACAATAACTGATTATGACACAAACGAGCCTTCTTAGGGAAAAATACCCACTTTAGTCACTTTTAGTCACTTTAGTCACTATCTCTTTAGCTTATTGGTGTGTGTGTGTGTGTGTGTGTGTGTGTGTGTGTGTGTGTGTGTGTG